>VZRF01011443.1:0-195991 GCA_013396875.1 Vireo altiloquus
CAGTTTATCAGCTAAAATCATCCCCTACCACTTCACTACTTCTGGAGCTTTCTTTTTCTGTTTGCAAATTACTTCTGAGGAAAAAGTATGCAAGTGAAAAGATCTGGGCAAATCTTCTGCTTTTTATAAAATTAGCACAGATCCAGTCAAATCAAGCTATTTGTTCAGCTATGGACATGACCTTCAGATTTCTTTGTACTTCAGGCAGTTTTCAGAGTTATACTGTGAATAATATGAAGAAATACCTCAGTTTTGTGGAAATTATTTACCCTACTACAGATTTATCTCTTTGTTGTGACTAAGAAGGGGCTGACTGCCCACCTGCTCACCTCATTGTTTCTATTTCCCTGCATTTCATGCTTTTTATTCATCAATCAAACTTTCAAACAGCATTGCAGGTGGACTTCCCTGACCAAGTCAGTGCAACACAAAAACTCCAACCTGTCTGACCTTGCAAATATCAGCTGATTTTTATATATTCCATTTCCTGCTCTTTTAAAGTGAGAACAATGGCAATAGTCCTACTTTTTCAGTAATAACCAAGATAAATACTTATGGATTGCCCCAATATCAGTGGTGTGAGAATCACAGAATGCCCTGGGCTGGAAGAGACCTTAAAGATCATGCAGTTCCACCCCCCTGCCATGGGCAGGGACACCTTCCACTATCCCAGCTTGCTCAGAGCCACATCCAGCCTGGCCTTGGACACTGCCAGGGATGGAGCAGCCACAGCTTCTCTGGGCAACCTGTGCCAGGCCCTGACCACACTCACAGGGAACAATTTCTTCCTCATATCCAATCTAACCCTGCTCTCTGGCAGTGTGAGGCCATTGCCCCTTGTCCTGTCACTCCAGGTCCTGCTCAAGAGTCTCTCTCCATCTTTCCTGTGGGCTCCCTTCAGGCACTGCAAGGCCACAATGAGGTCACACCAAAGCCTTCTCTTCTCCAGGCTGAACAATCCCAATTCTCCCAGCCTTTGCTCTCTCAGTAGGGGAAAATCAGCCAGCTCTTTGTGGGAGGACCCAAAGGATATCAGGGTAATACCTAGAGTAATAAAACCCCGTGGTCATTCTATATACTTCCTTCCTCTGAAGATATAAAAGGTAACAAAGAGACATTTTGACTTGACAAAACTCTTCCAACACAGCAGGGAAATTGGGATCCCAGCCTTCAATTCCCTTGTTCTGACCTCCTCAATACACAGATTAATCAGCCAACTGCTTAACGCAAAATGATACCACGGTGGTCGGGGCATAGACAGACAGGTGTAAACATGTAAATATGTCACAAAAAAAGTCAGTGAGGGAAGGAATTGGAATGGAAAAGGACCTTGCTGTGACTGAGAAAAGCCTGCCTACTCCTGTAGCTGATTATAGACCTGGGGATGTAACTGGGATGGCTGGTATCGTCCCGGACATTATTAATAGTCCAGTCCCCAGTGGGATTGTGAGAGGATGCTGGGAGTGCCAAATGCCTCCAGGGAGCTCTCAAGTGCCCTGGAGTCGGTGGCGGGGGAGGGAGGTGCGGGGCCAAAACCTGACAGAATTTACTGTGCACAAGGTGTGAGAAGCAGCAGCTGCTCCAAAGAGTGAGGTAAGCACAGAGGAAGTGCTCCTGACCTTTCTCTTGGAATCAAGGCAGGTATGTGGACAGCAGCCTCACCTTGATCTCCAAAAAAATGCAGATATATCTGTGCAAGGATCAAATGTAGACACACATCTTCCATTGCAGTCACTAGGGTGACTCCACACAGCTCATCTGACTGTTCAGAGCACAGACTGCTCCTTGCAGCAGAGGTGTTATCACAACAGGCCCTCAGGAAGATGTCACCAGCTGGGAAAGCTTTCCCCCATGACCAGTAGGGCCACGGTCACCCCCAAAACGTTGTGGGTTGGTTCAAAGTGCAGAGGGGTTTTACATGCTCAGGTGAGCAGCTGTCTGGCTGTGCTTTGCTCAGCCAGTCCTTTGAAGAGGAAAAGGAAATGTCAGTGACTCCGTGGGCTAAACTCCATTTCCATAAGAAATTAGATATATACCATTCACTGGATGCTACTGGTGCTCAGGTGTGTCTTCTCTTTTGAAAATAGCCTTGAGTAAATTAATTAATACACCTCTGAGCTGCTGCAGAAGTGAACAAACTTTGGTGGGCTCCCCCTCAGATGTGCAGCTGCACTCTCTTGCCCATGTGCCAGAAGAATGGGTTAGTTTCAAATCCCCTCACTCTGTGTTCCAGTTTGGTTGGCCCTCAGGATGGGAGAGTTAAACACTTAGGACTGCCCATCACTCAGTCCCACTTGATTTTTTTTCTGAATTCTTCAGCTTCTTAGAGGGCCTGTCTCTAGTGAAAGCTTTTGCTTCAATCTGTGTGTATTGAAATTTCCATATCCTGAGATGTGAAAGTGTTCAGGAGGGTCACAGTGTCTTCAGGGACATTCAGCACTCTGCAGCAATCTACCTTCATAAACCCCCATTGTGCAAGCAGTCAGCTACTATTCTGAAACACAGATAATTCAGACACAGTAATCTCACATTCCCACCTTTTTGAACATTCAGAATGCTTTTCTTGTTCTGTACCTTTCCCACGTCCCCCAAAGCACAGAGGAGGAGGGCTGCATATCTTCCCAACATAGTTATTAGGAAGAGGCAATCAGTGGGGCAACCCATGGCTTGAGAGGTTGTGGAAGCAGTGCTCAGCAAACAGTGACAACAATTACACTGTCCTCTTTGGTAAAAGCCTGGAAAAGCTGTCAGCCACCACAAAGGATCATTACTTGCTCAGTCTGAAGAATAGAAGCTGCTCCTGAATTTTTTAGAAAGTGCCAAACACTTCAAGCTGACTTACATAAATCATGTGGGGGTGTTACAATGCTGAATGTAAAACTCACCAGTCACTCTTCCTTCTATTCCAGCTCCTCTTAGCAATGACTTACAAGTAAATACTCGGGCAGTCTCTCACAGTACTAGGATTTCATGCTTTCTGCAGAACGTTTTAAATGATGTTTTGCTCTTTCCCTGTGTAGAATGTTCAGAGACTGATCAAAATAAAGCAATTCGCATAATTTTTAAATCACTACAAACAAAACTAAACAAAAATTTTCATTACTGCACAAAGTGGTGAGTCTGAAAAGCACAGAAAGTGATTTGCCAGAGTTTATTAGGGATTGAATTTATCGATGGAAGGAAGAGATAAGCTTATTAACTCCTCCTAAATTTAGACCTTCCCTGAGCCACCTAGCTCAGACAGCATTAATACCCTGATAAAACTGCAGTGATAGGCAGGAATACAAACCATTAAAATAGAGTAAAGCTAAGCCACAGTTGGGAGATCAACCAGCTTTGCAATGCATGAGCTTTTCTTTTCTATGCTGTTTGCTTTTCCCCTCTGTGCCACAACTGTCAGTGATCCTCAAGTCAAACTTGCTTGGTGCAAATGAGCCACAAACGCAGCCAAAATAAACTTTTGTCAGGAACTTACGTGTGGAAAATTCCAAGAAGAACCTTGAAGAACAATAAAAATATCTCACTAACATCAGCTAAGCAAGAAATATTTAGCTTGGACAAAATCTTTCTACCTGAAATGAATAATCTGAATTTAAAAAAAGAAAAGAAAAAAAAAAACAATGAAAGAAGACAAAAAGTCGTGTGAAGGATTGAATTCTTGGGGGATTTTTATACCATTCTCCAAAATGCCAAAAAAAAAACTTCTTCTGCTGAGGTCCACATAATCCTGTGCTTCCAGGAACCTGGAATTTGAGTCAGTCTTCCCTAAGACAAGACACATGTATTGAAATCTGGCCTCCAAGCCAAGACCCCTCTATAGATAATTTACTCACTGGGCTGCACTGAGTAAGCACTTGTTCTGTTTTGTGAATTGCATTGTGGAGCTTCCGGAGGCATGGCCAGAACCACCAGAATTATTTGCTTTGAAAATATGAGAAGATAAACATTTTAATGTTTTGCATTTTCCTCTCCTTTTTACAGATTTACCAACACACACGCCAAATAAATTTCAAATTATCTGCAGTTCAGACAGGCACAACATTTCATTTTGGGCAAAGAGCCATTCATCAAATGCAATACTCGCCAGACCTGCAAAAAAATATACTTTTAATACGTCTTATAAGCAAATTACAACCAAGGCCAAAAACCAGCTGCACCTTTCCAGTAACATCCATTTCTCTTATCTAGAATAGTGCCTTAGGCATACTCTNAGTGATTTGCCAGAGTTTATTAGGGATTGAATTTATCGATGGAAGGAAGAGATAAGCTTATTAACTCCTCCTAAATTTAGACCTTCCCTGAGCCACCTAGCTCAGACAGCATTAATACCCTGATAAAACTGCAGTGATAGGCAGGAATACAAACCATTAAAATAGAGTAAAGCTAAGCCACAGTTGGGAGATCAACCAGCTTTGCAATGCATGAGCTTTTCTTTTCTATGCTGTTTGCTTTTCCCCTCTGTGCCACAACTGTCAGTGATCCTCAAGTCAAACTTGCTTGGTGCAAATGAGCCACAAACGCAGCCAAAATAAACTTTTGTCAGGAATTTACATGTGGAAAATTCCAAGAAGAACCTTGAAGAACAATAAAAATATCTCACTAACATCAGCTAAGCAAGAAAAATTTAGCTTGGACAAAATCTTTCTACCAGAAATAAATAATCTGAATTTAAAAAAAGAAAAAAAAAAAAAACAAACAACTATAAAAGAAGACAAAAAGTCATGTGAAGGATTGAATTCTTGGGGGATTTTTATACCATTCTCCAAAATGCCAAAAAAAAAACTTCTTCTGCTGAGGTCCACATAATCCTGTGCTTCCAGGAACCTGGAATTTGAGTCAGTCTTCCCTAAGACAAGACACATGTATTGAAATCTGGCCTCCAAGCCAAGACCCCTCTATAGATAATTTACTCACTGGGCTGCACTGAGTAAGCACTTGTTCTGTTTTGTGAATTGCATTGTGGAGCTTCCGGAGGCATGGCCAGAACCACCAGAATTATTTGCTTTGAAAATATGAGAAGATAAACATTTTAATGTTTTGCATTTTCCTCTCCTTTTTACAGATTTACCAACACACACGCCAAATAAATTTCAAATTATCTGCAGTTCAGACAGGCACAACATTTCATTTTGGGCAAAGAGCCATTCATCAAATGCAATACTCGCCAGACCTGCAAAAAAATATACTTTTAATACGTCTTATAAGCAAATTACAACCAAGGCCAAAAACCAGCTGCACCTTTCCAGTAACATCCATTTCTCTTATCTAGAATAGTGCCTTAGGCATACTCTGAGGTGCTGGACTTTACAGACAGCCTGATGATTTTTGGTCATGGACTGGAGCTTCTGAACAGCACTTATGAACCTCCTGGAGGAACTCCCTGAAAACTGTAATCTCAGCAAGCCTTTGTGTTTTCTCTCTAAGCTTTGCACCCAGAAAAACATAAATATTTGTTCTGAAACCTTTTTTACTTTTGCAGCAAATAATTTGCGAAGCAGAAATCAAACTACAGGTTGAAATTCAAAGTTAACATCTTTCCCACCAAATCCATAAGGCATTTCACATGAAGTTCAGGAAAGAGCTTTGCAACATTTTTCCCATTAATGGGGTTCCTCCACAGAGAAGAAAAATAGCTCATTTTAGCTGCTCTGACTCTCAGGTCCCCAGCCCTTCCTTTTTGTGTGCAGCTTGACATTAAAGAGAGCCTGCAGGAACTCCAGCCTTACTTTTCCCACCTCATCACCTGCTCCAACTCGTGTATTTTGCTAGTGCCACTTAGCTTTGAGACTGAGCAGAGCAGTGATTGCATGCAGCTGCATGTTGGCATGAATAATGCTTCTGGCTTTTGAGCTGAGCCTCGTCAGAGCTTTGCTCACCATCCTGTGGGCTCCTGTGTCTCCCCGCGTGTGGATTCCGGGTGCTGCGAGAAATCTGCTCAATGACATCTGTTTAATAATATTTTTCATTGTTTTTAAAAGCAAATCCTATGCTGAGGGAAGGCGAAATTGCATGGCAATTTTTTATCTAGAAAGGTCTGGGCTCTGAGATCCATCTACGTTAAGTTAGTATTTATTTAGGTGTGACAGTAATTGTATGGTAACTGAACATCTTCGATTTCCCCCCCACCCCTTCCCCAAAAGCAAAACATTGCTCCAAGCAACAGTCTAGATTTAGGTGAACTCATACTGTGACAAACTGAGAATGGAGAAAACACATTTCTTGTCCATAAAAGGACAGATCACACATCCACAGAGGGTAGCTCTGATTTTGCTGCAGTTCCAAACTATGAAGTGGGGACTCAATCTTGCAAAAAGGAGTTTTATTTAGAGTAGATAGAAGGTTGTACAGTAAAAGAGTTTTCCTTCTTTTTTTCCTTTGCCTTCTTACACAGAAAATGGTTCACTCTCTTAAACAGAAAATGGTGAATTTTTTTTTTTTTTGGAGTGGGAAATTTTTTGTTCAGGAGGTCTGATATTTCCACAATTTTGCCTGGGAAAAACACAGAGTACTCACAGTGTCAAGGGAGAGGATCCTTCCCCTCATCTCAGCACTGGTGAGGCACATCTGGAGTGCTGTGTCCAGTTCTGGGCTCCTCAGCACAGGAGCCAGTCCATGAAAATCACTAAGGATTGGGGTAAGTGCCCTGGGAGGAGAGGCTGAGGGAACTGGGACTGCTCAGATTGCAGAAGAGAAGTCCCAGGGGATTTTATTGACGTGTAGAAATACCTCATAGTAGGAGGCAATGAAGATGGAGCCAGGCTCTATTCAGGGGTGTCCATGAAAGGACAAGAGGCAATGAGAACAAATTGAGGTATAGGAAATACTGCTGGTACATGAATTTTTTTTTTTTTTACGTTTAAAGGAGGTCAAGCACTTTGAACATGTTGTCTAGAGGGTTGTGGAGTCTCTATCCATGGAGATATTCTAAACCTGAGTAGACACAGCTCTCGGCAAGCTGCCCTGGCTGATCCTTCTGTGAGCAGTGAGATGATGTCCTGAGGATCCTTCCAACTCCATCTGTCCCACGGCCTGTGACTCTGTGCCTTTATCCAGAGTGCTAGAGGTCTCTGACACGTGCTGGATGTGTTTGCAGAGCAGGAAAATGAAACCCAAGGCCTTCTTGAAGCAGTACTACAGTCAGAGTTTATCACAGACTATGAGGGTGCTCTGGGATGAATTTTGTATTTTCTCTTTCAATCCACTACTTGAGCAGCACGTTTATAAACAGGAGTGCTCTGAAGTGAATGGCCTGCTCCCATCACTCAATATCTTACATTAATTATTGATTTCATTTAAATGTAAATGCAAACTCCAAATGTACAAGTGCCCAAATATACAAGGGGAAAAAACACCTCCCTGGACAGTTGCTCATGGCTCTCAGCTATACAAACAGGATGACAGAAAGGTTTAAAAAGAAGTGACAAATGAGCTTCTAGAGTATGGTGGAATTGGAAAGACACCACAGGCATACATAAAGAGCAGTACACAGCAAAGTACAAAGAAGCAGCACACTTTTAGGAATGGTTTTCAAAATACTGAATCTTTGAACAAGGTTTTTCCATTTTAGGGGGTGGTGGGGAGAGGGATGTCCTCAACCTGTCCTTGAATATTTCTGATTGCTGCCAGTTTTGTTTCACCTTATATAAATGTGGGAGCCCTGGTGGTGTAGTGGTTAAGCACACGGCATAGCAAGTTGCCGAGGCTCAGGGTTCGAGGGTTCGATCCTGGCCAGGCTGCTCCCCGGGCAGGCAGTTGCTCGTTAGCCCTGCAAGGGGGCAATCTGCCTACGTCCTGAGGAGGACCTCAGCTGCCACTGTCCAGAATCGCTTTGGCCCGGCAGATTGAACCTCGGGATTAAAGGGTGGGCTCAGATCTGCGCGCCCTGTGTCTCACCTAAAAAATCCAGTGCGCAGGCTGGGAGGTCTGAAAGGAAAGAGGCCTCCCCCAGATCTTCGTACGCGAAGACTGGCCAGCAAAAAAAAAAATATAAATGTAATGAAACAACTTTAAAAACCACCAAAAAACCAGTCCCCAATCCTGAAAACAACCCCTACAAAATGGTCTGTGGGTCCATCTGAATTCCCCACTTGTATCACAGAGGCCTAATCACCACTCTCTGACCTGACTGCATCATTTTCCTTCGAGAACCCTTTCCCTTACCAGAGAGAGAAAGAGAACAAAAGCACTATTGAAACACTGGATTTATTTCCTTCTTATGATAACATTAAACAGCAAACATCTGATAAACATGAATTTGATGGGTCTGAGAGATCTCAGCACACAAAGCCTGACAACATTTAGCAAAGTCAGAACATTTTTGTTTTACACCATGATACAGATTTCTATTCTGGGTGATCCTACTATTTTGAAACTAAACTTCTCTGTGGGATGAACTCTGTAGAAGTATCTTGGCCTCTCTCTGCTGCCAAGCCCTAGCCATACTATACCAAGAACTACCTACCTCTGCAGAGAAAGAGCTTAACTGATATATATACCACTATGCATGGAAAAAGGAAGAGCAAGGCCAACAATATAGATGAAATATTGAAAAAAAAATTCAGAAGAGAGAGTTGCACTCATTATAAAGTATAACAAATAGTATCTGCAATGAAACACACAGCCCGTGTTTTTTTATCTCTCTATATATATCTTTAAAGACACAGATGTTACTAAAAAATTCCCAATTTTCATGTTTACAGCCTCTAGCAAACCCCCCTCTTGGACTGTTTTAACATTGAATTTCTGTTTCTTTGCAGATCTTACAGGTGAACAAGGTGATGTCCATCTTGTTTTATGTGATATTTCTCGCTTACCTTCGTGGCATCCAGTCTTCCAACATGGATCAAAGGAGTTTGCCAGAAGATTCGATAAATTCTCTTATTATTAAACTCATTCAGGCAGACATTTTAAAAAACAAGCTTTCTAAGCAGATGGTAGACATTAAGGAAAACTATCAAAACACGGCGCAGAAAACAGACGCTCAGCAAAACATGGATGGAGAGGAGAATGTGAAATCAGACTTCCAGCCAGTTATCTCAGTGGATACAGAACTCTTGAGGCAGCAGAGACGCTACAACTCCCCCCGGGTGCTCCTGAGTGACAACACGCCGCTGGAGCCGCCGCCGCTGTACCTCATGGAGGATTACATCGGGAATTCCGTGGTGGTGAACAGAACCTCCCGGCGGAAGAGGTACGCGGAGCACCGCGGCCACCGCGGGGAATACTCCGTTTGTGACAGTGAAAGTTTGTGGGTCACGGACAAATCCTCCGCCATCGACATTAGGGGACACCAGGTGACTGTTCTGGGAGAAATTAAAACAGGCAACTCTCCGGTTAAGCAATACTTTTACGAGACGAGGTGTAAAGAGGCCAAGCCTGTGAAAAATGGCTGCCGCGGCATTGATGACAAGCACTGGAACTCCCAATGCAAGACATCCCAAACTTATGTCAGAGCACTGACTTCAGAAAACAACAAACTGGTGGGCTGGAGGTGGATAAGGATAGACACCTCCTGCGTGTGCGCCTTGTCCAGGAAAATAGGAAGAACATAGATCTGCATCTCTTTGCTATATAAATTATTACTTTAAATTATATGATATGCATGTAGCATATAAATGTTTATATTGTTTTATATATATTATAAGTTGACCTTATTTATTAAACTTCAGCAAATCTACAGTATATAAGCTTTCTCTCTCAATAAACAAGGGCAAAGGGTGTGTGCCTCTGCTGTGGCCAACTCTGGGGTTTTTTTAGACTATATTTGTGACACTGCTTGTCGGCAGCATACCGTAACCTTCCTGTAAAATCTGTGTAAAATCAGTATTTTTCATTCAGTATTGTCAAACCAGTGACTGTCATTTAGTAAACTTGTTAAAAATCAGATCAATGCCAAGAGTTGTGTACATATTTATATTCCCTGCTCTATACATTCATATTTAATTGGATCCACAGCGCTGAATCCTCACTCACCAAAAAGAAAAATGGACCAAAATACGTGTTGTAGCCTGCAGATGATGTCAAATTTGCAGGCATCAGGTGACCCTAAAATAAAGTTTCTGTGTATTATGCCAGCTCTGCCGGTGAAATGACCATTTTCCCTCTGTTAGCATTTCAGAATGGCTAGTAATCCAGGAACATCCTTTTGTGTTTTGGAAGCACATTTGTTTTGCAACTGTTTCTAATGCCGCCAGTGCATCATTGGAAAAATATGAAAAAAATCTGAAATATTTGTAGACAAAACTTACTGAAGCCAAGAACTGATCTAAAATGATCATTAATATAATACATAAAAGATGGTTTGTTGTGATCAGCCTCTTCCTCCTCACACAAATCAATTATCTTCTGCTTGTGTTGTTGGATCATTCCTCTCTGTCTGAGTTTTTAAATTAGAAACAAATCTGGTGGTGTCTTAACCTTAAAAGAGCCCTTGGCTTGCAAAGAGTAGTAAAGAAAGATATGATATCCTGGCGTGGATATCAAAGCCACACGCCTGTATGAAGGCTTCCTTCTCCTCAGCAATCCATTCTCCACCTTTTCCGAGGGAAAAATGTGTTGAACTGCTCGAGAAACCTGGTACCTTTCGCAGGAACATGAAATGGATGGTGGCTAAAACCATGAAGTCTGTAGTTATCCTAGAGTTCCCCAATTAAACAGACGAGTTGTTGCTTAGGACAGGAAAATGTTCTAGCGTGTATTTACCTCAAACTCTTCTTCAGATTGTCATGTAGCCCCACTGGGGACAGGAATAATGGCAGTGCTTGAAGAGATGGCCCATTACACATTAGCTCTGCAATGTCCTGGACGAGATCCCACTCCTGGGAAGTAAATGAGTTCATGGCCAGGAACAGAATTCAGATTGGGCTGCACGTTATCTGTGTCCAGATAGACCCAACCCACAGCCAGGGCTGGGAAATACCAGCTATTCAAAAAGTTTTACCCTCAGGTTTTTTTCTGAGGGTTTTACAGCTACAGCTTTCGCTGCCATGGTGTGTTCAGCATCACAAATGAAAACGAGATCAGAGCCCTCAGACAGGAGGTTGCAGGATAGCTTTGCTCATACAGCTTTCATTTCTGGAAAACCAGTTTCAAACATGCAACAGGCCATGGAAGGCAGCAAACTGTGCGGTCTCCCCTAATCCCTCACAGAGAGTGCTGCACACCATAAAACCACCAGGGAGCTGGACAGGTTGCCTCGAGGGCAAGCACTGGAAAAGTTGTGTCTTGGAAAGCCAGGGTGGTGCACGTGGGTGTTTTCTTCAGGGGAGGCCAGAAGCAAAACTTTTGAGAACCATCTCAATTTTCAGCATGAGGCCAGGGTATTCACCTCGCAGGAAATATCATCACTGTGCAGCACTAAATCCTGACTTTGCTTCAAGCAATAACAGCTTCAGAGGTGCAATAACAGCTTCAGAGGTTCAATACCGAGGCAGTCATTAAAATGAGAGGATGTAATGTAACAAGGAACTCGGTATCTGATAGATCTGATTAGAATATTTCTCATTTCTTGGCAAACATTTTAAAAAATAAAACCAACCCCACAGAGCTTTTGCTACTTTTCCTAGTAGGAAAGTTTAAGTTTTAACTAACCTTTTTGGCTTGGGAGAATAAGCATATTTTTCGGAGTTCTGCCCTGACAGGTTTTTTGTAAATTAAAAACTTGATTTTATACCGACTTTTTAAATAAAGATCACTTGAAGATGCTGGGATCAACTGAGAGCTGATATTGCCATGGATCATTAGCTTTAGAGATCTCCTTGTTTCACTGTGCCACATAGGTCTATCTCCATGTGAGAAGAGGCAGCAAAAAGACCAATTTAACTTGGTGGAATCCCATTAATCAGAAACTACCTTGGTCCTGCAGTGTGGATGACACTTTTGTTTACATCACTGTAAATCCAGAAAAAATCTATTGAAGACAGGGGAGAAAATGTAGCTTTAAAACAATGTAAACAACACCGGAGTTGA
Organism: Vireo altiloquus; assembly: GCA_013396875.1. NCBI lineage: Eukaryota > Metazoa > Chordata > Aves > Passeriformes > Vireonidae > Vireo > Vireo altiloquus. The sequence goes on from VZRF01011443.1 coordinate 11,968, forward strand.
TTCTAATGCCTTTATTTCTGCTCACTGAAAATCAAGGGAGGTTCATTATTTAAAGGTTCAAAGAAAGCCATTTGTCATTTTTCACTGTAAGTCCAGAAACAGGAACTGGTCTTTGACTCTTGGGTTTAACAAGTATTTTACAAGCAGCCAGCAAAAACGTCTCGGAGTAAATATGCCTGTCATGTGAAACACATGAGATGAGAACAGAGCGTGGTGTGTATGGTTATTAGACCGGCTGCCTCTTTCCCACCCCAGGAAAACAATGAGCGGAAGTGTTACCCCCTGGATCTGATCCAGTTTCCACTAAAGTCAACGGGACAAAAAAAAAAATAATCTCACCTTCTCCAGTGGAAGCTGGATCAGGCCCCGAGAGAAGAAAATCCTGCAGATCTCAACTGGAGAGGAAAGCAATCCTGCACATCAGTAACGCGTTCCTGTAAATCCTGTGTACGCAGAAGATGCTGTATAATTTTGTAAGAAGTTTGTAAACAAAGCCTGTAATAAATTGGTTAAGGTCTAATTCTCTTTTCACTGTAGCCGGGAATGGTTTTATTGTCAACTTTGGTCATGGCACAATGAATTTAAAATTCCTATCTGACTTTTGTTCTGTTCATGTTGAGTAATTAAGGAAAATATTCAGCTCTCAACGCCAGTTTAATTTAAGCATTCTAAAAATCACTTCCATTAGGCAGCTCAGATGCTCTGTCAATATTGTTTTGCCAATAGATCATTATAAACACACATTTTATTTAGATTTTCTCCCAAATGACCAAATGCTATTCTGAAATTGCCTCTCTGTGTCAAATTGTATTTTCTCCGCTTTTTTCCCCTAGTTTTTTTCCAGTCCATTTAGAAACAGCAAAAAATGCTCCACTGAGGTTTTGGGAAACCATCTGCATTTATTTTATCACCTTTGAACATGTGTTCAGGAATGAAGTCTGTGCAGAGAGTTTACTGCTACCAAGAGATTTGTGCGGCTGCACCAGGAAGAAACTTTGACTGGACTTTACGGAGTGTGTGCTCAAAACCACTCTGCTCATACTCTGTTATTTCGATTCTTTAGCAACCCGAGGCTTTCGCATTGTGTATCTGCAGACAATACCAAACAGGAAACGAGCCTGATTGGGAGTTTCAAAATAAAAAATTTCATGATAACGACCTGCTATTTCTGACCTCTAGACGAACGTGTTTGCGCAGCGAAGTCAAGTGCAGGAACATTCATTTCATTTAATAGAAATGTTGTGGCAAAAGCAATGGGTTTCTGTGTCCTCCATGCTTCGTAAGCGTGCGTAATTCATCATGGATGTGGGGCAGGGGGAGGAGGAAGAGGAGGAGGATAGGATAATAAGCACTACAGCTTGTGAGAAGTAAAAGGCTGTGCTCCGGCTTGGAGAATTTTAAAGTGTGGAGGGGTTTGTTCTCTGAAATGCTTTGTCTGTATTTTGTTACAGCAGATGGCAGAATGACGAAGCAAGCACAGATGTGGTGTAAAAAAACCAAGCAATACGAGGATAACAAAAAACTTTCCTGGGAAAGTCGGCCACTCACTAACACTGTAGGGTCCCTGCAGTTCTGGCCAGGTGATTGCAGACCTCAGCCATGACACCCCTAGTTTAATGATTTAACTAATCTCTGTGAGGAAAAAAAAAAAAAAGAGTATTTTTTCCTGAAGCTCATGACATTCATGAGCTGGATCATTTTCTTTCTTTTTTTTTGCTAATCTCTAGCTGTTTTGGCACCTCTGATGAACGATGAGCGGTAATGCTTTGCATGAGTGTCCCCAAATATAGATTTCTCCTTTGTTTTAGGGCTGAGCTTTGAAGCCAGCGGCACCTGAAAGCCATACTTTCACCACGGAACTGGCCTTTTGATGTCTTGACCTCATGTTTCCGGACATTTTGATCACAGGGTCCTATTTTGGAGCTCTTACCCACACAATTAGGTGGGATCATGACCAGGCTGATTGAGAAGTGGCTGAGTACACAACAACCAAGGAGAAAAGAGAGAGCGAGGCAGCCCTGTGCCATCTTTGCATCCACCTTCACACATCTGCTCTGATTTCAGTCTTGAGTTGCATGATCAAGGTCTGGTGATCAAGGGTTGTTTTGTGCATGTCCAAGGGTTCATATGCCCAAGATATCCTAGAATGGTTGGGATTGGGAGTGACCTTAAAGATGACCTCATTCCAACCCCCCTGCCTTGGGCAGGGACGCCTTCCAGTGGACCAGGTTGCTCAGAGTCGCATCCAGCCTGGTCTTGGACTTTGCCAGGGATGATCTCTGGCAGGAGGACAATTTCTCGTTCACATAAACATGCCTTGTGTGAATCTGGGTATAACTTCTGTAAAGAGTTGCTGTGGTTGCAGCGTTGACACTCTCCAAAACACAGCACGTTGTCACTCTTCACCTGTGTCACAGAGAGCAGACAGAATCATTAACAGACCAGGTAATTCATCCAGGGAAGGCTGCTAAGGAGGCAGGTAGCATGGTCCTTTCCTCTAAGCAAAGATATTCCCGTGGAGGGTGTGAGGAGAGCAAAGAAAGGGAGTCGGAGCTGTTGGGTGGCAAACACCTTGCGGAGATTTCACAAAGTGAGGGAGAATTCAGCTGTTCAACTGTAACATCAGATGGAAGGCTCTTTCCTGCTATGATAAGGGTTAAATAAATACCATTAGATCATCTGTAGCAGTAATTCAAAAGCAAAATGAACCTCTGTTAATTGGGGTTAATCCCCCTGTGTTGATGAGGAATTAACCACGCTCACTTAGCACAAATGATGAAACCTTGCTCTCAGTTACCATGTGCAGCCCCTTTTTTCAGCACTCAGGACTATGAAACTGTTAAGTGAGGGCAAAATTTGGCTCAGAAGGTCCTAAACCCAAATTGAATGCATGAGGGGGAGCCCAAGTTGGAAGCATTATCCACCACACAAAACAAGCCAAGTTTTTAACATGAGTTCATAAAAATTGCTCATTACTTTGTCTAGTTCCAGGGATTTAGGTTTTAAAATAAGTTTTGAACTGTCTGGTATGACCACTCCAAACATATTTAGCAGCAATTTACAAAAGGAAAAACCCTGTAAATAAAAGTACATGGCAAAATACTGTGTCTAGCTCTGCAAATAACCTCTGTTGACCCTTATTTATGTTCTCGGTGTCTCAGAGAGGAATTTTAATACAAATCTTGGTTTTGCTTTACACATCATATTTTGTAGAGGAACCACCTCAACTTAATGCTTGTAGAGGTTTGTGGTGTGCAATCTTTGTACATAATGAAGCAGAAATATGGCTCTGAAGCTGCTGAGCAGTGTAAGAGTTTTAAGTTCCGCACTTGTACAGCAGAGAGTGAAAACAAACTTGAAAATGACAGAATAGGTTTCTCAGGCTCAGAGATTAAATACGTTTTAAAATATGGAGTGACAGCTTTTGTCAAGTTATTACAAATATCTCGAGTCAGATTTGTATGTGACACAGCCCACTGCTCACATGGAGCATAATTTTTGTAGTCTTGGTTATTGCACAAATCTACTCAATGTGATTCCCATTAAGTTCAGAAAACAGAAATTTGCTCATTTCCACACTGCTGGCAGAGCATTCAGAATAACCCCAACAGATGAGCCAAATCTCAGGTCAGAGCATGATCCCTGAATTTATGTCCTAAGGATAAAACTACCAGGAAGGAATTATTTTTCTGCAGAGGATGAGAGCTCAGCTGCCACAGTCAGAGTGTCTATGCCATGCTATCACATGTTTGGAGACTTTAGGAGACAGAATCTGCTCAGCCAGAGAGCTGATGGGAAGAAAAAGTGGGAGATGGATGGGAAATAATTATTACATCGCCTCCTTGAAAACTAGGTCCCTCAAACACATAAAATGCAGCCATTAGGATCCTCCTGATCTCAGGATCTGACTCAGAGGCACTTATTCCCTAGGTCAATAATCTTGGATTCCTGAGACTTGGCGTCGGGACATGGTACTTGTCCTAGGCGGGGGTAAAGGTGAAAAAACCCCTTCTCCCACCATAATCAGATAACAGCAATTATGCAAAAGGGAGTTCTCATGGGAACAGTTTCGTTTCAAACTCCCATGGCTTTTTTAATTTTTTTTTTCCACAGAAATGGAAGATACGGGTTTCTGAGAAAATGCCTGCTGCCTGTAGTTTTCTCAGAGGGATATGAGAGAATAGAACTTAGACAGAAAGAGGAAAATTCTCATTGAGTACAGTTATTCAGTGACCTATTTTCCCTTCACTACAAAATTAAGTGGTGAAGTTTCCTGTTGCAGGGAGAATTTGCATGTGAGTGACAATGAGAAGCACCTCAGTACCAAGACTGGATTGAGGAGAGGAGCTCAGCAGATCCTGTGGCTCCTTCCTCTCTTTTCCTAAGTGCCAGGGAGACTCAAGGGCATCAGTGGCATAAAAAGGGACAACAGTGACAGAGTAGCTGCAGAACACATTTCCCTCTTCACAACAGCCAGGCAACAGCAGCACAAGGACAACTCCATCATCACAGAGGCTGATCCTGGGCAGGCCCTTCATCTCCTTCCATGGGATCTCAAAGAGAAGGATCCATAATGCCATTTCAGAAACCAAGCTTAAGAAATAGCAAGGCAGTGCTGCAATGGTCTGGACCTCGTTCACACAAAATGAAAGGCAAAATCTGGTGGGATTTTTTTAAGCAGTATTTGCTCTTGAACAGTTTATTTGCATCCAGAATGTACAGGAAAAATGATGTGAATAGTGGAAAGTGTCTAAGTCACACATACAACTAATAAATACTTAGCTTTATTCTGATCTCATGCAGGTTTAATGTCTGACTTCAGTGGGATTAGCCCCAGTTTTTACTGATACAATAAAGCTTGGAATTACATCTGTGACATTTGAAAGCAGGTGGTGGGCTCTGTACGAGCTCAGACTCTCAGTTTCTGTGTGCCACGTAGCTGCTGCCTGTGTAGCTCCGCGATGGAGGCCGATGGGATTATTTAATGTGATAGATTACAGGGACCTACACTGCCATGCTTTAAATTACTTCTGCCCTGCACAGAGGGATATTGGTGACAGATCTCAGACTGATTCAATGCAGCTCACCAGGCAAACCCATGCTTTCCATGCCACCAATTAACAGCCTTCCCTGAGAACAATGATGCAGAGAATTCAAAATCAACAATGATTCTTGCTTCAGATGGAACTTCAGGGGCCTGGTTTCGTTTGAAGAAGTGATGAGAAGTCAAACTTAGATATGCAGGTACTGACATTCAGAATTAAATTCTGAAATCCATTACTATCTCCCAGTACAATAAAACTGGGAGATGAAGGCAGCATGTGCACACTGGAGGCTCAGTCAAGATGCTCTTGTTCAGAAACAAAACTGCTTTAGGCAACAGCAGTTTGTTTGGAGCAAAGACAAAGATACCAGTCCTGCTGAACAGTGGCGCCCAAGTGAGTTTCTTTTTAATTTGCCAGAAACTTCATGTTTTTGGCTTTCTCAGGTATTTTTCAGTAGGTGTTACGGAGCATAATTAGCATGTTAACTTTTACTACATTAGAAACATTCCAGAACTACAACCTGAAATAAACTAAAATTTTTGATCCTGGTTAAGCATCACATCCTGAGTTTTGAAGCCTTTACCAGCCTTCGGTAATGGCTCAGTTTGCAAATACAGCTTGACATCGTGGCTAGGAAAATTTCCTTGAGATTTTTCTTTTCATTTGCTTTTCTATAAAATCTTCATAAATACCAGAGCTTTTACAGTGCCTAAACATAATCTGAAGTGTCCACTTCTGTCAGCCCTGAGGTCATCCATTCTTCCATGAAGTGTTTACTAAATATTCCATTGCCCCAAGCAATGTCTTGCTCAGTGGGAACAGTGCAGGCTCCATGAGTGAAGAGCTACAGCTCAGGAGGTGTGAATACAGAAAACAACACAAAAGCTGACATCAAGAGATTCACTGGAAAGCCAGAACTGCAGCTTAAAAAAAAACCCAAAAAAACAAAAACAACTTTAGGAGAGAAAAGCAGAAAATGAGGAAAAAACAAAATCCAAAAGTTTGCAAACTTAGGGGAAAAAAATCAGCTGACCTTTGATAATAACAGTAATTGGGGTTTTTTTACCTCACAGAGTTCATCCTCCTCTGCCTTGCAAAATCCATTCCTTTCCCAACAAAGTAAAATATAATAACATGAGCTGAAATTCTGCTGTCAGAGAGATTTTCGTTCTTAAAGCATTTAGTGGGTCTCTGCTAATAGTGTCTGTAGGAGTGGTTTATAGATGCATTCTCAAAAAAAACCCCAAAAAAACTCCAAAACCACAATTAGCATTTACTGAGACCCAGTTCCATAGCTCAGTCTGCATTAAAGTGGATTTATCTCACTCTAACTGCTTGCATAAGTCTTGATCCAAAACAGCCCTTAAGTTCATGTCCAGTTTTAGAGGAAAAAGAGCTGTCAAGAAGTTGGTAAGATTAACTCCGTGCTTAAAGCTGAGCACATGTTCAAATGTTTTTAGGGATTATTAATAAGGTAATAATAAGGTTCATTAATGATTTTATTCCTGGAACTTATAGTTGTTCACTAAAAAAAAAAAATAGAAATGGAACAGTAAGATGATCAAGCCTCTTAGTTCCCATCCTATAAATTTTGCTTAAAAATCACAGGATAAAAGAAGCACTAAGGATAAACTGTAAGCATTTAAGACTTGATCTAAAGACCATGGAAGTTTGCAAAAAGCTTCAAAAAATTTCTAGTGGGTCCTGAGTTATGTGCTTGATAATTGAGCCATGGTCAATAAAACGCCATGGATTTATAGGGCAATGAAGAGAACACACCAAATAAAACTGATCATTCATTGTTTTTCAGAAATCAAAGCACAAAATTAGCAGTAAAGTGTTTGGCAGCACTTCACAAATTCTTCCTTGAAAAAGTCATTCAGCTGGACTTGGATATGAATGCAGTTGCCTGCACGAGGTACTGGGGAAAGGGGAGTTGGTTACATGTGGAGATAATGGGAAATGCAGGGGGGGAAAGTCACTCTGTGGATAACTGTGGGAACAGCTTTAGACCTGGGGTGAAGTCATTGAGGCCACTCAGTGACTGAGGTGACTGCCCCAATGTCTGAAGACAAACTGGACATTTCCCTTCAAAGGAGGGGTTTGACAGCAGCACTTTCTAAAAGGTGCCGAGGAAGCAGAAAATCTTTTAGGCAATGATGTGAGATTATTTTCTCCTTTCCTTGTGATGCCTTAGGCTTTAACTTTTATATTTTTCAAATCCTGCACTGCCCAGTGTAACTCTGAAGTTTCCTGTAGCTTGTTAAGTGCTGTTCTCTCATGCTCACACAGACATAACAAAGCCTCTCCAGCTCGCTCTCCAAGGACACTCAGACTGTCCTACGCCCAAGAACTGTAAACCTTCATCTTGGGGAGAGGGGGGCAAGCTTGGGGAAATTCCATCATTGGCTGGGTTCTGCTTGGTGAATTTATGCTGATATAAAAGTGTGAAGAACTTGTGACCTGTCATTGTCCATTTTGGGATGCACTGAGGCAGGAGCCTCTGGAGCCCAGAGTGTACCTCTGAAGGCCTTTCAAATAAATCCCTCCTTTTTTCCTTTATTCCTTTATTCCTTTATTCCTTTATTCCTGCCTAGTCTCTGTTTCTAGGTAGCCATTTAAGGCATCACTTTTACCTCTTACTCCAATAGCTGCTTAAAGGCCACTACAACTGCAGGTGAATATTTTAATGACATGCCCAAAGAAACTATTTCTCTGAATTTATCCCTTCTACCATCCATATATCCCTTCCAAGACTTGAGCAAGTTGCTACAAGAAAGTCCTAAGCTTTTCCAAGTCCTTGCTAGACGGCTCCAAAAATTTATGGAAGACTTAGAGCAAACACACAGACTTAAATGTTGTTTATTGTCATCCTCGATGTCAGGGTAGGTGAGCATCCTTCACTGTGGACATCCAGAGATGTTAAAAGAAAAGATTCAATATCAGTCAGTGCAGCTGGCAAACTGCTGTCAGGACAGCACTAACACTTGCTTTCACATCTCTCTTCCCTCCCAGCTAATTTCTTGTTCTGTCCTTAGTAGTTCTCCAGATGAATTTATTAGTCTGTCACTCAAATATGAGGAACTCTAAGGAAAGGTGGCAAAAACCAGACTGTGAGATTAATTTTTCGGCCAGCTGGAAACAGCTTGCATGCTGCAGGCTGGGCACCCCTGTCTTAGGGAGTGGTGAATTCCATCAAAAACTTAAAAAGAAGGACAATGTGAGGATATGTACTCATTTTCTGTCAGGATCACAACATTATTTTCAGGCCACTTTGTTTGTCTCCTGGTCCAACATGCACTGACAGGCTAAAAGTAGGAACTACCTATGAGGAAAAAGAGGGTTGGGCTAAATGAGAGGGATTTTTGGGATTGTCAGAGTGAAGTGACCAGAAAGCATGAATCTAGCCCTTAATGAAATTAGTTTTCCCTTAAAATAATAAAAAATAGAATTGCTCATCACAGGTAAATATACATTTATATAGGTATTGATTTCCTTTTTACCCCATGTGAGTTTTATTTTTTTATGAACTCTGCAATTCCAGAAGCCTCCCATGGGCTGGAAGAGTTGTCCCCAGTATGGTTTACCTCCAAATCCCAGAATTTCCAATTAAGATGCCCTGTCAAGGGGAAGTCCCAGGTGCTTTCAGCACAAGTGTGAGCTCTGAAAATGAAGTTAAAGCTGTCAACAGTGACCAAAAATGAAAGGGTTCATGGGACAGAGATGGAAATCCCAGGGCAAAGAGCTTCAAACGAGGGAGGAGAGAGAGCTTCAAACGAGGGAGGAGAGAGGGGGGAAGAGACAACTTCTTTGGACACTTGGCAGTGGGGACAAAATGCCAATCCTCAAATATGCAGTTTACAGTAGAGATGATGAATTGGGTGCAAGACAATGACCCATTCCCGGGCTGGGCAGGGGACAGGATAAACCAGCTCTGGAAGACTGACTAAGGTTAAGCATTAGCTGGGGCCAAGGAGGCGAAGGCCACCCACGCAGATCAAGTGGGAAAGCGCTAATGGGAAAGACATTTTGGGAGTTAAAAATATAACCGGTTCCTTAATCTGGGAACACAGAGCTGTAAAATAACAGCTGGACAGCAAGGCAGAACAAAGTTCTCTTCAATGGTTGAGTGAAAGGTGGTTGAATGGAAAGACACCGTCTGCTCGATCAGAGCAGGCCCTCAGCCAGGGTGGCTACGTGTGGAGAAAGGCAGGGTCACATTCCTCTGTGATGGCAGCACAGCTCTGTCCCACAGGCCAGGGCAGCAGTCTTCAAAGTCACAATGAAATATTAGACGTTTTAAAAGGATTTCCCACTATATTGATGTTGTTCCCATAACAGAAGCCAAGGAGTAGGAAGGCAGCACATCAAAAAACGTTTGTGTGCACTTGGTAACAGGCGTCTCTTCTGCACCAGGCAGTGCTTTCTACTGCCTGTAAAGGCAACATTTGGGCTGTGAGTCGATGGAAAAATCTTCCTATGACACCTGCACCAAAAGCAGGAGCCCAAGAAAGCAGCCTCCGTTGCTGATGGTGTTTGAAACGATTCACAAAACCCAGGGGCATGTCAGATCCTGCAGGGATGAGCACTCCCATCCTGCCCCAGTGTCCAGCTGAACCACTTCCACTGCTCCAAGAGGAAAACCCACCCACCATGGGCCCACCGTTTAAGATTGTTGTGACTGTCCATGAGCCAGCAGTGCCCTGGGGGCCGAGAAGGTCAGTGGTGTCCTGAGGTGCACTGGGAACAGCAGTGCCAGCAGCTCAGGGAGTGATCCTGCCCCTCTGCCCAGCCCCGTGAGGCACATCTGCAGTGCTGTGTCCAGCTCTGGGCTCCTCAGGACAGGAGGGACAGGGAGCTCCTGGAGCAGAGCCAGCAGAGGCTGAGGAGATGATTCAGGGCCTGGAGCATCTCTGACAGGGAAAGGCTGAGGGAGCTGGGGCTGTTCAGCCTCGAGAGGAGCCCCAGCTGAGAGGGGCCCTCAGCCCTGGGTGTCCCTGTCTGCAGGGAGGGCTCCGAGCAGGGCCCAGGCTCTGCTCTGGGGGCCCAGCCATGGCACCAGAGGAACGGGCAGGGACTGATCCTAGGAGGTTCCACCTGGACAGGAGGCAGAACTTCTTCCCTGGGCAGTGACCTGAACAGAGAGCAGAGAGGGTGTGGAGTCTCCTCCCTGGAGATATTCCAGACCCCTCTGGACACAATCCTGTGCTGTGTGCTCTGGGATGGCCCTGCTGGAGCAGGGAGGTGGCACCAGTGACCCACTGTGGTCCCTTCCAGCCTGAGCCATCCTGGGATTCTGTGATTCTCTGTGAGTAGTGGCTGACCCAGGGCAGAGCACAGACTGAACTCTGCTACTATTCAGGATTGCAGAGCTCTCGTGCCCGTCAGTTCAGAAGCACAACTCAACACAAGGTGGGCAAGACGTTGCTTTGGTTGTTGCAAGGGGTTAAATATTCATCTCTCAGCAGCACCTCTGCTTGAGAGCGAGCTCTGCAAACACTCAAACCACCACAGAAGAATCACAAGTCACAAGATCCAGACTCAGGAGCTCAAAACACTCTCAGCACTTCCCAAGCATCACATTTTGTAGCAGCACAGGACGCAGACACTGATTCTGTCTGCATCCCTGCACTCTCCTTCCTGCCAGCTCAGCATTCCCCACTATTGCAGCTTTTGGATATTTTTTCAGACTGTGGTACATGACAAATGCAGAACAGGGACAACTTCTGCAGTTTCCTATCTTACAGTCTTAACAGCTCTTCCTAAATCTCCTGCAAAGCTTGGAAGAGGCACAAAGCAGGAAAAGACTGACATCTTGCAGTGTAACAACTGACTGCTTTGTGATGTAATAGCCACTACGCACATTTTTCCCTGGGATAAGCTGTTGGCATTCCGGAAGAAAAGGGTAGATTCCTGAGCTTACTTATGAATTTCCTGCAGGCTAACCACATTCATAGAAAAAGGCTCTGTAGATCCCCTGCTGTTACATTAACTTGTAGGCAAGCCTGTCAGCTCTATCAATTCGAACTTTTGGTTTGTGATGGAAATCAGGCTCCCAAATTTACTTCCTTTTCTTGCAAATACTATTCTTTATTATTCCAAAGTTATTATTCCAGTATCCTCATTATCACATTATTGTTACATATTACACTTCAGGAGCTAGTTTTAAACCATTCGGTGGCATCCAGATTTTTAGCTGACATAATGTGGGATGTATCAAGGGTGGCAACATTCATTGCTGCTGTTTAGTGGCTCAATGCACGACAGAGGTCTGAGAATTAACATCTGTTTGACACATCACATTTCCTTCAGCTACCATGCATCTTATTACCTTCAGCTGCTACCTCTGCCTAGTATTTTCAAATCCAAGACTACTGCAAAATGAACTTTATTTGTGCAATAAACAGGGCACCTGTCTGGCACCTGTTTTAAGCATTTGTCACTGAGAGTGAAGCTGCCTCAGCTAGAGAGAAAAACAAAAATATTCCTTCAGATTGCAAGAAAAGGAGCCTTCAGGAGTCTGCTTAATCAGTGTAATCTGGCAAAGTGCTGCATCCTGGAACAGACCCTGACTTCAGTACTAGAGAACAGAGACAATTTTTCAAAGCTGTGGACATTCATACCACAAACGATGTGTTACAGCATTTTCACCATGATCAAACACAAAAGAAAAACCAGACTTACCTCTGCCTGAGCCCTTTTGGATCACCACACATGTGAGCTGCAGAGGTGGAAGGAGAGGCATGTGGAAAAGCAGGACAGATACTAACCAGAACAGGCACCCAGCAGTCAGCACTTGCAAAATGGCTACAGGAGGACTGGAGCAGTTCAGCTCTGCAAGACTTAAAGGGACAGATTTCCACAAGCACACTGGGGCAAACGCCTCTGGGAGAGCACAGTTCCCCACTGGGAGAAGGCAGGCCCCGGTCCTGGAAATATTGAAGCCTGTCCTTAACTCTAAGCATGTGAGAACTGCTGTGGACTTCAGTCTGTTCAGCCCTGCACAAGCCTGCAGGACTCGATTTCCTGACGTGCACTGAGTTACCCAGGGAGGAGATGCTCCAGCAGAGTGCTCGTGACACCTCCATCACAAAAGGAGTGAGGTGCCATCACTGCTGACTTTTCTGACCACTGAAGAGTGCTAAGATACATTCTAGAAGTCCAGAAAGGAAATAAAATAAAATAATCAAAATGTGCCCTAAAAAATCCCAAATTTTTACAAGAAACATTGCTCATGTATTCACGCTGATATTTCTATTTTGTTTTTTCAGCATAATACCCACAATAGGTGCCAGTCTAATTCAAACAATTCCAAAACACTTTGGACTGCTCAAAACAAGTGAAAACAGCCCCAGTTATATGTTTACAGCTACTCTCTCCTCTATAACTGAATCACAGAGTGTCAAATATTTTGCAGTGAGAGCAGAAACACCCCAATGACAGGGCACAGGAGACCTTGAAGACACCAAATCGATATCAGAGTGTTTAAAAACAGAGTTTCCCCTTAGCTTTACTGCCCAAGATTGCCACAGCATGGCTGCATAGTTCAACTGGAGCCTCTGTGGTGTCCCCAGACCTTTGTCCACCACAAAGACCCCAAAACAACACATATGATGATCCTTTTCAGTCATGAGAGGTGGCATCATGACTTTGGGACAGTCAGAAGGGGATTGCTGCAGTTATGGGATATGAATAGGCAGCACATTTGGGCTCAGGCTTGTTCTGAAGTAGCTCTTCTACATCACAGAATCATGGAACCATAGAATCACAGAATCATAGGCTCATGGAGTCACAGAATGATGGACTCATAGGATCAAAGAGTCATAGAACCACAGACTGATAGAATCATAAAATCATGGAGTGGTTTGGGTTGGAAGGGACCCTAAAGATCATCTTGTTCCAACCCTCCTGAAAAATAATAAAGATATGATGTTTCTGATGGGATTTATTTGCTCATTTTGAATCATATAACTAGTTAAATGCTGAAAGAATTGAAACCTTAGGGTTTTTTTCATATTTTCCCCTGTGATTAGAAGCTAATCTTAGTTGTTTTCTCAATGCCATCAATTTCCTCCTGACACTGAGTTTACTCTATGCTCTGCTCATGTTTCCAAAAATATGAAATCAACATTAAGGTCAATATTGGAGATATTTTACTTTGTGAAACTTCATTAAATTCATATCACCAAATAAACCCCTGAATATGCAATAACTTGGACTTGCACACAACCCATAAACCACTCATCTTTGATTGCCTCCAGACACAGGGGCTGTGACCCTCTCAAACATCTTAGCACCAGAGGAATTGCCCTGCAGGTTTCATTCGCTGCAGGATGTTTCAGGAAACGTTGTGGGGTTTTTTCCCCCACTAATTGAAATGTCCTGAAAATGTCATGAGACTCATTCTGCTCCTACTTACAGCAGTAATTTTTTTCTGTGCCAGTCATCTCAGTGAGGGTGACACCAAATCCCAGCTCCCTCTGCTTAGTGGAAGTAGTTCCCACTCCATGTTTTGTGTGGGTTGTAGCTTTTTTACAGTGTGTCATTAGCACGACTGATTACATGCTATTGACATGCCAGGAAAGCTTGCCAGATGTAACTTAAAATTGTATTCCTAATGTATATCTAGACCTGAATATGATTTTTCTTCTACTATGTTCACACTGGAGCAGCAGTAATGTTGGAGTGAGATTAGAAGGGATCCATGGTCTGAATCCTACACCCAAGAACAACCATGAGGAAAATCGGGTGGAGTGATGGATGTTGAACATATGGCAGCTGGAACCTGAATTTTGCCTTTAATATTATGCCTTTCAAACATTACTAAGAGGGTAAGCATTCACGGATTCTGAAATCAATCAATGGGGCTAAGTTTATCATCTCAAGACGTCTTAATAACAGAAATTCAAAGGCAATTACTTAAGGGGACTTCTTTATACCCTGCCTTTAAAACAAATGTTCCTTGTAAGGCATTAGTACAGGTGGGAAGAATTTACCATGCAGGGATAAGAAAATCAGACAGGAAATGTTCCAATGATTGTTTTAAATATCTCTGGGTGAGGTAGCAGATAAACAGGGCTGAGGAACTTCACAGAGTTTTAAACCTTTCACTTTCTAAGCCAGACTGCCCTTTCCACAGACACACTCCTTAAAAAATTAGGTACCAAAAGATTTATTGGCTGGAAAGGAAAAAAGTTTTAAAATAGTTTTCTTCATTGCTTTAACATGAAGCAGCTCACAGTGTGTGTGTGTCCCTAGACATGAGGGCAGATTAAGATTATTCCATGCTTTGATAGAACAAGTTCCTTTATAGCTTGCTTTAATGTTCGGTTTAATTGTGTAAAAGCTGGATTTGTGCTCCCTTGAATACATGAAAACATAAGAATTTGGGTTTTTTACTGTACTGGAGCTTAAAAATTCATCATTTTTTTGCATCAAATGCTGTTGTATGTCACATTAGGTATTTATACCCCAAACATATAATGATGTCTGGTGTGCAACTCCCTGCAGCCAGGGATGTGTCCATCAGGGCTCTGCACACAATGGAAATGCTCTTTAGCATACAGTTGTCTGGTGGCTGTTTTAGATGATGTGAAATTGCCTCTTCACTGATTTCCAGTGGTAAAAAAGGCTTCTGTAAAGGCTCTTGGCTGACAAGCAGCATGATAAGGAAGGAGATAAAATAGCTGGCAGAAGAAACCTGTAATATTTGCAAAAGGAAAAGCAAGGAAGCAAAAGAAGCAGCCCCGATGGAGAAAAAAAGAGGCTAAGGAAGAGGTTTTCTGTCTAGTGAAGACAATAGTCACTTGCTTGAGAAAGCAGAGAGGAGCAGACAACAGCAGGAGAAATGTTTCCAGGGGTTCTCACAGAATTGGAACACAGAGTTTTCTTTGGCAAGGGAATTGGCTGCAAGAGCCAAATGTCTTCAGAAACAGCTTATCCTCTGGTAGCTGTCTTTTGCTTAAACTCCCTCAAAAAGCATCTGTAAAGCACTGTGAAGCATGAAGCCATTCCAAGTGCAATGAGTGAGATAAGGCAGCGTCCATTCTGACTGACCACTCGTCCTAACAAACTTGGTAATTCCAAGCTCTGTGCAGGAGAAACTCCCAGCTGCCTCCTGCATGGCAGGGAGTCATGGACTAGCTGCTCATCCACAGTCCAAGTGGTTTAGCAAGAACTCAGCCCAAAGGGTCTGCAGGGTTGATCTCAGAGCCCCACATCTATGGAAGCTGTGCATTTTTCCTGGGAAAAAGGAAAAAAGCACCAAGTGGAGAAGCAGCAGTTGCCTACAAGCAATTTACCCTCTCACTTCCTGCACCTGATGTTTGATCGGAGGAGGGAAGAGGCTGAGGGACAAGAAACATCAGGCTCCAGCATTTCATTCCACAAGAAGGAGTTTTCCTTCAAGGGCATACATCAAAGTTCCCAGATAGCTGCATTTTAAATCCATCCCTTACAATGATCTGGTATAAAGTGTCTGGGGACACACACTGGCTCATGAGAGGAAATTAATGAATTAATGAACAGAACTGATACATGGTTGGATATGTTCTTGTTTGTCAGCTGCCAGGAACACATGCAATTAGGAAAATTCAAGTCCAGTTGAAGCCTGGACACTGGTTGCCAATTTGGCAGCAGCCTCCCTGCTGTCAGGTCTTAGTTGACAAATAGTCCCTGTTTTAGAGTGACTCAAACATTTTATCTCTCATATGTTTTAAATAAATTAGGAAAGGCACGTGCAACAACAACAAAAAATATACACGAGAATGTTTTCATTATTACCTAAATGGACTGGGGTCAGAGTCATGTATTCTATTTAACTCACCACTAAGGTATGATTTCAAGAACAGAAGTGGAAAAAAACAAGAGTCATTTGAACCAAGATTCTAAGGTTGTACTTATAAGAAGACTTGGGCAAGGGTTTAACTTCTCGCAGTGCAAAACCAATGTGTGGCACCACTGTTCACAGGTTTGAAATGGTATCTGGAGGTTTGGTAGAGTTAAACCCCTCATTTGCTACTTGGAATGGAATTTCTGCAAAAGGGCTTCTCATGTTGATTCATAAAAATCATATAGAATCATTACAGAATCGTTTGGGTTAGATGGGACCTTAAAGATCATCCAGTTCCAGCCCCCTTGGGCAGGGACACCTTCCACTATCCCAGCTTGCTCCCAGCCCCATCCAGCCTGGCCTTGGACACTTCCAGGGATGGAGCAGCCACAGCTTCTCTGGGCAACCTGTGCCAGGGCCTCAGCACCCTCACAGGGAACAATTTCTTGCTATTATATAATCCAAACCCATTGTCTATCAGTGTGAGGCCATTGCCTCTTGTGCTGTCACTCGAGGCCTTTGTCAATAGTCTCTCTCCGAAATTAAATACATAATTTTGGGACGAATCCTACAGCTCCATAATGAGTGGAAGAAGTTTTCTTATAAAAGATGGCCAATAAATAGCAATCTCCTCATTTTCACAAGTATTATACCTTTCTATGAAATGGAGATAGGTGAAATTAGTTCCACTTCTTTTCAAGTTAATATTTTTTTATTTCCCTTCTTTTGCCTTAGTCTTGTTCATCTCTATGATAAGGATTTTTTTTTCCCAAATATGAGACGAAAGGATTTATGCTCTCTTTAAAGATGGACATCCACGGAAGCTTGACATTTATTGTAAGGGGGACTAGGAGTTCACCTGGAATTTATTTATTCTTTTATATAAATTTAGATATGCCTGGCATTCCACGGGAAAGGGCCAATGGTTTCCCTGTCAGACAGGGCAGGGATCACCACCAGCTCAGGATCACCACCCCTCAGAAAGGCCACGTTTCTGCCTCCTTACCATGTGCACACTTATCAGAACAGAAGATGAGCTCCCACTTTGCCTATTCCAACTTTCAGCACTCCGGTTTGAATCCTCTCCCCTGTTCCCTGGGGAGATTTTATAAAAAAATCATGACAATAATCACACACGACAATTGCTTTTAGATACCTCTGTTTCCAAGGCATGACAGTGTTTTGGTGGATATTAACAGTATAATTGGAATGACTCCCCTGTAACTTCACTGGAGGCAGACAATCAAGGAGCACATACAAGTGAGTGTTTGGCTCCTTCTCATCACACTCAGAACTGCCAAAATCATTCCAAAAATAACAGAGGTCCTAAGCATCCATAGATGCTTCATTTTTAAGGTGAAGTAACTCTGTCATGGCTTTCAATCAGAGTTCTGCTCAATATCCTCTGCTTTCTGCCTTTTGGGAGTCACAACAAATATTTTGGGCTGAAAAGCAAAAAATGAGTGTGCACTTCTTGGATGACCAGGACAGTTCCAGGTGACTTGGAAGTCAGTGGAAAAACTCTCCCTGGCTTTGGTAAGGTAGAAGGGAAGCTGCAAGCCCAGGAAGAGCACAGAGGATTGCCATGACTGTTCCTGCCTCCAGAGATGATAAGGCAGTTCTGCAGGGCTTCTGGCTTTCCTGCTTCATTCAAGAGTCTATATTTGGCAATGGAAAGTAGCCCTATTTAGAGAATTTTGTAAACAATATTCATTATAGGCAATGAATTTTTCCCATCGCCTATATATAGTTATCTGAAGCTCTGATATGTTCAGGTCAAGAGACAAGAAGTAATTTAATTTTACTTAGGTTTCATGCCACATTGAGCTGCTTTAACTGACCATGGAGAAGCAGTTGTACTCCATGAGCCATTTTAATGTGTGTGTGCCTACAGTATTTTTGGGCACATCTGATTTACCAAGGTCACATCATTTACCAGTGTCACCAAATAGCCCCAGGCACACTGAGGGACAACCTTTGCAATTCCACATCTCAAATGAGCTGGGTGCAGCCTCATGAGTTGTTGATTCTCTGTTAGGAAAAGCTTCACAGGAGCAACCAGACAGGCTGTAAACTCTTGGAGTATGCAATGCTTCTCTTCTGTTCAGTAATAGCACCTTAAACCTCAGTTTCCAAAGTAAAATCTAGGGCTTGAGGCACTCCACAGACATAAAACTTTGATTTATTAAATGGTCTCGAGAGGAAGTAAAGCAACTAAACATTTCCACACCATTTTATTGAATTATGAAACTCATTGTTTAGGACATCGCTGAGGCAAAAATCACATGTATCCAGATAATAAAACAATTCATGGGGCTTTTGTTTCCATCCTGTAACTCATGATGTACATGCAGGTTTCAACCAGAATGTGAAAACAAGGGTTCCTTGCTCCTCTCCTGTTCCTTGCCCCTCTTCCCACCCGAAAAGCATCCCACAGAAAGGGCCACATGCAGTAGGCCCAGAGCAATGAAGAGAGGAGGCAGCGAAGGGAAATGCATTCTTCTTCTTAATTCTGTATAAATGTTCAGAAGAACTGTTATTTATTAAAGAGTTGTTAGTAAAACAACATTGTGAGCCACAGAGAGTCACAACATTTTTCACAGCATCACAGAATGCACTGAATTGGAAGGGACCAACAAGGATCCTTGAACTTCAACTCCTGGCCCTGCACAGGACACCTGAGGGATACAGGTGGGGAATATGTACTGAAGCAAAGAATATCATGATTTTTGAAAGTCAAATGCCCTAGGTGCTAAACAAACCATGGCAGCTTCCCAACAGCAAAATGCATTTGAATTCCTCTTCTCACCCTTCACCTACCCTGCTTTTCAAGCCGAGATTTTTGAGAGTTTCTGATGCTGAGTCTCTTTGGTGAGCTGCACCTGAATCTGCTAAATATTTCAGGGATTATGAGATTTCATATTTTGGAGACTTCTATTAAAAGTTATTTCCATTGTTATTGTATTGTTTGCTAAGGTCAAAGACATTCAATTAGCCAGTAAAGCAATAATTACTTCTACAGTGGCCTGTGATGCTGATAACCTCCCCTAATCACATGTCAAAGCCCAGCTGTGGTAAACACTTTCAAGGAGAAATTCAAGATGGTTTTGTTTCTTCCTAATTCTCCTCCATGTGTTGCTCCAGGCATTGCGTGTGTAGGAGATGTCAGGATTTGCTATTTCCTTCTTGCCTAACTCTGTGGTGGTTTTAGGTTTACTTAAGGACATACTGACCAGTTAAAAAAGATTGTTTGAGTTAAATTTTGTCAAGGTGCCCAGAGTCTTCCAGAGCAGTGGGCGCTGGGAGGGGGGCAGAGAAAGGGACATTTATTATTTACACATGCACTCACAGCTCCTCTCTGCTGTGCCTCCCTTCAGTCTTTCATGTCTGAAATGGGCACACACTTTCCTGGAATTAAGTCAGGTCCTTTGGATGTGAGGCTTTGGGAAGGGCAAATAACTTGGACTGAAAACACCACTGAGCTGACAACCAAGTCTGATTGTGGAGGATCTCACCATCAGTTGGGATGATCTCCAATTTATCTCAAATTCTCGGCATCTTACAAGTGCAGGTTGTTCTTGGGAACTGTCCATTGCTCCCACACGTGAACCATCCAACCTCCTAGACTTGTCTAGAGATCAGAAATGTTCTGTATTTATGCTGCAGCATCAAGAAATCAGAGCAGACCCTTGCCTGAGAACGCACACAGGTTCATACACATTGAAACTCCATAGCAGCACACTTTAAATATAATAATGGTCACCTCAGTGGGCCTGATCACCTGGCTCACAGAATTGTCCCTGGCATGAGCTAGTGGGGCATAGAAAAAGTAAAGGCAATCAAACTGCAATTTCTCATAAAGGCTGACTATGAATCCCTGGCCACCTGGAAGTGACAACAATGGATTCTCTTGAAATCCTGGCCAGGCAGTGCATTGAGGCAAGGGAGACATACCTGCCTCATTCTTCCCAGCTCAGGGAAGAAAACTTCATTCATTTTCCTCTAGATGTTGTAGTGGAAACACCCCAAATCACTACTTGTAGCTCATGCCTTCAGCAGGTGAACCATAGCAGTAATGAGAGCATCAAACTGGGAAAGAGGGGAGTAAATTTTTGATAGAGCAATGACAAGGTGGATGAACTTTTCCCAGTCATGTTTCACCTCCTATCTCAGTTCCCCACCCTTGCAGTGGGAGTAGGAAGAGGTACAATTGAGAAGAGCTGTGGTAGATCTGGCCATGGCTACGTGGCTGCTGAGGACAGAGCCTGCCACAAGCCAATCCTTTGGAAGCCAATTCTCCCCCTCCCCAAAAGGAGACATCAAGAGAGAGGAGAAACTCCTGCTTCTCTTTATCAGGCAATTCAGTGACACTAAAAATCCTTTAGCACTGAGAAGGACTGCAGCTCTGGACAGGTTTAAATAAAAGATGAAAGCAGGCACAGCCACATGGAAACACAAATGACATCCGTTCAGAATTAGCTCTGCCCCTTTTATCTTCCTAAGAAGCCACGCTGAACTCCAACCTTTGGATCCTCTCGAGGCATTAGCTTTTCATTAGGAGTGAATGGCTGATCACATTATGACAGACAAATGATGGGCAGCAGGAGGGTTTACCAACATGCCTTGCACTCCCACAGTCACTGAGGGGGAAGTCTAATGAGCAAATAACCTGCTGCAACTTTCTACATATTTCCTGTAATTGAGAACTCTTCTGTACTTCGTCTGGAATGCAGATGCCTGTCAGTCACGGGGTCATAAATAGGATTAGGGGCTGTTTCTGAAAAGGCAGGCAACCAGCTTTAGATGCTCAGTTGAAAATACAGATGTTTTCTGGCTGCATGGCTGTTAGGCAGCGAGATCTCCACCTCTGTTTAAGCAGGCTTGGCTGATGGCTCTGCCCTGAGGCCCCAGGCTTGCAACTGGTGCAGATCCTATTAGGAGTGCAGAGCCCTACTAATTTTTGCCTTTGCAATCAGCTGCAAGATCCAAGCATTAAAAGCACCCTGAGAAATCTGATAAAATAACACAGTCTTTTGAGAACTTTAACCTCCTCCATCCCAACTACAGCTGCTGTGTGTGACAGAAACGCCTGAAAAAATAAAATTTGCCAATATCTAGTTAGATTTTTAATGGCACTGACCAATACATTCATTTCACTAGTACAGTACAAAAATAAAGAAAGCTGAAACCCCTCAAAAAGAGGGGGCATTTTGGTTTGAGGTTTTGTGTGTGTGTTTGTTTTTTAAGGTTTTTTTTTTTTTTTGATGCAGTGTCTAATTACAAGCTGAATTGCTTGTGCAGAGACTGTGAAACTCATATAACTTTTGCCAAATGACCACTTATGGCAACAAGCAGTAAAGTCTGCTTCACAGCTTTGCTGTTTTTCTACTTGTCCCTTCACTTCCACATCTATATCAGAACTTATTTCTCTAGTCAGCAGAAGCTGTTTCTCCTGTCAGGAAAACTTCTTGTTTTAGGGATGTCACAAAAGAGCCTTGAGATGCCCATCAGGATGATGTCTGGTGAGCCACTTCATAAGCACACAGAAACAGTCCTTCCCCCGAAAAGCACTCCCAGCCTCAACAGCCAGGATACAAAAAGCACAGATAGGATGGGAGCTGCTGCAATGAGGCAACTTCCTCAAGGTCACAGAGGAGATCAGACCAGGAATAAAACCTTCACCTCCCACGCCTCTCTGCTGGGCTCGACTTTTCTTTAGTATAAAGAAGTCATCCCTGAAGGTTTCATCCAAGGCAAATTGCACTGGATCTCACCAAAATGGAGGTAGGGAAAGGGGGGAGATTCAGTTTAATCAGTCTACCAAAGTTTGCAAAACTTTTGCATGGAATGCAGCTAAGTATAAAACCATTCCATTTCAGCAGCTTTGTCAGGATTTGCAGACCAGATGGAAGTCTATGTGTTACATGATCAAATGTGCTCGAGATGAGAAGGGAGCCATCGCCAAAATCATCCAAAGCAGTGATATGAGAGAGGTCATTGTCCCCCATTCATCTCTGCTAAGGTCACAAAAGCCTCCACAGAGATAAGGGGATGTGGTCAGTGCCCTGAGAGGCTGACACACTAATTACACACAGAACAAAGGGCCAGGGGATGAAGCACGAGCTGAGGCAAGGGAATGATGAGGATGAGGCCACAAGGTTACTCAGCAGAGTGGTGATGAACAAGGCAGCTCGTGTCTCCTGCTAGCACTGGGCTGATCCTGCTGCAGACAAGGCTCTGCCTCTTTGGGGGTAGCATTGTGAAGGGACCATTCCCAAATGCACTCTTCTGTCACAGGACACAGACAAAGGCTGCAGAGGAATAGCTCATTCTGCTGAACAGTGCTCCTGTATTCTGAGATCACTGCCTCTCCCCGAGTCCCAGCCAATCCCTCTGTCTCACACACAGATATGTTTTGCATTTACAGTAAAAAAATAGGTTCTACCTAACTTCCAAGCCTGCTTGTGGATTTTATTTCCAGACAGGTTGTCATCCTCAGCACAAATTCATATATTCATGTAAAACATACCTAACTAGCATGTTGAGGTGGCAGCTGAGAGAGAACATGGACATTACCATAAACTTACCCTTGTTTTTACCTTGTTACATTTTAGATTATGAAACTTAAACCTATTCAAATTTTGTCATCTGAGATATCTGGATGAGTTTTACCTTGAAACAAGAGACTTGCATGTTTGCAAGCTTTTCCCTCACATTGGCCTTTTGCAATGTTTGATGCAGCCTCATTCAAGCTGCCATGGAGAATGGTTATGTTTGGTCCTGCAGCTAAGCTAAAAATTCTACCAACGATGCAACATCCAGGAAAAAACCTCGTTCAGTTCAATGTGGTGCTTTTCTGTCTTTCCCTAACATTTCATATCCCTCAGCAATATCCTTGAGCAATGAGTTCCCCTCGTCATGCACACTCAAACAGGAAAAAGGGAATTTTAAATTAGCACAGGACGTCAAGTACTCTGTGTGAAGGGACTTTACTCACCAGTAGGTGTTTCAACACACAATTAACAGTAATGAAGGTCTAAGACATATCCAGGAATTATTTTTATTTTTCCAGTAACAGAATAGGATTGACACTTAAACACCTCAACTTTGAGACTTCTCTCAAGATGGGCAGAAGATCAGGACCAGTCCCACATTCAGAAGTGCCAGCTCTCAAATTTCCCCAAATCCCAACTTTTTTTCCTTTCCTTTGCCCACATGGGCTCCCACAGCCATGAAGACATTGAGAGTGTGTTACTTTGGGTCTGCCAAAGCCCAATTTCTGCCTCTTGGGTTAAGACATCTGTGGAGCAAATAGATGTCATATTTGTCCAGTCAATTTTTGACCACATTGGCACCTAGAGATAATGACTGATAAGTGTATAAAAATTCCTGGATGCCTAGGTTGTTTCCTAAGGAGATTTTTGGGCAATCACTAAAATTCCTCCTTCCATCTCTGCTGTGAAGCTGGATTTGCTGCAGGACATTTGGCCCCACAGAGAAACAGTGCTCACCATTCCCATGTATTTCACATCCTCTGTTGTGTTAGGCCTCAAATCCCCAGTCTTCTAGGGCTTTTCTCCTTTTTGCTTTCTCCCACCTCCCTCATCTTCCTTTCTCTCTCTTCCTGTGGCAGAAGCATTCTGTAACCATATTCACCATTATATAACTTTATTTATTTGTTCAACATTATATAACTATATTCACCATTCTATAACTTCTCACCTGTAAAGCAATAAAATTCATCTTGGGCAGCAGCATTGCCAAGAAGCTCTCAGACAACCCAAACTGGAAAAAAAAAAACATTTAAAGCACCACTGTTGGGCAAAAAGGAGAGACCAATAACTCAATTCTGTTTCCTTATGTACTTACTTGTCCATTTGGGCTTACCAAGCAGAGCTGAGCTCACTCCCAGCTGTACTTACAGAAAGGCACAGGTGTCCCACAGGACTTGTGACAAATCAGACAGACCCAGGAGGATCTTTCCAACAGCCCAGAACATCTCCAGGTAGCAGGAATTGTTTCTATGGGGGTGAGTGAAATGTTCCTCAGGTGATTCTGCTCACTTCTCATAACAGCAAGGTGGGAGCCTGTGCTTCCCATGCCAGTGTCTCAGATATAAACCACAGAGCACAGCATGAGCCCTGGAGAAAGACTCCTTTACAAGAGATTCTTTGTTTATTTGTGCCACATAGACAATGGAAATTTAGTGACTCAACCATCAGCAGGGATGGGCCAAGGTAGAAAGATCGGTGACAGTCACCAAAGCTGTCATGAAAGTACCTGAAAGGATATACGAGGACAAAGGGGGAATTAATAATTTATTCCTATTGGAATAGGAACAGGACCCAGGGGCAGTGCAGCTCTTTCAGCAGTCCTGCACGTGTTCACGAGCTGTCTGTACCAAGAGACTGGCAAACACTGAATGCATTAAATCTCCAGAGGACTGAAGGTGACACAGACCTCACTGTGTCTCCTGGCCTCCAGGCAGCACATCTCCAGCATCAGAAGCTCTGCCTGGTGTCAGCCCTGCCCAGCTGCAGGCACAGTTAGAATCTCTCTCCCAAGGCTTTCCTGAATGTGAGCACACACCCTGACAGTGGATGGCTCCCACGTTTTCAGCTTTCCTACCTGTGAAACCCCTGGAAACCCCCACTACCCATCTAGGGACATCAATGACATCAGTGCTGGTTCTCAAGAGCACCAGGAGTACCTTCAGGGAGCAGGGTGTTCTCTGTCACATCAGGGATGGGAGGAAAACCTGTCCATCCACAGACCCCTCAGTGGGCTGGGATCACTCTGGGGCTGCCTAAACATTTTGGAGAATAGTTCTCCCCTCCAAAGGAAAAGGCCTTCCCAAACACACAGAGAAGCCTAAGCACAATATGCCACTTTTCATATTACCATGGGGAAAACAGGGAAGTGAGATCAGGGCTGACTCTGTCACGCCATGGGGTTCTTTCTAGTCACTAGGGCCAGTGGAAATGCATTCTTATTACATAAAAGAAGCACACTGCTTGTGCTCCTGTGCAAAATGTCTGACACTAGAGGACTTTCCTATGCCTTTCTGACGTAGTCTGGGCCTCTGCATCAGCTTCTTTCCTTCTGCTGTTTCCAAATTAACACTGAGATGAAATAGTTTGCTGTTCCCAATATTTGTGTGCTTCCGTTTGGAGCTGGCTGGGATTCTTGCACCCAGAACTGCACCACATTCTTGTACCTACAATTTCCTACAGGGGAACAAAACCCCTTATTTTCTTTTTCAGTAATCTCAAAAGTTTCTTGGCTGTAAATTCATGCAAGGAATTTGTTTGCTTGTGAGCACAACACTCTCCTAGGTAAAGGTCACTGCTGCCAGAGAACAGGTGAAAAATTGATCCAAAAGTGAGAGTATCACTTGGGGACCTCCACTTCACTGACAATAAGATGTAAACACTGAAGACTTTTAAAACAAGTAGTTTTAGAAAAGGTTGAATGAGCTCATGAGAGGTAAAATGAGCTGATAAAAAGCACAATGTCCCACAGAGATGGGCTTTATAGAACGGTGTTAAGTTTTAAGCTTCTGGAAAATCCAAAACCTAAGATCATTCTGGCTGTCCACCAGGCTGGGTATTCTTTTGACCATTTAAATAAGATAAAATAATATAAAATAGCAACAAAAGATACTGAGTTGTCCATGCCTTACATCTAAGATAGAACATTTTGCACATCACTCACACAGTTTTCCCTTCTGGAACTCAGGTGGATACACAGTTAAGCACTCTCAAGTGGATGAAAATTGGATGAAGTACTACAAGTGATGGGCAAAAAATATATCTGGCACTGTTCCAAGCTGAAAGCAGCCTGTAATTATCCGCCAGAAAGGAACCAGTGTTCAACCAGGGCTTGCTAATTCTCTGATTAATTAAATGTAACACACATTAATATTGTCTGTACACTTAGCGTGCAGTTAGATTTTGATCTTGCCTGTAGGATTTCCCACACCTGCACCACTGCCTTTTGTTTCCTTTTTGTCTTTTTTGTCTCAGTGTTTGGCTACACTGAGAGCTGGTAAATTTAGAGGTGAGGAAGAGCTTGAGAGACCCAGGCAGTCCTGTGCCAGTCTGTGCTGGACACCTGGCACCTGTTTCCCTCCTTAGTTTCAATTTGGGTCACTTTACAAAGCCATAATCTGCCCTTATCTGGGGGAGGCTGCTGCTTGTGGGTGGCTGGGAGGACGAGACTGTAACTCAGGAGAAGAAAATCTTGCAGTTGTTTGAAGGATGGAAGGCCAGGCCTTTATCCTGCTTCAAAGAGGATGGCTTTGAATGGAAACTCAACTTCTCCTTTTAAATATTCCTTTGAACTGAGGAATGACAAGCATAGTCTGTTCCTAAAAATAGCATCCTTTTATATTTATTTCTTTTTTAGTCTTACAGAAATCTATTTCTGCCCAAGCCTGGTATTCCCTTCACTTTTCAGCATCAAAAATTATTTTGTCAGAAACTCAGGTTAGGAAAAGAAAAGATGGAATTGAACTCATCAAGATGGATTCCTGGATGGGTACCTCTACTGACTTTGTTTTACCTCCTTCATCTCTGCCCTGAGTTGAAGATAATGTCCTCATTGTCTCTTTTTTTCACTGCTCTTTGGTTCATGGTGAGGATGGAGTGTCACAGCATGTGTACAGGAGAATTTTTGGAGGAAACTAACCTGGAAGAGCCAGCATGGAACCCTGAGCAACCCAAAATGTGGAAGGTGTCCCTTCCCATGGCAGGGGTTTGGAACGAGATGATCTTCAAGGTCCCTTCCAACCCAAACCATTTTATGATTCTATGAGGAATTTCTGACTGCAGAAGGAAAATGCTGAAAATGGCCTATTTAGAAAAGTATTCTAGGGAAAGGAGTTGATCAATGCACTAATATCAATGAAATATATATATATATATATAAAATAAGAGCTTTCGAATGCTTCAGGCACGTCTGTGTTATTGCAAATTTGGCAGCTTCTGTGGTATCTGAATGTTCTGAATGGCCACATGGTCAAAATCTTGAAACTCCAGTGCGTAATAAAATGTCATCCCCTTCACCAGCAGCTCTGCGTAAGCGAGGCCTATTTTTTTCTCATCGCTGCAGTATATTTTAAGAAAATATGATGGTTAATTGAAAATAGATATTTTTTCCATATGGCCTGGAACAAAGTTTTGGATAAACAGAAGACTGAACCGTCTGGAAACAACAGATGGCAGTGTTTTAAAGACGAAGATATGAAAGCTTGGATAACCAGTGCTGAATGTCAGCAGTGACAGGATGGAGGCAGTGCACTTACATCTGGGAATTCAGCTCTACCATATTTCTGTGCCACAGACATGTGGTCCAAGGAGAGCCTTTTTTTAAAATGAAAAGAAGGAAAGTGAGCTACCTGTCATACTCCAGCAGCCAGACACAAGATCTCTTGGGATTTAATTTCAGTTGTATCAATTATGGCCATAAATAACATCCTCAGAGCAATCAGCAGGTGAAGGAGGGTTTATACCACCAGTGCAAAATCTTAACCTGTTTCTCTCATCTATTTACTTAAAATCCTGGGAGAAACATTCTAAAGAGGGTAGGAATGGGAAATGTAAAAGGAACATAAAAAGGTTTGAATGTAACTGGTACCTTTGGTATGTAAAAAAATAATTAAATAAACAAATAAATAACCTGTCCCTTCCCTTTAAAGGTACCACATTTTTCTCCGGCTATTTACTATGTTATATCACATATCTGCCATGCATTTTGTCCTGATTAAAAGGCCTGTTCCTCAAAACTGAGAAGAATGTAGATTCATTTATTACTGATTTGAGTAATACCACGCATGGCAAAGGGAGAGTTTGTCCCAATTTCTGCAGGAAGCTGTGTTAATATTGAAAGGAAATCCCAAGCCAGCACAAGGCCTGGCTGGAATAACATGTCCTTCCCTCACTACAATGCTCTGCACCATTTCTGAATCTTTTTTTTTTTTTTTGGGGGGGGGTTTTCAACATTTTTCAANGATATGCAACATTTTACAGAGAAACTTTTAGGGCAGAGAAGGAAACAATCAACCTTTGGTATTTCTCTCTGATAACCACTGGGGATGGGAGAATCCAACAAACTGTTCCCCAGTGCCACCTACCACCTGCAAACACCCAGTTTTGCTGAGCAGGTAACACTCTCCATATCCTTCCCTCAGGTGCACTGACACCAAGATTCTTGGGATAACAGAGGGCACACGTGCAAAGGTGAAGGAAAAAAGATCCCTCTGTGCCCTAATGTGCTTCCTGCATCTCGGTAATGCAGGATAGCTCTGTGTCTGCCTCAGCTGGGAAGGGCTGGACACAAATTATCCTTTGAGCCATGTCTTCCTGGGCAGAGGCAGAAAAAAAGCTCTCGTGTTAGTAGTATTTTATTGCTATTTGGGCTTCACCTTCAGTTTTGTTTTTTTCTTAATGAATGGCTTTTTTGATTGTTACAATGGGTTTATGGCAACTTTTGTTCACGTGTTGCTGATATAGCTCCAAAAGCTCCTCCCAGCTTCTCAAGCTCTGAGTCTGGGAATCACACAAACCAGGAGCCCACACGAGCACATACTAAAAAATTCATCCTTCCTGCACAGTGTTGGGAAATTCAGGTTTACTCTTATTAGCAAATTGTACTATAGATAGATGTTCTATTAGAAACATGTGCACAATGTCCTACCAGAGCCTGCTCTGCATTTAATGCTCACCATGTGCCACAACAGGCATTTAAATCTCACCTTTTGCATGTTGTTCTATCTCATTCTAGAGCTGGAGTTGTCCTTCAGAATTCCCTGAAGTTTCCCTGGGTTTACACCAGGAAGGGAGCAGGAGCAGATGGGGAGTGTGCCCCAGCAGTGACAGCATGGGCTCTGGAATTTCTTACTGGATTTTGAAGAGTCTCCTCTCACCTCTGCTTTGGTGATTTATGCCAGAGTCTGAGAGGGGAGAGCAGGTGGCCACTAAAAGGGGGATGTCTTGTCTCCACATCCACGGTGCTGTGCTGAGATCCCACGTGTGGCTGCTGGAATGAAACCCAGCAGGCTTTAGGCAACCCTTGGCAGCAGCAGTGCAAGGGCAGAGGATCCCCTGGGCCGCCTGGATGGTTTGACTGTGACTAATAGATTTTCCCGGGATCAGGTTAGAGATGTTAATTGTATCTCTGCTTAAAAGGAATAGAAAAATCCCCCAGCAAGTGCAGACTTCTTGCCAGTAGAGCTGAAACATCTAAAATTTTCTCCAGGAATCAAAGGGATGTTTCCTCTTTCAAACAGGTGAAATCAGGTGGGAGCCCCTTGGAGTCAAAGGAGTCACATCACCGACAAAGAAAGTCAATTGTAGGATAAGGCAGGACCCAAACATCAGGATTTAGAGGGTAATGCTGCTCAAATGACATACAGGCTTTGCTTGAGCATCCACCAGATCTCCCTTTATCCACTAATTGTGTAATTCATTCAAAAGAACAACCAGATTGGTTTCATCTGTTGCATACTGTATGGCCCAAACCCCAGGAAAATATTTCCCTTGGCTCATCCCAAGAAAAACATTCACACACACTGTTTATTTTGATATTTTCAAATACTACTTTTATCTTATGTTTTAGCAAGATATTCTTTTAAACTTGCTCTTCTGATTTCTTGTCCCTTTGGTATCTCTTAATTAGACCTGGTGACTAATTCAAAAGGAATTATTTATTTAGCAAATCCCATCCTTTCCCATCACAAAGCATCTACAAGCAAAACATTTCTTTTTCTTTTTCCCCCAAGTTGGTGTTAATTAAAAATTATTTACAGACTTTCATTGCAGAATTCTTTGCCCTTGTGCTCCTCTGAGATGCACCATCTCTGCAAGGATGCTCCATGCAGGGCAGTGATTCCTGAGTGACCGACATGGACAACTCTGTGACGGCTTGGAATGGAAAAATGAAAAATGTTTATGTCCAGACACAGATCCTCTGCACATATAGACTAATTAATAATGCCAGACTTCTCTCTGTCCTTCATTCCCTCACTGTTGTGCTTCCCCAATCCCAGGGAGAGGTCCTGGTCCTGTACAGCTCAGGAAGGGCTCCATGAAGTTGTTTGTCCGTGCAATGGCAGCCGACAGCTGTGAAATGCTGTGTGAGCACAGCCTCCTTCTCCCTGGCTCCCTTCCTTCTCCTGGGACCGGCTCTCATCATTCCCTTCCTTTCTGCTCTTACTGGAGGGGGACAAGGTGGAGAGGAGAGCTGTGTTTACCTCCCCTTGCCCCTGCAGTGAGGTGTGCACCTGGACACACAGCTGGAGCATGAGCTGTTCGGAGGGAACATCACTGTCCCTTTGTGTTGGTGTCCTGCACTCGGCTCCAGACACACCTCAGCTCCCTCTCTGCTCGTGGCTGATTGCTGCAGGACCACTGCAGACCTCCAGGGAACACCTGAGGTTGTTTTGTTGGACACAAGTGAGTCATTGCTTTTGAACCTGATAACAGAGAATTGATGGGTAAAAAACTGGTGTGGGTTTTTTTGTTTACTTTTGCTTTTTAATCAAAAGAAAGAGAAATTAGGGAACCTTAGAAACCTTCTAGGGATACCTGCAGGAGGAAGAACCACTGCAGTCTACAGTGCACTAGAGGCACAGATGCTCCCACTCCAGAGCTGCTGCAAGGCTGACATGACATTACAAACCACAACTGAGCACCCTGAAGATGAGGCAGCCCCAGAACCGTGGCAAAGAAAGGAGGGGATAAAAGAATGACCACAGCATCTACATGGATTTGCTGCTGGGCCTGGGATGGGAGCCTCAGCACAGGAGCCATCTATGTCTTCCACTATCCTATGCTCAGAGCCTCATCCAGCCTGGCCTTGAACACTGCCAGGGATGAGGCAGCCACAGCTTCTCTGGGCAACCTGTGCCAGGGCCTCAGCACCCTCACAGGGAACAATTTCTTCCTCATATCCAATCTAACCCTGCTCTCTGTCAGTGTGAGGCCATTGCCCCTTGTCCTGTCACTCCAGGCCCTGCTCAAGAGTCTCTCTCCATCTTTCCTGTGGGCTCCCTTCAGGCACTGCAAGGCCTCAGTTACACCCCAGCAGGGGATTGGGATGAGATGATCTTTGAGGTCCCTTCCAACCTGATCCATTCTATGATTCCATGATTTCCATACGTGTGTCCCCCACCCGAATCACTGATCAGAGTCTGCCCAGCCACACCTTCAGGGCAGCCTTGCAGGCAGGTGCCAGCATCAGCATCTCTTCCCAGTCAGGTCCTACACACTGCAAACACAGACACACAGGGTCTGCCAAAAATGCCTCTTAAAAAGCAGACAGTTTTAAAGGAGTTTAGCATCTTTACAATAATTTTCTTGGGTTTTTTTTGGCTTTTTTCTGTACGATTTTTAAAGGAAAGTAACCACATATTTTCAGAATAGCTTGGTCAGCTCAATTTTGGCAAAGAAACTCAGGAAATCACACAGAGATGAAGCTGGGAAGCGAAGCCAAGCAGACCATTGCTGTCAAAAAACTCCTGTGGAAATTGCCTGGAAAATACCTGCCAATGGGGGTGAGCACACAGGGCTTGGAGATAGTCCCACAGGGCTGAGTCTGAGCTTTGGGAGTCAGGGAAGAACCAAGAGGAAAAATATCTGACTTCCCCTGAGCCTGGAAGTGTGAGCAGAGGAAGGAGCCGTGCTCCCAGATGTTCCCTTTTCCCTTCAGCTGGGTGTCACAGATTTCCTGGGACGATGACAGGACACAGACCTCGCGGATGTTGCTGCTCGTCTGCCGGAGGCTTCTCTGATAAATAGGTCCGGTGAAAAAAAGAATTATCACTGATTTCAGCACGACCTCTTCTCATTCATTTCCACCAAAACAAGGGGGTCTTGTTTAGGTGGTGTGGTTTTTTTTCTTTTTTTTTTTTCAGAAGATGTGAACTTTTTTAGAAGATGTTAACTTGGGCAGAAGGGAAAATAAAAAATAAAATAAAACAAAACAAAATATAAAATAAAATAAAATAAAATAAAATAAAATAAAATAAAATAAAATAAAATAAAATAAAATAAAATAGTCTCATCTCAAATGAAGAGCTTGGCCTTATTTTGGCTCCTGAGGTGCTGTGGTGTCGCCCAGGAGCTGGGGCTCAGCTGGCTCGTTCCTGTGCAGGGCATGTGATCCCTGCCATGACACACTGATAACAAACAATATAAGATGCAGCACATTCAGAGTCAGAAGAGACAAGCAGTGAGAAATAAGAGGCTGGAGATTGTATGGGAGATGTAAAGCTTGTCTCTTTTAATACTTCTTCACAGCATTAGCTTTTGCTGAAGGATTAAGCTACCCTAATCTCCATAAAGCCAAGAGAATAACAAGCCAGTTATAATTAATCTATTTTCTTGGCTTGGAGAAAATCCCAAGTTATTTTTCTTCAGCTACTAAGCCAATTCCAAGGAAAAACTCCTGTCAGTGTCAGTTATGTGAAGAGTGTTCCTGACTGAACTTGAAGCCATGGAGTAGCTTCCAAAGTGCTTTCTCCACCAATGCTTTGGAGCTTGTTGTGTGAACCTGTGTGCAGTTCATGTCCTGCCCCATGAACACGTTGGATGTGATGATTTTAAAGCTCTTTTCCACCCTGAACAACTCTGTGGCTCAATACCCACTTTCTCTGATTGAGTACCCTGGGTACGTGGCATTGCTTTCCTTCTGCTTTCTTGCTCCATCTACTGGAATCAGTTCTACATGTCATTGCAAGGAACAAAACATGTCAGGGGTATATTTATTTATTCTTGTCAGAAAAACAACAAAATAAAAAGAAACTTCTTAATCCAGTCTTTACAGTTGATTTATTTTAGTTTTATAGCTAAGTCCACATTTTGTAAACTAAATCTTGCCTTTTTTCAGGCTCTTAATCAGTCCTGGCAGTAAGAATACTATTCTAGATCTAAATATCCTCATAGGGTTGTGTTCTTACTGACCTTCTGTGTTTCCAAATTCTTATGAAAATATGTTGTTGTATCTTAAAAGATTAGATGTAGCAAAACAGCAACAAGGAGTCAAAACCCTGTCCTAGCATCAACAGAGGATGTTTAGTTGAATTTAGTTGAGAGTTGAGTTGTATAAGTCGTATATAGCCATTTGTTAAAAGTAATGATAATTTGAAATAAAAGCTTTGTAACAGATGGAAGAGAAACTAAAAAAACTAGATGCTAAGGAAAGATTAAACCACACCTGTAAGATTGAATATAAGATTATTGTCATGTTTGTTTGTCTCTTATTTAAAGTGGCTACTGGAAAAGCTCCGGGAAATTAATCCTCTTAAGAATTAGCTCATTAGGAGAGGACTCTCTGTTCAAGTGCTGGGTAGAAAATGTTAGGAGTTCTCTGTGTATCTGTGCAGCTAAAAACCCCACAGCTTTTTGCTTGGATTTCTGCTGCCTTTTGTGCTTCAAATGCACCAGAGAAATCAGGAATCACTCCAGAAATGGACTTTTACCTTGTGGGGCAGATTCAAGTACAGCTGTGATTTCTTCCTGTGATTTCCCTTTAAGCAGAGAAAAGTTTCCTCTAGCAAAGCACGAGGCTGTGGACTGGAATATCACCCTGGGAGGCTCTGACATACCAGCAAAAATTGTGCAGAGCCCCTCCTTATCCCCACAGCTTCATGGACCTTCTCCCCTGCTCCACCTCCCTAACTAGACTCCTTCTGGTTTTGAAGGCACAACTTTCATTGCCTTTCCCAAAAATGCATGGTTCAGTTGGAGGGCTGCAGTAGCCTTTCCAAGCTGCTGGATCACATCACTTCCCTGTTAATTGCATCCCTGAGCTTACTGAAATCAGACACTACAACCTTAGATAACAGGGAGCCTGTTACAAGGATTGATATATGTGACATAACCTGCACGGATTTAACCGGATGGTTGCATCAATATTCCTTATATATTTAAATTCAAGGATCATAGCTTTCAAAAGTGGCTCAAGGTTGTGTCTGCCTTAAGTCCTTCCCAAATAGAAGCAGAGGGTGATAGCTGTTCTGAAAATCAAGTTCACTAAAGCCAGCCCTAACACCGGGATGAAGGCAGACAAAACCAGCCAGTCGGTTTTGGAGGGTGATCCCATCTCTGGAAAATGCAGGATCAAATCCCAAACTGCTGGCTGTGCACATTTTCCACAATGGGACTCACTGAAGGCCACAGCAATGGAAGTTTGCTGGGGATGCACATTTTTCCACTGCTGTCACAATTTCCCTACATAACTGGTTAAAAGCTGCACACAGAATTGCATAGAGGAGAAAAAAACTCAGCTCAAGGGGACACTGAAGCCAAGAGAAAGACTTCCACTGATTCCAGTGAGGTTTGACTCTGCCTTGCCTCAGGTGGCTGCATTAGAGACATATATAATCCTTTGATAGTAATCATTTTGCTCATTAAAGCTGTATCTGTGGAACCAGCAGCAGCTTTGAAACACTGTGAGTAGAAGAATTGTATTTAGTAAGAGTCCTAAGAATCAAGAAAAGTAAAGCTGCAGGATGGTGTCAGCAAGAAATTGAAAATACACATAAATAAAAATATTTCATTAGAACATTATGCACAAATAAAGCGCATTATCAGTCTGTCTCGGGAGTTGTTATGGAATCTGGTTGATTTTAAAAATTCCACTGGGGGTGGGAAAGAGGCAGCAAGGCACCCTGTTAATTAATGCAGCCATTAATAATTCAATAATCAATTAATAACTGAGTACATTTGCAGATGATGGGTAAAGGATAGGAACTGCAGGGAATATTCGGAGTTTTGGTAGTACTGAGGGATTTAGGACAGATTAAAACACATTTAGAAAACAACTTGTACAGACCTTTCCTTGAAAAAGGTGCACGTGGTTCATACAGACTCTGTACTCTTTTTTTTGCTAAAAGTATTCTTCAGCCTCCGTTGTCTGTGGGCCTTTCAGATGCACCACGGACTGGTGGCCCTTGCAAGGTAAGAATTGAGAGTTCAGGTGTAAATCCTCCTCTTCTCTCTACCTTTAAGTGCAATTCTACTGTTGTATCTGGAATTTTGTGTTCCTGGACACACACAAGACATCTTACCCAGTATGAGGAGTGCAGGAATTTACCTACAAAGAACAGCTCACAAACAAAACTGGTTTGTATTTTCTTTTCAAAAGCAAAGTAATTAGACCAGACGGGGAACAGAGAGACCATCTGTGGTTAATTAAAGGGTGAGACTGCAGAGCAGCAACAGATGTTATATTGCTGTAGTCAGAGGAGTTTATTGCTAACAGTGGTGAATGCTGTGCATGGTGAGCTGGGTATTTCCAAGTAATGATTTAACAGGCAGACTTCCACAGAGGTCACCCTTTTCTTCCTGGAGAAAGGAAGGGTTTGAGTGCCATGAATGTTGGAGTCACAGGAGAGGCCTAGATAGTGAGGTTTTCTATATCCTGAGATGAGGACTGAAAAGCCAGTGACACCCATCACAAAAAAAGGTATGATGATTAAAAAAGTGGGCAGGTCTGCCTGAAGAAGACATGTCAGAAAAGAGCAACATTGACACAGCTTCACATAGATCTTGAAAGCCCCCTTTAAAACTAGAGATAAGCATAGTGAGAGGGTTCATGTGGCTGTGTGGATCAGATGGATCCTCTAACTGATGGCATTTGAGCATAGAGTCACTCTGGAGCAGTGAGCTCCTTCCATCTGGGTCCATTTCTTCTCCTGAATAACTCCCAAAAGCTGTCTGAAACTGCCCTG
The DNA here is from genome assembly GCA_013396875.1 of Vireo altiloquus. Classification (NCBI taxonomy): domain Eukaryota; kingdom Metazoa; phylum Chordata; class Aves; order Passeriformes; family Vireonidae; genus Vireo; species Vireo altiloquus. The sequence goes on from VZRF01011443.1 coordinate 47,576, forward strand.
CACCAAGAGTCCAAGGGAGAATTACCAACAGTGGTAAAGGGAGCAGCAAACTCGACAGAGTTTCTGCTGGACAGAAGGTGAGCACACCTCACACTGCCTGACCTGACAGGGTCACATCCAGCTGGAGCTGGCAAGGCTTTATTAAAGCCATTCCATTCCTCCCTTTTGTTGCTTCCTATTTGCACTGCTCTGATTAGATGTGCAGTTACAAATGTTCCTGTTGATGAGGCTCCATCAATCCTAGAGTGTGGATTTGAAGGTTTGGGATCAGGTGTAGTACCCAGTGTGGTGTTAGCTACTCACACACATAGAGATGCTGATTTTCATTTGTTTGCTTGTTTAATTGGGATTTCCACTTTATATCTGGAACAGTCCAAACTGGCAATGAAATTCTGCACAAAATTTCTACACAAGTCCTTCTCTGCTTACTTTCTTTTCCCTTTCCCCTGCAGAGATTTTAGCTGGTTTTCATCGCTAAAGCAAGGAGTGACAAGACCCCACAGATTTTATTACCTTTGTGCCTCTACTTGCATCCCTAATTCCCTTGGTCCCCATGGAGAGCTCTCCATGCACACCTCTTGGAACAGCCATTCTCTGCTTCTGAGGCACAACCTGTGGCAAGGGGGAGCTCTGTGGGTAGACTTACAATCATCCTGCTGATAAAAAGGGGGCAGATAAAGTCTGGCTTTGTCCAAAAAAAGATAAGCTGGAAACTGAGAACGGCTGGATAGTTGATCAGTGATCTACAATTACAGAGCAGCTGATGGGAAGCGGTGTCAGGAGAATCCAGAGGCTGCCATAGAAATGCAACAAAGGCTGCAATCCTCAGGGAGTGCACCTGAGTCAGGCACCGAACGTGCAGGAATCCTCAGTGAATGAAACTCTCAAGTTTAAGGGAAAAACAGGAGGCGTATCAGAGATAAAGATAATTGAGCTGTCTGTCCTGTTTGTGATATCTCGGGAGATCCCATCTGGACATCAGCCGGGATTGCTGCCGCGCCTCTTTCCCAGCCTTGTTTGGGTGAAATATATAAACCTCAGGAGAACTTGCAGAGCATCAGTGTACATCTGCTGGCTTCTCTAGTTCCTTGTGCTAGGAAATCTAGAAAAACTTTATCATTTTTGGACGGCGGCAAGCATTTCAGTCGCTTGTTATGGAAATCCTGTGTAACAACAGCCTAATGCACTCGACTTTGGGATAACATTTTTCTGACTGCTTTGGAGTGACTCACAGCTTTTAAAAAGGTATTTCCTGGGTGGAGGGAGGGTGTACAAAATGTACAAAATGGTGCTATTTTAAGGAAACCCTTAACTCTGAACAGCCTCCATCAAACCAGCCACTGGCAAAGAGGGTGCCATGCATCTTGTGTGCAACCTCTTTCTAAATCCGTTTGTGCATGCCCTCCCACATTTCTGGAAAAAGGAGAGGAAAAATTATGACAAACTAAAGATCTGGCTAGACTGATATTTCTACATGTTTAGCAACATGTTTTCTCCCCATCAGAGGCTTTTTGGAGTGAAGAGGATTGATTGAATTTCAATAAACTAGAGTTGCAAAAAACAAACTTTCAAAGCCCCAACAGTTTCAAATGCCCAGATCCACCAGCAGAGCATCCTCTTGGTGTAAAAGAGGGAATAGATGCTATTAATATTGACTGTCTTAATACATAGGACTATGGAATCCCCCACAGGGCTTGTTGGCCTTTTGAAAGTAAAATGAGTAATTTGTTTTTGAGGAGATACCGTCCCCTCATTTAAATGTTGATCTTAGAGGGGGGAAATCGAAGGTTCTGTCTCAGCCCTGTCACAGATTTCCATGAGGGAGCCAAAGTTTTAAAAAGCAAACAAAAGAAAAATTAATCATTCAATCGCCTCAAAAAATTAAAACAAAACAAAACAATGAGTTTTGACAGGAGAAGAAGAGGAAAACATTTGGAGAAGACTGACTTTTTTTTCAACAAAGTTAAACATTTGCAACTTTATTTAAGATGATGTTATCTTTTCAAATTTCATTACTATATAGAAGGGATAAATAACCCAAATGTAAATTTTAAAAATGAAACTACAAAATGTATTTTTTTTCATTTCAGCCCACCCTGAAACAGTTCTCCCATTTTGATTTGCCTTAGTTTGGGCACTGAATGAAAAAAAATTATTTTCACATCTGCCATTATTTAACCAAAAGTTGTCACCAACAAAAAATCTTTTCGTCTAAGACATTAGTGAAATCTTAGGCTTCAGAAATATATAAAATAAGATTATGTTAAAGAGCAATCCTGAAAAGAATGCTTGAAACTAAAGTACTTCTTTTGGTTTGTATTTTTTATGGTTTTGAAAGAATTGTTGAGAAGACAAAATAAAAAGAAAATCTTTTATCCAGACTCTGAATTTCAAGCTGCGTTAGAGACAGAATCTACAGGAAAAGAAACAGAATTTTTTAAGAAATTTTAATTTTCATTCATGACAGAATAAAGTTATTCCTTAAGTGTTTGTAGGTGAAAGCTTTGTTAGTGAATATGTTTATCTTCCCATGAAATGCAGTTCTGCAAAATATTTTACTGTACAGTAAATCACAAGAGCAGCAATTTTCGTTACTTTACGTGCAGTGTACATGGAGACGCCACATGATTTACAGGGCTCGATTCCATCCTCACTCCTCACTTCGCACTGGCGGTTCAGTGGCGTGATTCCTCCTGACACTGGCCAAATTCCCAGTCTAAGTGAGAGGAGAATCAAACATGCAAGGTTTGGTTTTTAGTTTTTCGTTGAGGACAATGAATGCCAAGGAGCTTCCCTGGTTCTGGCAGCTTCAGCCATTCTGATGCACACGTTGGGGCCTCCCTGCTCACCAGCACATGCATTCCAGCTCACGCGAAGCAAAACACAACTTATCCACAGATGCAAGCGCCCAGTGATTTAAACTCCTCCTGTTCCCACATCTCCCAGAGCCCTGTGTGCCCTCCAGACGTGGCACCATGTGTCAGTGTAGGTTAGGAAGGCACAGAGACTCCTTGAGGCTCCACGTTTGCAAACCCTCCGCTGGCAGCTATAGGCGATGAGCTGCGTGCACCTCTCCACGGTCAGTCCTCCTCCATGGTCAATCCTTCCCCACAGTCAGTCCTTCTTCAGGGTCAGTCCAACCTGCCCAAGGATAGAGACTAAAGCAGGAGTGTCCCTGTGCCCCACCAGGTATCTGCAGGAGGAGGGATGGTTGCCAGAATTCCTGCCAGGAGTATTCCTGCATGCCTCCCCAACTCACACGCGTTATCAGCACAAGAACCAGCTACAGCCACAATTACAGCCCTTATCTTGCACAGATGAAATCTGGAAATGCTGCAGCCCAGAGAGCATTTAAATTGTAACAGAGACCCTCACATCTGGAGTTTCTAAGGAAGCAAAAGAGCCTCCTTCTACTCCCTGTCCCTTGTCTCTCCCTCCCTTGCTCCAGGTTCAGAATCACATCAGGCAGTAGGCAGAGGTAAGCACGGGCTGTTCGCTTTCCCCAGGAGTCACACCACGGTGTGCTGTGAGCTGAAGGAGGTGAAGCTGCCCTTGGGGCTTTGGTGACCCTGGGAGAAGCTGGCAGCCCTGGTCCTTTTGCTTTTGGTCCCACTCCTGCCTTTCCTCTTGTCGCGTGCGATGAAGCTTTCGATCAGCTTCAGCTTTTCATGCTCTTCCTTCAGGAAGAAGTCAACAAGCACGGTCTTCTCCTTTTTGATCTGTTCACTGATGTCCTTGGGGATGTCAGGGATCATCCAGTCAACCAGAACACTGAGGAACATCACCAAATTCTGCAAACACAGCAACAGATGGGAAGAAAACATGAAAAATCCAGAATACTTGCACTGGAGCAAAACCAAACCTTTGTTATAGCTATGAGACAGATGTCAAACACATTTTGCTGGTGGTGTGTAGTAGTAAGCAGATGACTAAGGCTTTATTTCAAGAAACAGCTCAAGTTTGTGCACAGCTACCCCTCAGTTGCTGAGGGGTTACCCCTAGAGGTTGAATCAAACACATGCTTCAGTTAGGTTTGAAATGGGAAAGAACTTGGAAACATTAAATAATTCATGGCCTTATTAGCTAAACCTAATTATTCTTTACAGGCATCCAGAGGTGCCCAGTTCTCAACATCCAATTCCTTGATACTGAGTTCAGAATCCATTAATATAAGGACACCCTGCAATAGCATCAAAAACCCTACAACACAAGACAAAGATACCCTTGTGTTTCCAGTGTGGCCTGAGCACACAGCAGACAACTTTCATGGCCATTCTGTCCCCAAATCCTTCTGTCTGCTGACAAGCAGGATTGTTTTCACACTACCACAAGCCACAACTCCAAACCTCAGGTGTCAAGGTGATTACAGGTGGTGCTCATACCATCAAGCAGGAAGCAGACTGGGCAAAAGGTTTTGCTTGCTTGTGAAATCTACAGATAAGCAATGCTTTGGGGGTTTGTATTGTCATGATAATGCTTTGAGAAGTGCTGTGTTGTGTAATGCCTTGTGAGAACAGTTTGCTGACAGGACTGCTAGCATAAACTCTCTGTCCCCATCAGAGACAATGGAGCTAATTAACCAGGGAATGTTCTCTGACAGAGCAGGCAGAGGGTTTGAAGCCCAGCAGAACCAGTTGCTTTCAGCTGCTTTGCAGCCAGTGGTGGAAAATTACTGAAGGTACAGCAAAGAAGCAGAAGAGGGCAATACGAACCAGGCAAGATTCACAGAAACACTTGGGAACACTTGGCAGGTGAGGACAAAAGAAAGGCAGACTTCTAAAAGAGGGATGGGCCCAGTTTGGCTGTGGAAGGATCCCAGATCATGGAGGAGAGCAGAAGGAAGCCATTCAGAAGGCAAGCCATGATAGCTAATCCCTTGCTAATGAAATCTCCACACTGGGGACAGTTTACTGTGCTCAATTCAAGAAAGTAGCAAAAAACCTTGGAGGATTTATTAGTTCTGTTTATTTCTTTCTTTGGGTAAAGAACAGCAGTTAACAAGCCTACGCAGCATTTATGTGCTTTTTACAAGTGGTGCTTCTGAGAGTACAAAAGATGACAGAGTCCACTTAAATATTTAAGAGCCTAGAGTATTTTGGGGATCACTGCTAGCACCAAGAGCCAAGGAAAGCTGTGAGTCTTGCCTTCCATGTCTATAGGACATGAAATGCTTTGGAACATGCATTTGGATCCATTTATGATGATACTTCTGTGACTGAAAGTGAAGCAACTCAGCAGACTTACCTGAAACAGAATGACAAAAGCCAAGCGAGCAGACAAGACTGCCCAGTACTGCTTAGAAAACTCGTACTGGTGAGGGGACCAGGGTGGTTCTCTGTAGTCTTTGAACCTGGAGACAGAGACAGCTCAGTTATCACAGTTCCAGCAATTTCCTCCAGCACCAATTGCTGTGATTAATGTGATTTTCCAATCACAAAACCTAAAGAATCAAATACTCCAGATGGTCCTACTTCAAGCCTCATTATGAAATACAACTTCAGAATTAGAGCTGGACTACCTCCACTGAATTTAACTCGTTTAGTCTGGTTTTCACAGTTGTAACCAAAATCAGAACATTGTTTTAACATTGGAAATGTCCAGATTTTAGAGGATTGACAAATGTCCCCTTTATTTTCTTAATGTAAATTGACATCAATGTACAGGGAATAAAATGCTGAAATCAAAGCAGAGAGATAGTCCTAGGCATTTTCAGACTGAAGGAGATAAACCTGCATCCATTTCACCTAAACCTTGATTAATTAAGGGAATAATTCAGCCCACATAAAATGTGACTCACGCTTTGGTGATTCCTGTCTTTGCATTAACAAAAGGGGGAGCCTTGGGAAAGGCACTTCCTAAATTAACTGTCTAGCCTTGGACAGGATAAAACAGAGCCTTAGTGGTTTGGTGTAAAGACCATTGCTTTTAGTATTATCATCAATCATTTGGAAGTAAACAACAGGCTAATAAAAATCGCAGATGCTCCTAAATTGGAAAGTTTTGCAAATAGCAGGAAACACAGAAAGCAATAAGAAATGGCGACAGGAAACACAATGAGAATAATATGGGGAAATGGGAAATAATTAAAAATAAAACACTTGAAGGATCTTTGAAGGGATAGGGTTTGAAAGTGGAAATAGCCTGGAGCTTGCAGTGGCCAGCAAGTTAGCACAAGTTGGAAATATGGCAGCAGGACAGTGTATGACTTGTGGGTGTATCAACAAAGAGTCATGATGGTGCTGGGAGGGGAATTAGCCTTTCTCTGAACACCCCAGGTAAATCCACACCTGGAATGTTTCATTCAGCCATTCAGCTGTGCAGATTCCAGAGGGGGGAAGAAAAAAGAAAGAAAGGGGGAAAAAAAAAAAAAAAAAAGGAAACCAAAGAAAAAGATAGCAACAAATTGAAGGCAGTTCAGGAGAACAGTACAAGGCTGAGGAGACTGACTCACCGGGAAGATTAAAGAGCAGCACATGTATTGCTCCACTTTGGTAAGTAACAGCCACAGTTGGACATGATAACCATGCACAAATTGTGCCCTTAGGACTGAAAGGGATAATTTAGTGCTGTTCCCAGTGTTTCACTAGGAGTAATGGGATGAAATTAAGAAAGGGAAAATCTGTTTTGAATACCACAGAACCCGTCCTGACAGTAAGATTCATTAGACTGTGCAAAAGCCTCCGCTGGGGGATAATGGAGAAGGTTCATATATAAAATCTGTCAGCTTCAGTTTGCAGGTGCGCTTGCCAAAATTACCTTCAGGTTCTACCCACATGGTTTTGCGTGTTAAATCCCACATTTGCAATCCACACATGCCCTACACCCTGCCGCTCCCCACCCTCAAGAAACTGCTCTGAAATGCTGGATGTGATTCTGTGCTGCAGCTTTGGAGACAAAGGACACAAGGTACAGCCCACAAGGAGGAGAAAACTACTTTAAATTGGGGGCTGTGTTAATTCAGGGAAGAGCTCCCCAGGCTGTGTTAGCCCCTGGATGGGTTTGTTCCGTGGTGAAGGCACAGGTCCTGTGTTGGGATTCCTGTGCTGTCCCTGCACTGCCAGCTCCCCCCTCTGGTACCTTTCTGGACACTGTGGGCTCCCACATGTTGCTCAAATCTGTTCAAGTGCTGCATCAAGAGCCAAAGTCAGTTCCCTTGAATCTAATCTGCTTGAACATCAAAGCCAAGGAAAACCACTGAGTTTCTTGTGGATTTTGCTGACCACTATAAATCAATCCCAGTCTTGAAACAGAGCCCAGGTTCACCTGGAAGGGTCACCAACTGCGGTGGGTTTTCCATTTAATGCATTCTGAGCTTCACAAGCTGTGTAAGTGTTGCAGGACATCAGACCCCTTGGAAATTTCACCTGGCTCAGCTGGGAATCACACTGCTTGTGATGCCTGAACCTACACTCAACAGAACACAAGTAAATGATTCATGGTGAAGGAAAATGTTGCCAGAGCTACAGATGAGGTAGTTGGGCCTCCTCCCCACCTCCCTTTTTAATTATTCTCTGGCATATGGAACTCCAAAGGGCCTTTTCTAACCCCTGTATTCTACAGGTACTTTCTTTTCTACAAAGACCATCTTTTCAGCTCAACAAGCTTTTGGACAATACGCTCAAGTGTGATTTTTGGGGTGTTCTGTGCAGGGCCAGGATTTGATGATCCTTGCGAGTCCCTTCCAACACAGAACACTCCAAAACCGTATTATTCCCTCACCTCTTCATTTCTTCACTCTTAAAATATTTGATTCAGCAGGTACAGTAGGAACAGCAACCAACTAGTGCTGCAAAGGCTATTGTATTTCCAAAGTAGCAAGCAATTCTAATTCCACTGAAAAAGGACAAGAATTTGTCAATGTGGTTGAAGAATATAGCACAGAAAAATTCTGAGGGAGAATAGAAAAACAGAAAAGGGGGAAGAGAGGCTGGGTGGAGAGAACTACACAATACTTGGACAAATGTGAACTGAAGCCAGAGCTAAGAGAAAGATGCTATGGTATTTCAGAGGTGTATTTTGTCGGGGGAAAAAGAAAGACTGGTTAAAAAAAAAAAAATCAAACTGTGTATGTAGGTGGAACTGCAAATCAGTCCAAATAAGCTAATCTGTTTAATTTCCTTCTTTAGCTGGTCTGTCAGAAGAAATTGGAGAAAACATCCAGAATCACAGAATCAGCAGTGCAGGAGTATATAAAATTTAGTCAGGGAAAAATGTTAGTATCCACCACTGATCATCAGGAGTAGATGAGATGAATCCCATGACATGAAGAAAATGTATTCAAAGACACTTTATAAATTTGCTGAATGCTGGAGCAGACCCATGTTAAAGGGAAAGTCCCTTTAATGACTTCATATCTGCTGCTTCCTTCTTTTCAGTGTGACCAGCAGGTTTTTATGTATTCCATTATCTTACAAGGCTTAAAGGACTAAAAGGGACAAACCAATAAAAATATCCTATATCTTAGCAAGATTTGCTTTTAATTTACCTTCATCTACACAAATGCCATTTTTCCCTGAAAAAAAAATAAAATTACAACTAATACTGTGCATCAGAACAGCATTTCAGCAACATTTATTTGGAAGCAGTGCCAAAGAGTTCTCAGCACTGGAGAAAATGCTGCTCTAAATATTTGAAGAATGTATTCTGTATATTCAGTAGCAGAGTTGTTTCTGGCTTGCTGAGGTTATTTTAAAGATACCTTAATCTCTGGCAATGCCCGTAAGGAGCAAAATGCAGCCTCATTGCAACCACATTTATCTCCAGAGGTCACAGAAATCTAAGAATAAGAGAGGTCAGCTTGTTCCCAACGCATTTGCCAGAAACAGAAACACAGTTTTTATTTCCAACTTGAGGGGCAGTGTTTGCCTGGCTCTCGGGACAAAAGTTAGAGACCCCATACTTTATCACAGTGGTAGTTCTGTCCCAAGCTGAGATTTTGATAAGATTCAAATGAGGCAGATGATAATGAGAAACAGTGTTTGTGGATACTGGCATCTTTTCCCAATTGTTTCCTGATAACAGAAGAGAAATGCTCCCATGGTTCTGTCTCACTCAGACTAACACGTGGTCAAACATTAATTTTTTTCTTCTTCTCAGTCCCTTAGGTGATATCATCAGGCAGGGACCACTTTTATACCCCGTGTAGATTATTTCCTCCTCCCTGTATTTGGGCTCTGTTGATATTGGGATGTAAATGACCATACTGACATGGGGAGTGCCTTTCACATTTCCAAACACACCAGCACTCAGACACCATAAACAGAGGCCAGTGGCTGACACAAGGTAAAAAGCAGCATAGTGGAAGTAGCAAAATCACAGTGAAGTGGATCAAGATGCTTGTTGAAGGAAAATACAGGCTATTTTAGGGATAAAACATTAAAAAGTACTAGAAACTGAGGGTGGGAAAGCCCTTCACAGACTTACAAATCTGTCAGAAAGTCTGGACATGCTTCATACTCTCACAAGGAATATTTTGCTAACAAACAGAAATGGGGAACAGCAGAGCTCACATGCTGATAAGTTGCTTTAAAGTTAGGGGTGCACTCATCTATCCTGTGCTGTAGTCCAGGTAAGAGGGCAGGTACCCCCCAAAGGCAATCCCAACAGCAGTGCCAGAGCCAGAGGGATGGATTTCTCTCCCTGCTTACCCTGCTTCCAGTGGAGAAACTGGGATGTGTCATTTTTCTGGGTTATTGTTGGTCAAGATATATATACCCTGCTTAAAACCAGTGTGAAATACATTGCACATCAAAGCAAGTGAGGGAAAACCACTCTCAATTAAGGCTCTCCTTAAATAAATGGAAGAGGAACTTTTCTAATGTTTTTGTGCCATTGCAGAGACCAAGCACAGGATGATTTCAAGGGAGTCAAAAAGGAAGGTGAGACAGGCTGCTGAATGTAACACTGACCCAAAGAAGCTCCGTTTTGAACAGCTTGAGGCTGTAATGCCTTAAACTAGCTCTTTGAATTGCTGTGTATTGTTAAAAAAAAAACAAAGTTACTTTGAAAGCTGGAGCCACATTAGTGATTTCTCATGCAAACTGGAACTACTCCACAGGTATCTAGTATTTGGGACATATTTTAAAGGAAGTTGAGCCTTGTTTCCCCACTCTGGAAAGATGAATTTGAAATATAAGACATGTAGACAGCAACTAGTGCAGGTTTTGAAGATGGCATAATATATTGAAAATTCAGATCTCAGCGAGTAAGGACTGAATTTAATAGAGACAGAAAAAGCCTGCTCTAATTACTGGGTGTCCATTTCAAAAAAATTGTTATTTTTAATGAAAGCTATGTCTTTCAATAAAGAAAGTTTTTGTTTGCTTTTGTTTTTTAGCAAGTCTGTCTAAATTGTTTATTTTACCTTTTAATGCCCTGGAAAAAAACCTTTTAAACACCTTGTAATGCAGTGAGAATACTCTAAAAGCTGTACTTCCAAAACCACCTTTTCAAAGGCACGTGAATATTGCTGAATATGTGGCCCTATAACTGAATTTTATCAATTCCCACTTTGAAAAATGACACAAGAGCAAAGGAAATCCCCGTGGCTGTGCAAACTGCCCTCACAAGTACTTTACCTGCAGAAGGAAACCTCCTGAGCAAACAGGGAGTTTTCTGGCTGTGTCCCAGCCTTGAGCTGGCTGACATTGAAGTATGAGAGGGTGTGATTGATGAAGCCATGCATGGTTCCATTCTGGCTGTATGCATATTGGTACATAAGGCGTGGGATGAAATCGGACGTGACAGCGATGACAAAAGCCTGAGGGATGGAATACAAAACAAAACAAACAAACAAACAACAGCCTTGTGAATCTGTGTCGCCAGGCTAATAAATTCAAGGGAAAATTTTCAGCCTCAGGTAAATTTAGAGTGGTGATGAAGGGAGAGTTATATGGCCAGAAATGGTACAGAGTATTTACAAATAAATGCACAGGAACCCGCTCTGTCCCTCCAGGTGAAGGCTGAGTTAGGCAAGTAGCAAAATCTATCAATGCACTGTCCATTTCTCCAATTATTTTAATCTCTGGAGCCATTAGGAGGTTTATCACTAGTTTAAAACAAAACCACAAGACTGAATTGTGCTATAAATTGGGCTATATTTTGGTGTAGTTACACCAAACCTGTTGAGTGTAAAGGCCCCTTTTCCTCTCTGCATCAGGATTCACACAGCCCACACGGGGGGATCTCATGCTGGTATTACACCTCATGAGACTGGTATCCCATAAAAACTGTGTAATTGTGGAGGCAATCAGTCACAGAAGCCTCTAGATCATATCAATGAGAATCCCTTTGATTTGTCCTTGGACTCACTCCTGTTGGAGCAGGTCCAGAGGAGGCCATGAAGATGATCAGAGGGCTGAAGCCCCTGTGTTGTGGAGACAGGCCCAGAGAATTGGGATTGCTCAGCCTGGAAAAGAGAAGGATTTGGGAGGAGACTTTAGAGTCCCTCACACTGCCCGAAGAGACTTCAAGAGACCTGGAAAGGGACTTTTTACAGGGGCCTGGAGTGACAGGATGAGGGGAAATGGCTTCAAATTGACAAAGAGTAAGTTTAGATTGGATATTAGGGAGAAATTCCTCCCTGTGAGGGTGGTGAGGCCCTGGCACAGGTTGCCCAGAGAAGCTGTGGCTGCCCCATCCCTGGCACTGTTCCAGGCCAGGCTGGAAGGGGCTCTGAGCAACCTGGTCTGGTGGAAGGTGTCCCTGCCCATGGCAGGGCCTTGGATTGAGATGGGCTTTGAGGTCCCATCCAACCCCAATCGTTCTGTGATCCAATGATGATTTAAAACTACATTTTGATAAATAATAATTTCCTGTATCAATATTATCCAGATGGAGAAGCAGAACTGGGTATTGAGTATTTTTTTTCAAATGGGTATGCACATATTTACGTTTCTTTCAAGAAAAGGTATCTAACTGATACTTTAATGGAATCCTCAGGAAGTAAACATTTCCAGAGCTTGATTGACATGGGAAATAATCGAGGATCATAAATCTGCAAAGTGTATTCAGGTAAAAACAAGACTCTGCAGAGTTTTTCTCCTCTAACACAGCTCAGTGCTGGACAGCTGAAATCTGTGCCTGACAGTGAGATTATGGGGATGTGCAGGGCTCCACAGATTTCCTATCTTAAATCCTGGAAACTAAAGAGCCATAAGTGAACAAAGCTCTACCCAGGTGAAAGAACACTGCTCCTCTGGAGGCATTAGAGTGCTGTGCTGTTGTGCTGGGAGCTATCTTATTAAAGATATTGCATAACACCTCTCCACAAGTTCTCCCTTCAGTAGTGAAAATCACCTCCCTTTCTAAAGGGCTTTGATATCTTTAATATTTATGGTATTAGTCCATGATCTTAAAGGTCTTTTCCAACCTAAATGATTCTATGAATTAATGATCTTTAGGTTTAAAACCCGCTAGTAACTATTAGGATTAAACTCCTACACCATGAGATTTTTTATCTTAAAGCATATAGAGGAAAATTTTACTTAGGGGAGACATATAGAAAAATAAATATAAAACATCTGTATTCCGTTGTATTTGAGTAATTGAGAAAATTAAACTTTGCTTTTAAATTACATTGAAGGGACAATAAATTATAAACAATTATAAACAATAAATTATAAACTATTTTAAATCACATTGGAGGAACAGTATAAGCTCCCAAGATCACGGTCAGGAACTGGTGTAACCAAAACTTACGTTGATGATCACTGAAAGCTTTCCAATACCACTCAAAATGTTATACCAAATACCTGTGAGAGGGGGAAAAAAGGAACTTATTAATGGATTCATTATAAATTTTCTGGTTTTTTGATTGTATTTTTGGTCTTATCTTCACTGCAGTGCTCTTTCATCACTCACCTATATCTTTTGCTCTCACTGTGTCTGGCCTCCTCAGCTCAGTAACAAATTTTTTTGCATCAAGACGGACCTCGATGATGTTGTTCAGAAGAGCAAAGACAGGGGCCAGAGGGAAGGAGGCAACAAAGAGTGTGACAAAGCCAAACTGGATAACTGGGGAAAAAAAAAAAAAAAAAAAAAGGCAGCATTTTTTGATAGGTTCTGAAGTGTGCAACTGACAGTAAATTGTTGATGAGCTTTGTGCATTACCAACCCCATAAAATTCCACTTCCCTGTTTGGTCTCAGGAATAAATGTCCCAGGGTAGGGTTATGAAGAGACAAAGGTTTGTCACTATGCTTTATGAATATTTCCAATAAGGTTTCAAGTTGCTAACATAAGCACAAGCCAAAGGAAATAATAAATTGAACAAAGGAAAAAGGGTTCAGAGTGTATTTTTCTGCATTTATACTTAATCAACTGATTAGTCCATGCTGTTTCTTCCTTGTCCTTTTCCCTGTAAGAAAATGATACATAATCAAGGAAAAGGAGAAAATCTACAAGGTGCCACTACTTCTTCCCAGNGTGCAGCACTTTCATCCCTCCTTATGTCACTGATATACTCCGAGTTTACAAATGTTCCTCTTTAAATCTTAACAAAACTGAATTTTATATAAATATATATAATAAATATATTAAATTAATAAATCTGGCTGTGATCTACATCTCAGAATTAAGAAAACAGTAGTATAGAAAAAGTGTTGGTGTGTATGAGGTCATAATTACTGAGGCTCCTTTCTTGGCAAATGCATGTAAAAGTTCTCTCTCCACTGGGGGAGGAATTGCACTTTTTTGTGACAATAGCACAATATTCTGTGTATATAGCACAATATTACACTTTAAAGTAATTTCTTTCAGCACTGTTGTCACAACCTACAACTTACTCTTGAAACAGTTTTTCCCGGGACCTTCTCTCACATACATCTTTTTCATGTACAGGTGTTTTAAGTCATCTGATTTTTCCCCTTTCTCATCTCAGAAACAACATATTTGCACAGGAAAGTAAAATCTCTGAATATCAATTATATGGCCTTTAGAGTTTCATTCTCATTTTTTTCCTCTGAGATAAAGTGTATACATAAGATNTTCCCTGTAAGAAAATGATACATAACGAAGGAAAAGGAGAAAATCTACAAGGTGCCACTACTTCTTCCCAGCTTCCTTTGAAAAACCTGGTGGCAGCCTGTGAAAAGTAGGAACAGAAGCATCTTTGTGGATGCAGGAACTGGAGATGTTGTGCAGCACTTTCATCCCTCCTTATGTCACTGATATACTCCGAGTTTACAAATGTTCCTCTTTAAATCTTAACAAAACTGAATTTTATATAAATATATATAATAAATATATTAAATTAATAAATCTGGCTGTGATCTACATCTCAGAATTAAGAAAACAGTAGTATAGAAAGTGAAGAAAACAGTAGTATAGAAAAAGTGTTGGTGTGTATGAGGCCATATTTACTGAGGCTCCTTTCTTGGCAAATCCATGTAAAAGTTCTCTCTCCACTGAGGGAGGAATTGCACTTTTTTGTGACAATAGCACAATATTCTGTGTATATAGCACAATATTACACTTCAAAATCTTTTCTTTCAGCACTGTTGTCACAACCTACAACTTACTCTTGAAACAGTTTTTCCCAGGACCTTCTCTCACATACATCTTTTTCATGTACAGGTGTTTTAAGTCATCTGATTTTTCCCCTTTCTCATCTCAGAAACAACATATTTGCACAGGAAAGTAAAATCTCTGAATATCAATTATATGGCCTTTAGAGTTTCATTCTCATTTTTTTCCTCTGAGATAAAGTGTATACATAAGATGGAGATTTTTCAAAGCATACCAATATCCTATCCTTAAAATCATACTTTCCTGACTATTTTATGTTCAGAGTCAGGAAAAGGAATTAACAAGGAAATAAAAACAGATGTTAAAATAATGTCCCCCAAAAACTGTGAAACGCTTAGAAAAACACATAGCCCCAAAATATGCCTTATTTGGTTTTAAGTGAATTTAGCAGGAATACAGCTGGGAGGATTCGGTAAAAAAATAAAATAAAAAGGGAAATAAAAAGGAATAAACCACACACGCATTTGCTTTGATGTTGTTTGTAGCCCCTCTATTCATTGCCTGGGAAAATGCAGTTTAATTTTTTTTCAAGTTCTCAAAAAAATGTTCAAGGTATGCAAAGCACTTCTGGATAATTGTGTAAATACGTCTTCATAGAAAACTGTGCCAGAAGTGTTTGTGTGGCCATCTTGAAATCTCTTCAACCTTCTAAACTCCTTCTTATGGAAGTGTAAATGATGCAAAAAGCAGGCAAAAAGAGAAATCCCAAAGCCAAACCCAGAATTTAGATGGTCTTGGTCTAAGAAACTAGCAAACAACCATTATATGGAGGAGTCTTTGAACAGCCTCAGCAATTCACAGGTATTTGTCGAGTGTGACCAGTGTTTCTAGAAACAAACCTGAATAGATTACAAAGAGAAGAATCTCTGTCCAAATCCCAGAAGGAATCTTGTCTCATTTTCCTGGAGTTCTGTGGGTGCATGTCTGGTCACTCCAGAAATATTTACAACACTTTTAGGAAGCTCACACTGTTCCATCAAGTACTGTTGACACCAAGATATCAATTTTTTGGCTGGAAAACTTGATGGCAACTCTTAAATACCCCTTTTACATGCACATTTATCCCACAAGGTCTCCCAACCAAGCTCTTAATGTGTTCATCTATAGGGAGAAGGCTAAAGAGACCTGTGCCAGGACCTCTGGACATTCAGCCTTGTTTCATAGTTTTCCTACTCCCAGCCTGGAGAAAAGAAAGATGAACATTCCCCAGGCTCTTGGCACAAGCTGAGAAATAAGATGACTGAAGGCTGGGTTTGGTGGAAAGTCAAGGACATGGGAAGCATCTTCTGAGACATCCCAGCAGGAGCCTGGATGTGCTGTCACTGACACAGAGGCTACTTCTGACGAGGGAAAAAGCCCAAACCACACACTGGTGGTGCCTTTGCTGTCTGAGTTGAGCAGGAAAGTGGCCAAGGGCTCAGATCCAGCTCTTGAGTTTCTCAGCACCTGACGCCACATCTGCAGCACCTCGTCCAGCCTCGGACCCTGAGACAAAACCTCTGAAGGACAAAGAGCATCAAAAGCAGTGTCTGAGGTCACAGCTCCTCTCAGAAATCCACTCTTCACAGAAGCTGTGCAGGGCCTGAGCAGGACCCAAGCCCAATAACAGCACACCTTGTGCCTCTAAGTCTGGCCTCTGAGTTAGAACCAAGAGCACAAATCAAAGCTTTTAAATTATGGATCTGGAGGGAGGTGGCTGTTCTTGTGTAAGGGATACAGAATCAGTGCCCAGCACAAAACCTTCCATGGTGTGGATCACTCAGGTTCTACAAGATTTACACGCAGAGTAGTGTGAGTAACCCAGGTATCTTTTACCTCAAGTCCTCATCTAAGACAAAGTATTTATTTATTATTCTGTTACTTTTTTTCTTTCTTCTTTATCAATAGTGTCTGTCATAGGATCATGTGTTACTGGAAGTAAACAGTGGAAAAATCACTTCTATGGTAAAGAACTTTCCAAATCCTAAGAAGAAACTTTTCAATATAGAGCCAGGCCTGGCTGGAAAACTAAGGAAAAGGTGTAATTTATAACTCTTCGTTAATAAATGTATGCAACAAGCCTACACACAACCACCAATGGTATTTTCAAAGCCCTCCTCATTATAGAGATTATAGAAAAATGCAGGTTTCTCCTCAGTGATTTTTTTTTATTATTTTTCTGCCTCACACATTGCCTTTTTGATGGCTTTTCCTGCTTTAGGGGAAATTCTTCCAAACTTCTCAGACTAATCCTTATAGTAGTGAGTAGCTACAGAAATTGTATCTGATCATTTTCTTCTTGTGCCATTGTTTTTTAACAGGAGTTGGATGATGAAACATTTTATTATTACTTCTCCTTGAGGAAAAATGTTTTTAATAAATTGCCACAGGAAGATTGGAATCCTAGAGGGGCTAGACTAGAGAAGGGAAGACAAAATGAAATAGGAAACTGAAAATCAGTTTCTTCTCAAACAAACACGAATGGTATAAATTTCAGACATTCATGTGCATCATTTTGCTCTTGGAGCCAATTTAATAAAGTTTCTTTCATTAGCAATATTTATTGCTACTCTAAACATCAATTTCTTGCCAGCAACTATCACTGCAGGCCCGTTACACATGTTGCAAGCTTGCTGCCACGTGGAAGAGGAAATTGCTGTACATGCTACCTACTTTGGGAAGGCACATGGTATGGTACATTGGGCTGGGTCAAAAGTCTTTGCACAGTTTTGGAAGTAGGAAGTGCTAATGACAAATTGGACACATGTTGACAGTAACAATTTATGTTTCAGGCTTACTTGAGCAAAATTTTCCGATCACTGGAGTGTTTTAAGAGTGTCTCCACTAAGAAATGCGGGAATATATCAGTTAATAATATCAAAACAAACAGTCATCAGAAATGTCACTGGAGCAAATCAAATCTTTGTGCAGATTTGCTCTTGACAGCCAAGGCCTGCACAACAAAAAAGCTCAGAGCAGTCTGCTGGTGAAATCAGATTCAAAGGCTTTTACCCTAAAAATTTAATTTTATTTTTCATAGAATTCTTTGGGTTGGAAGGGACCTCTAAATGTCATCTAGTCCAAACCCCTTCAATGAGCAGGAATTTTCAACTAGATCCTGTTGCTCAGAGCTTCATCCAACATGATCTGGAATGTTTCCAGGGATGGGGCATCCACCACCTCTCCAGACAACCTGTGCCAGTGTTTCACTACCCTCATTGTAAAAAAATTCCTTCTTACAGCTAATCTAATTTCCTGGCATGGACTAGAGTGACTGACTTTTTGCAGAAATAAATTCCAGTGCACAGTCACCTTTCCCAAATAGGAAAATACAGGAGATTAAAAAATAATCAGTAAATCTGCTGTTTCCATGAACCTAGCTGGATTTAAACAAGGGCATGGGCAGGAGGGTGAGAAGGGAGAAGTCTCTCCAAGGTTTCAGGCTTCTTGGAATAAGAAATCAGAACTAAAAGAAAGCAGCTTGGACATAGGCATCCCAAAATTTAAGCAACTACTGATTTAATAGTTTTCCTCAAAAAAACTCCTTTACCTGTGGTGTGCCATACTGAAAAACACATCTTGAGACTGCTCCAAGCACCGTCCCTCAGAGAAGTGCTGCCTTAACAGGGTTAATCTGCTTCATAAAAAAGTGCAAAGAGAATGTATGATTTGCCGTGTGGGGAGTGGGCCAGACTCCAGGTTTCCATCAGAAAGGGCACATGTCAACCCTTTTGAAAGAAATCAGTAAAAGAGAGTGGATATGTGGACCAAAAAAAAGCAAGGACTGCCTGTGATTAGGGTACAGCCTGACCTGGAGGCAAGAATCTTAGCTAAGGATGTCACCCATCCTTAAAAGTAGGAGCATCCTGGCAGGACAAACATGAATGTAGTGACTACTCACACTTGGATACATAATCTGCCTACTTCTGCATGAAGCATCACCATCTGCAGGGGGAAACCCAAAGGCTACAGCAAGCCCTGTCTGCAGCTCCTCCTTCAGCTGCTTCATTCCAGATTGCCACTGATGCCTGAGGGAGGTTGCCTGAGTAAATCTGTGTGAAAACTATGAAAGAAGTTCTGAAACAACAGACAGATTTCTCTCTTTTCCTGAGTATCATGCTTTTTCTTAGATTCCAGTAACTCTGCCTTTTTAAGCAATTCGGGGGAAAAAAAAAATCTTCCTCAGGCCTTCTGCATTGCTTCCCTTCCCACCACCCTGAATTCAAAATTAGAGAAATAGATAAATAAGCTGCTGAGCTGCCCCTTGCAGCGTGATGCCCTTGACAACAATCCCAGCTGACAGGTTCAGTGCTGGGCTGCACCAAGTGTTTCCTGCCAGCGTGGGTGGTCTGAGCAGTGGTCTGACAGCTGAGAGCAGGGACGTGGACCCGGGGCAGCAACCGGGGCTGGGGAGGTGCAGCTTGGCTTTCATCTGCTGCACATTTGGCTGCAATCCCACAGGCAGGGCACAGCCTGCAAGGCTTCTCCGCTTGGGAAGCTCATCCTCCTGTTGTAAACAAATGTTTGGATCAATAATTCATCCATTCATTTTCTCTGAATCATCCCTGAGTGGCTGCAGGCTGAGGCACTCGCCGTGGTTCATGATCTCGGCACAGGGGACTGATCTAAATTACAGGATTAGTGTCCAGTGATTTATAACATCAGTAGCTTAAATCCTGATACTGATGCCTTAAATAGCTACCTAGAAACAGAGACTAGACGGGAATAAAGGAGGGATTGATTTGAAAGGCCTTCAGAGGTACACTCTGGGCTCCAGAGGCTCCTGCCTCAGTGCATCCCAAAATGGACAATGACAGGTCACAAGTTCTTCACACTTTGATATCAGCATCAATTCACCAAGCAGAACCCAGCCAATGATGGAATTTCCCCAAGCTTGCCCCCTTCTCCCCAAGATGAAGGTTTACAGTTCTTGGGCCTAGGACAGTCTGGGTGTCCTTGGAGAGTGAGCTGGAGAGGCTTTGTTATGTCTGTGTGAGCATGAGAGAACAGCACTTAACAAGCTACAGGAAACTTCAGCGTTACACTAATAGTAGAGGATTTGAAAAATATAAAAGTTAAAACCTAAGGCATCAATACTACAAGTCAGAACCATGGCATAGAATCATAGAATATCCTGAGTTGGAAGGGAACCATCAAAGTCCAACTCCTGGCCCGCACAGGACAGGCCAGGAATTCCTGAGAGCATTGTCCAAACTCCAACAGGCCTGGGGCTGGGACCACTTCCCTGGAACAGAAACCTCCAAAATTTAACAGATTATGGTGGTAATTCTGCATTTCTCCTTTTTTTAAATAAAATACCACATTAACCTACTCACTTCAGTGGCCATGATTTGACTCATCTTGGCAATTTCTAGAAATTGCTCCTAGAATTAGAAAAACCCAAACAGTTCCTAAGGGACAGTATAGCAAATATCTAAACATGAGAGCTCCAAGGAGTACTCTGAAGTCAAAACACAGGTAAGGAAAACCCCACTGTAGCTTTTCTTTGTTGAAGGACAGACTACTGACCTGCTTCCTTTCTGAGTAAGTGGCCTTAAATGAACCCATAAAACAAATCTGACATTTTGGAAATTGTGTTCAAACTCGCAGCATTGGAGCATCACTCTTCCCACAGCAGAATCAAAGCTGACAGCAAACCCAAGCAATGCTAACAAACATCACACCAGCATATATTTATTAATGGTAACTAAAGGTCCTTGTCCTTAGACAGAACTAGCTAACCAAGAAATTTGGGTTGTTAAAATACAGATATTTCTGAGGTATTCCTGAGCATAGAAAATTTTTATAGGAAAAAATTTTCACCATTGCTTAATTTCAAAAATTACAAAGAAGCTTGCTTGAAGTTCACAGGAAGAAGAATCATCTTGGGCTGATGGAATGCATATACAAAAAACAATCCTAAAGGATAGTTTTTCAACAAAGTGTCATCTTGTGCAGAAGGGAATAAGGCAATAGAAGTTGCAACAGACAGATCCTAAGGTGAGTTGGAGCAATTGAGAGTGAGACAATGGGAGCTGAGAGATTCTTGATGACACTACAGTGGGCAAGGTTTGGATCCTAAACATAGCAATAAGACATCCCCAAATCTGCCATCATGTAAAATACCTTACATATTTATAGATTTACATAAATCTACCATTCCATAAATTTTAATAGATGCATTTATATTTAGATTATAAATTATATCTACAACCCAGGATTATTTCTGTATAGAGAGATAAACCATATATGGTATTTAATTTTTTGCCATAAAATGCATTCTCTTTCAGATATTTTGAGAATAGTGACTTGTTAAAACAGGAGTTGCCACATTCAATATTTAACAGAGGTCTGGTTTTACACACCATGCCCATTGTGCTTCTCCCTGAATTATTTTATGTCCTAAGGCTTGGGTTTTCCTGGATTATTTCTCTCCTTCCTCCTCTCCCACCCAGAGCATTCCTGCTTTCTCCTTTCCTGCCTCTCCAGGGTCTACTCATGAGGCATCTACAGGGCTGTGTTGGGGTATTTTTCTCCCTTACTCATGACCCCTTCCAACATACAGTCCTATGTAAAGCCATGATTATTGCAGAAAGGGAAAGGAAATTCCAAAAACATACTCATTTCCATGTATTCTGGGGTCAGCCCGGTGAAAGGTTCCAAGATGTAGTCGAGATCCCATTGCCGGGGGTCCTTTGCTTGGTTGGTGTCCATTTCCTTTAGCTCAGTCCTTTCATCCTTCAGCTTCCTCAAGAGCTTCTTGAGCTTCCTGAGGAACAAAAGCTCAGATTGAACCAAGCTTTTTTTTTTTCCCCCCCTCCCACAAGATTTGGCCCAAGTCTTTGCACAGTAGCACGAAATTAATCTCGTGTTACTTTGATGCATCACAGGGTGAGTTTACACCACCCTGTGAAGTTCTGACACTGTTTATTGACAGGGACAACCTGCTGGAGTTGAATCCAGCATTTTATAATAATTTTTCTGTCTAGATGCGTATTCCAAGGGGATCTTCCTGAAGATCTTTGGATCTAAATAATATTAGTAATCAGTACTCTCAAGAGCAACACAGTGAGCACCTGTCCTTTAACAAAGTGCAAAATGTGATAGCTTCATACCACATGTCTACCACAGGCACACTTTTTTCTCACTAAAAAATTCAGGAACTTCCAGTATAATAGAATTTTAAGGTAAAAGAATTACCAGACATTCATGGGTTGCCCAGAGAAGCTGTGGCTGCCCCTGGATCCCTGGAAGTGTTCCAGGCCAGGTTGGATGGGGCTCTGAGCAACCTGGGATAGTGGGAGGTGTCCCTGCCCATGGCAGAGTGTTGGAACCAGATGGTCTCTTCCAACCCAAACCATTCTGTGATTATGTGATATTTTCAAACAAAGAGGGTGCAAGAATGTACTGACAGCATGAATAGAAGTATCAAACACTGTCCCACTGAGATGGAGATACAAATTTCGTGACACTGACAAGTAAATTAGAGTAAAATAAATCTATTTCTAAAGAAGAGTAAAGTTTTCCCAATGCCTCCCCCCCCACAATATTTCAAATATATATGCATCAACAACTCCACGCTATTTTACACACTGAGAGATTCCTGTGGAAAACCACAGTAGAATGAGATATTTCTTCAAAATCAAGGCAGCAAAATACAGTTGAATTAGAATAAAATAGCCAGATTTATACTTATTGCATGTCTTTCTTTTGCAGATGATATTTATCTTCCACAAAAACATACGGCACTATTTTACAGGTCTTCTCATACGTGCCATGAGTGAAAATCCAGACTAATTCCAGTGATGTTTTGCCAGGAGTGTAAGCAGGGCTCTCCCACAAACTCTTCCCCCACAGCTTGTGATAAACCCTTTGAACTGTAGGTGTGTGGCCTGGAGACAGGAATATCTGGGGGAAGGGGTTTTGCTTTGGACCTCCAGTGAAGCAGAGCCACTTTCCTGGACCCTGACTTCAGTAGCAGGGTAAGGCTGAGGAACAAAAGCTGGCAAACACAATAAAGGCTTTGCTGTGTGGGTTTATTGCTTCATTCCCAAATTTACACTGAGCCACGGGATCACTGTGTCCCAGCATCACAGAAGGCTCTGTAGCAGCCTGGAAATGCCCACAGTGGCTGAGGAATTTCTGCACATCCCAGCATTTACGGGATCCATTCTATTTCATCACCAGTATGGAGGAATTGGGGATTGGAAGACACTCTTTAAATGGGTCTAGATTGCATTAGGCCCTCTCAGACCCTGGATCACAAAGCTTCAAAAATCAACAGGACAAGTCTAGCTCCTGTTTGAGATGGAATGAAATGTAGATCACAAGTCTGATGGTAACTTTGTTAGTACTTGGGTAATAGTGGTAGCCAGGACACTCAGTTTACAACTTTTAATAAAAGGGCGGGGGAAAATTTAAAATGCTTCACAAGACAGAATTAGATTAATCCTTATAAAGACTTTTACCTCCTACATCATGCAAAATCAGCCATTTCAAGACACTAAAATTCCCTTTCTGTCCCTCTGCTTTTAGGGCAGCCAAGGGAGCTTGTCTGTGACAGAGGTGATGGAGTGTTGAGAGGGTAGGAGGTTGGGGTAGGATTTAAAACAATCAAAGAATTCCCAGGATGCTCTTCCAACATATCCCAATTAATTTCCTAATGTGAGGGACTCTCAGAGGATGGTGAACAATAAGTTCAAGACAGTGCTGATTTCCGTTCCAAGGAAATGATTTGAGCTGTAAATGTCCCTCACACTTCTGTGGGCAGATGAGAATGAAGATCATCTCCTTGTCATAGGTCAGTAGCAGCTGAGATAAAATTTGGGTGTGTTTATCTGTGAAGTCTGTGCACGTGTGATCTAATCCTTCAGCTACAGCACCTCAGAATCCAGTTCTGGAGTTCCATGCATACACACATCCCCCACAACCAGTAACTAAAATAGTAGTTGTTTTTTTTTAATGTTTATTTGGGAATACACTAAATTGAGAGTTCAGTTGCTCAGAATAATTTTTAATTTTTCATCTGGCTATCTCTAAGCCAGGCACGAGGAACAGCACCTTTAACCATTTGGAGTTTAGCTTTGAAGAGTGTCTGTGTACTTCTTCTTATGTACTTTTTTTAAAAGATCAACTGACTGAAAGCAAGCCAAACCAATTATTTCAAATTTTCCACCAAAAAAAAAAGTACCTTTGTGCCATATCCAAGCATGTGAAGTTTGAGACCAGGCAGAAATGTGTCAAAAAGTTAAAGGAACAGAGAAGGAGGATTTGCAGGGTGCTATTCTCCAGCTATATACCAGCATGGCAATGAAAATTAGTTTTGCAGAACCCTATATCTGTACTTATGATTCTGATGCTAAAACTGAGTATGCTTTTTAAATGCCTTTGTTTGAAGCCTGTTTCTTATTACCCAGAGCAACATTTTTAAAGAAGACTGACAGTAAAAGAGTTCTTTTGGTTTCTGATTTGTTCCTGCCAGGCAGCCCCCCACAGTGAGGAAGAGGTAGGTTTGCCCATTCAGGATGAGTGTTCCAGAAGCTTTGTGCTGAAGAGGCTCATGCAGCAAAGTTTCATGACTCCAAACAAACCTGGGCAAAGAGGGAAAATTGACGAGCTGTAGAATAGTCATTATTTCTGGTCCTTTTGCCAGGCAATATCAAAAAAGCAAGGTGCATCCTTAAGGAGACTGAGCAGCATGTGAGAAAAATGAATGCAGGATGAGAAGGAAAGAAAGGGAATAGGTTTTTGTCAGGCTGTGTCTAGAGCAGTTAAAAATGACACTGCAGCTTCTCACAGGAGATTGGCACCAAATTACTGTGTTAGGTAAGAGGTGGGAACGTGGTTGAATTATACTGATTGTAATTCCCAGTATAACCATTAAGCATTGCATTATGCACGTTAACAAGCATCTGAAGTGAGCATAAAATCACTACAGCCCCACCTGTCAATAACCCTCAAGCTTTTGAGAAAAAATATGATGAAAAGAGAGGAATCAAGCTCCAAGTGATCCTGGCTGTGCTGTAAGCACATGGTGATTAGATGAAGGCTCCTTTTCAAAAAACAGAGAGATTATTCAACAGTTTCTCTATTTATACAGTAAGAAGGAGCAGCTGGATTTGGGGGATCTAGAGTAAAGCATGATGATGAGTGGGGAAAAATGAGAAATTTGTAGAGTGGGACACCGTGGAATGGATAGTGGCTGAGGAGCTGGGGCATGTGGAGGGGAAGCTGAAAGAGGACAGATGCAGGAAAACAACTTTTTTGGAACAAGTGTTTGTGTCTTCAGTGTCTGTACAATTGGGATTGTTCAGCCTGGAGAAGAGAAGGCTTTGGGGTGACCTCATTGTGGCCTTGCAGTGCCTGAAGGGAGCCCACAGGAAAGATGGAGAGAGACTCTTGAGCAGGGCCTGGAGTGACAGGACAAGGGGCAATGGCCTCACACTGACAGAGAGCAGGGTTAGATTGGATATCAGGAAGAAATTGTTCCCTGTGAGGGTGGTGAGGCCCTGGCACAGGTTGCCCAGAGAATCTGTGGCTGCTCCATCCCTGGCAGTGTTCCAGGCCAGGCTGGATGTGGCTCTGAGCAAGCTGGGATAGTGGAAGGTGTCCCTGCCCATGGCAGGGGGTTGAAATTTAGTGATTTTTTAGGTCCCTTCCAACCCAGGCCATTCTGTAATTCCATGATTCTCTGAATACTTGTTGGAACAGAGAGGCATGTGGAGGCTTTACAGGAAAAGACAGAAAACACCTAGAATCCAGCTGCCAGGAACAAAGAATTATTTATATCAGATGGGGTTACTTAAGGCTCTCCTTCCAGGTCATGCTTTTTGAGTTGGATTTTGAGGGAAAAAGGTACATGGAGAAAGTGAAACAGAAAAGATTCTTAGGTTGAGTGCTGGAGCACTTGTGTCTGGACAAAAGGATGAGCAATGACCCAGACTGTTGTGTACTTGCCTATAATTTTGTTTCCAGCTTTTGGGAAGGAACACTGAAGATCCAGGCTTTCCTTCAGTCATATTCCTACAGTCTGTTCACATAAAGGTGTGTTTTTCACAGAAACACCTTCTCACATTCACAGTTGCAAGAGGGAGGCAAGGGGAGAACAAAAATATCTAAATTTCTTGGCTCTTCCACAAACCTGTGGTACAGCCATGCTTCCTTGGCACACTCAGATATCCTGGATTCTACAGGAATTTCAGTTGTGTTTAGGGTTTATTGGTTTCTTTATCAGAGGGAAACAACAACAACCAAAAACAGGAAAGGGAAAGACAAAAAGGCAAAAAACCCCACCCAAACCTTTAATTAAAAAGAGATTATTAAAGGTGAAAAACAATATAAGAGATAACAGCTATGAAGGAGCATCTTTAAATGGATTTTATTAACTCTCGTTATTCTCATCCAGTACAGTTAAGTGCATTTTGAGGGAAGTGATGGAAATTGATGCTGAATAAAAGGACCAGAACCATGGCCTCACTAAATTCAATAGGAGTTTTGCTGTTCACTTCAATGGGGCCAGGATTTCACCCTGAGGGTTTAGCACCAAGGTCAAAGATGGAGAGTAATAAAATAACCACATGGATGGTTTTTTTCAGAAAAAGTTCAGAAAAAAATAGAACTGAATAAAACGGGTCTTAAAACAACTCTGGGTTAAGGCTTTCAAGCCCTGCAGCCTTCTAGGGTCAATTCCTGTGGCAACAGTAAAAGAATGATGGTATGTGACACATCTGAGCAAACTGTGGCGTATTTACATCTGTTAAACTTGTGAATTCCAGCCCCACAGAACACACATTTCAGTTCAAGGGGGCTTAGTTTCCTATGATTTAAATCTTGTTGCATTTACCTAGCTGGTTGGATATTGTTGCAGAAATTAAAAAAAGAAATCACACAAGGTTTAGGAGATGAGCAATTACATCTACTACAGCTGTGGCAGCAGTTTCTACAGGAAAAATGAAGGAAAAAAGCAAGGATGTGTCCTCCATGACCCTAAAAAATGCAGGGTTGCTATCTGGTTTCCCTTCTCATCCAGCACTGATTGTGGATGAAGCACAATGAAGACATTGAAAGATACTTCCCAATTCTAGCAACATTTGGGAAACATAGAAACATAAAGGATGACTGTTGCTTGCAGACTCACTCTATCATCTACTCAGCAGTATTTTTTGAGGGGAAAGAGCAAATGGGACAGCTTTGTGATTTTCTGCAAATCAACGAAAACACCTTGGGTTTTCTGGTGAACAAAATCAAAATGTTTCCTGAAAAAAAATCTTGAAATCCTGAGATTTCAGTGAGGAAGAAAACCCTTTTGATGTGGGTTATCAGATAACTCAGCAGAGAGGTGCTTCCATGTTACAGATGTGCAGGGGACAGCACCAGATTCTGGGGAGCAAATCCCCATGTATGATATCCCCTTCTGCCTCTCCAGATGGAGAAGGTTGGTTGAAGCACCTGAATTCTGCCCACAGTGAGAAGCCAATGGGAGAATCTGTGTTACTCACTCTGGCTCTCATCCCCTCCAAAGAGCCACAAGCCAAGGGGGGATGAAAAATGCAGCTGCTGCTACCATGAAGGATCCAGCCCAAACCAGTAGAGTGGTCTGTGCAGGAATAGAAGGCTAATTATGATTTAATTAAGAGTTCAGTGATTCTCCTGGTGGAAACAGGTCCAGGGAGAAGGGCCAAGCACTACAGATACACACACGATTTTCTTGGGAATGCAGACAAGCAAAGGAAAAGCAGATATGTTTATTCCAGGATGACAAGATAGCATTGTGACTGAAATAAGGTATTTATCTAGGAAGCGGAGGATGAAAGTATGTTTGTTTTTAAACAGTTTTAAAAATTGAGGCCACCACAGTTTGTTGGCTGAAGGGTGGGGGAGCAGATCTGAGGGAGAAAAATGGGATTAAATTATTGCATTCTTGCACCGAAGGGAGGGAAATGAAAAATAATTGGACATGACTTTGTGTTTGGACTGGATCAGCCCATGCTTTCATGAGTCAAAAATAATAAATACAGTATTTGTAACATCATAAAATCCCCATTAAAAAAGTCCAGTAGCAGTAAGTTTTTGGAAGATGAGAAACAAATTACAGCAGGTTTACACTGAGAAAGCTTTAAGCCTTCAACATGTCAGATATTTTGGGAATGATTTACCACCCTTTTCTCAAAATAAAATGTAAACTCAATGAGATGCAGACAGAAAACAGGCCTCCCTATTGAACTTTGACACAAGAATAATGAAACCATCCATAATCCACATCTGATTTGTTTGGGAGTTTTTTCCTCTCTCTACTTAAATTCCTTGCAAGAAAGAAAAAAAAAAAAGGTTCTTGCTGAGAAATGGGAGGAAAATGGCTCATCTGAAATATATTTCATATCTTTTAAGAATCACTCCTCTTGATTTCTAGTTAGCATCTTCAAGGCTTTATGGATGTGACCTAAAATCTGCTGACACCAGAGCTGGAAGATTCTGCCTCGTTTCAGTGGAGCTGAGACATCTAAACCAGACTCTTCCCCTCCAACATTTCACAGGCCACTGCCACCATGAAGCAAACCTCCCAGGAGGCAGGAGCAGGACTTGCTCAGTGGATTCCCAGTGCCTGAAGATCCTCTTGGCACTGGTGACAGACAGGGAGAGTTTCCCTGCTGTATTTGGAGCAGGGGACTGAGCACTGAAGCAGCCTGTGGCAGGAAGGCACTGAGCAGTGCGTCAGTGTCTCTGCTTGCTCCAGCTCCTGCACCATCACTGACTGACATAAAGGCACCTTGGAAACGTGTGGATTTCATCCCTAAACCCATAAAATAGTCATAGTTCAAGTAATAGATGGTAACATCTTTTATGGGTTATTGCTTTCCCCCACACTGCCTCCCCTCCACTTTGTGCTAATTTGTATTCAATACTGCTTCCTGAGAGCTTCTCTGAAACTTCCCAGGAGATCTATCATACCTTGCCTGTTTTCCCTGGTTTCTAAAATTAATTTAAATCAATTATTTCATATATTCCATCACTTTCTTTAAGCCATTTAGTGAAGATATAGCCAATTATTCAACATAAAATACAACCAGATCATTTCACCACAACCAAAAATGTGATTTATCATCACATTCAATTAGAACTCACTGAAGGCAGTGGCAAAAGTCCCATTTAGCTGAATAAGGACCAGGCCTTTGATTTACTGTGCCATAGGAATAACATATAATGGAAAAGGCTGGGATACATACGGGATTCCAATTTCAAAGAGATTGTTTTGAATCAGTTGCTTTCCAAGCATGATGATGCTCAGCTGAATGCAGAGTTCCATAAGACACCCTCCTGGAGCACACTGTAATTAAACAAAACCAGAGAGCGTGAAGGGATTAAGAGAATTTATTTAAAAACACTCACCTGGGAGAGCTCCCAGTGTCTCCATGTGCCCACTGCCCCTGCCACCAATTTGTGTGGGATCATGGAGCTCATCGATCACTGCAAATCTATGCTCGACAAGGTATTTCATCTCCACTCATAAAACTGCATTATGGAAAATATGCAGAGCTCTGAAGTAACTCACCTTGCCCTGGGGCTCCTATATTTCTGTTGAAAATATTTACTATATAATCAATGTAATAAACATAATGCAGTATCACCAATGCTCTTCCAACCTGATATCTCCCAGGGGGGAAGAGAGCCTTCAATCTTGAAAAGACTTTCATGTCAGCTTTATTGTCAAACCTTGAGTATACCTCTCAGTTTTCAAGGGAATACCCACAGCATTCCCTTTCATGAGGGAATTTGGTAAGCAAACATGCTTACAGGTTCAGCACAAAACGGCTCCAGGTTTTCAAGCTGTTAAAAACGGCAAACTTCCAGCAATCTGCAGAAGAGGAAGCCAGATTCATGTTTCCCAAGGGCCTCAACCAAAGCATGGAATGGTTGTGCCTTAGTGCCCAGTTGTAAAGCACAAAAATGGTGGAGTTTTACTTAAGAAAGACCATGAAATAGTCAAACCACAGAAAGAAAGACTATAAGGTTGCCTTAGATAGAAACCCTGGGATTTGCCTATTCAAGTTGAAGATTCAGCCTCTTGTTTTAACATCTTTTCTATTTTTCCCCTGTTGTCTGTAGTCCACTGAATACAGTAGACATATTTCTTTGTGTAAAGGAATTTTTTGGTAATTTTAATTTCATATGTACTTACCTCTTCCATCCTGTAACCTTCAAACACATACACATAGCGACCAGGACGGCCAACAAACCTGAAAGCAATAATAATAGATAAATTAACACAAAAATAGAAAAATAAGCTAATTTTGACACCATTTAATTTAAAACATAAAAATAAGTTCACTTTGAAATCAAGATTATTCATTCATATTAGCCAAAATATTTCAGAAGTAGCTTCTTCAACATGAATTTTCAAAGGCTCAGCACCTATTTAGCTTTGATTATTTCAAAGCAATACGCTCTGCAAATGGTTTTTCACTATGCCTGAATAAAATAATTTTAATAAAATATTTTCCTGCGCTAAAACAAAATAATAATAAACTCCCTCAAGTGATTAGAGATTACAAATAAACCTGGGGACACACATCCTTATTCAGATTCTCTTTCATGTGAGTAATGCCCTGAATGGAATCATTTACACACCTATACACAACCAAGACTCTTCTAGGCAGACCAGGAGAAACAATGATATTGACTTTATTCTAACCATACAACACAAAAATATGGTCAAAAAAGGGAGAATTTGGTGATTTTTTCATTGGTGTCTTACAATATTTGCAACCTTTGGCAAAATGCATCATTAATCCCCAAATCAAAGGTGCCAGATAGGTTTAGAGAAGAGCAGAGATTAACAAACTTTACAGCCCCCACAAGGAAGAGCAAAATGGTAGGAAACAGAATCCAGAGGATGTTTCAAACATTTTTTTGCCAAAGTTTTAGCAAAGAATCATTTTAAGATTCCCATTCAAAAGCATGTGTATGACTGGGTCCCAAAAGACAAGGCTCCTGAGCCCATAGGAAGTCACACTTATTTAGCAGGACAGCTGAATTAGCTTTTTGGTCAATCACTTCATTTGCCAGTTGACTGTAATTATTTCTTAATTTAACTCGATATGGGAGAATAGTGCAAAATGATGAGAAAGTAATAGAAAAAAAGAGTTCTGTAATTTCGAATGAAACAGGAAAACCTTTCTTTCCTGAATGATGCTTCAAGGAAAATTGGCTAAACTGTGGAAAGTGGAGGCCTGTAAGCACCACCATTCACTATAAAAACAACACCTTCTTTTAAAATGAAAAGGAATTGTTAATTTTAAATAACCCTGTCAATGATATTTTTCACAGCTGGCAAAGATGACCTATCCCAGGCCTTTGTGCCCGTTTTGTAACACAGATCCCCTAACACAGACACATATATAAAAATATATATACAGAACTACCTATACATAAAGGATATTTATCCTACCTTCCTTTAAAAAAGGCGACATAAAAAATCGATGCATAGGAATTCACAAACTTCAGTAGGAATGCCTTCAAAATCAGTCTTTCCTCAAAAGTTTTCTCTGTTTTTGGTATTTCTGGGGGGAGGAGAAAAAGAAAACTAGAGAACTGAATCAGTAAATATATAAAAATCCCTAAATCCCCAAATACATACAAAAAAATCCAAACCAAACTTCAAATTTTGGGCTTATACTGATTTTTCTTTCATATCTCTAATTTGTACTAAAGCCCCCTAGGTCTGTCACTGAATCCTGATTTTCAGAGATATTCAATTCCACAAAGGAAAAGCAGTATAAATTACTTTGCTGTGTATATGGATATTAACATACAAGAGGATATCAGTTACACAGTTACACAAGTAAAATAACAAAACATTAATATTCTGTATTCAGGAATATTGAAACCAAAGTATAAAGACTTTCAACCAGAAAAAACACCTTAAAACCATCCTTAACTAGTAGCCCACAAGCCCTCTTTTCTGTGGTGAGATTGTTGATATATTTGATGCCAAACACAAGACTAAATACGTTTTTGAATGAGGTATTAAGTGAATTAAGTGCAAAAATAAAGACACATTTTTGCTAACACTTCACTATATACACTCTGTATTTTAAGATTTCTTTGTTTAAATATTTTCAGTATTCATTATTCTGTTCCCAGATTTATTTTCAATTTCCATGGAAATTTTCTACCAGCAGAAAACACAAGTATAAGACAGAAGCTTTTTAAACTGAGTGTAGGATGCTTTTTCAAAGATTTTATATAGGTGAAACTCTTGTGCTTCTCTGCTCATCCTGAGCTGTATCTAATGTGAGAGAAGATAATTTTATGGTTAAATTTATCATTCTTGGCTGAACTTCTGTGGCACAAAAAAAGTGTGGAATAATAAGGAGATCCAGAGCTCTGGATTTTAGGACTTCATTAAAAATACTGCTGTACTCGTACAGTTTTGTTTTGGGCACAGTTTGGGTGTTCTGTTTGTTTTGCTGTTTGTTTTGTTTTGTTTTTTTTCCTTAAGAAAGCAGCATGATTATGTTAGCACTAAAGGGATAGCAAAGCCTAATGAGCCTGGCTTTCTTTGTGATACTTTCAGTCACATTTTCATAAAAGATCAGTGCACAAGCTGATGAGCCCCAAGGCATAACCCACCTATATGTATAAAAAAGCTTAATTAAACCTTCAAATAATTTGTAGGTGATTCCATATACTGAATAGATGCACAGAACAGCTCAGGGCAGCAGAAATATCAAATGACAGCAGTGCAGCTTTTCATTTGAGGGAGAAAAATCCTAAACTCTGCCTTACAAAGAACCCCCCCATGGATGAGCTCAGCCTTTGGATGAACATTTGCACACCATATATGGTCCCAGAGGCTCCCTCAGACATCCTATACCATAGCTGTAGAGGCATGTGTAGAATTTGTCCTCCAGCTCATCGGGTGTGCTGTATGAGAAATGCCTTCAGCCAGAATAGGTGCATTAGTAACAGAGAAAACTCCCTCACCCCCCAAAAATGAAACACTCAGCAATGGCTTATTATGCCAAAATTGGGCAGCTGGAACTTTGCAGGTAGAGAATGAGCTGAGCTGAGGGTGGAATGGGCCTTTGCTCAGTGAAGGAGGGACAAACAAGGGACAAACATGAGTAGTTTTGATTTTGTCCCTGTTTCACTGGTTCTTCCTTGGCCTCAGAGAATTGTTCCCTGTGAGGGTGCTGAGGCCCTGGCACAGGTTGCCCAGAGAAGCTGTGGCTGCTCCATCCCTGGCAGTGTCCAAGGCCAGGATGGATAGGGCTCTGAGCAGCCTGGGACAGTGGAAGGTGTCCCTGCCCATGGCAGGGGTTGGTTGGAATGAGGTGAGCTTTGCGGACCGTTCCAACCCAAACCGGTCTGTGATTCTGAGTTACAAGTGAGCTGTTAGTCTTGCCTGGCACCACCTGGTTACTGAAGATGATCTACTCCTCCTGGGAACAGCAGGATACCACTGCACTTTGGCTGGTCTCATCTGTGATAAAGGGGCAGCAGTGTGCCACTCTGCTGGGCCCATGGGAGTCCTGCTCCATCCTGTACGAGCTGTCTGTACTGATAACAGAAAAACTCCTGCTCTTTTCCTCCAGGCACTGATTGAGGAGGTATTGAGACACATCAGTGACTGTGATCCACAGTTGCTATTCCTGCTATTTTGTGCTTACAGATGTAAGTTTTCACCTGAACAGGGATTCAAGTGTACTTGAGGTCGGAATAGAAACTTATGCTGTCAAGAGCTACTCCTTCAACCCAACAAGTGTGTTCTTCAGCTTGTGCATTAAGTGCAGGGTGAAAAGAGAATTGAGTATGTTTTGCTCCTCTCAGCAAAATGAGGGTTCACAAGTTAAGCAACATTTATCAGCATACATGAATTGTAATCTTTTAAAACATTTTGATTACATTGGCATCTGAGCCTAAGTGCTGGAGAAAGCTGCCTGAGTGAACTTTCTAACTCATGTAATTTGTAGCACTAAAGATTATTCTGGATCCTTCTTAAACAAAACATCTGACAGTCAATTAGGAATGCTGCCCCAATAAAGATAGGATTAGAATTAAATGCAAAGTGACAGGGGGACAATAATCAGCAAGTAACAAATTGTGGTTTCTTTCACTGTTCAGACTGGTGCACATTTCAAAGGGAGAGATTTTCCTTCTGTGCTTCCCTAAGAGAGGCCG
Source organism: Vireo altiloquus (assembly GCA_013396875.1). Lineage (NCBI taxonomy): Eukaryota > Metazoa > Chordata > Aves > Passeriformes > Vireonidae > Vireo > Vireo altiloquus. The sequence goes on from VZRF01011443.1 coordinate 81,259, forward strand.
TGGCAGTGCCTTGCACTTCCCAGCTTCTGCCTAGAAACTGCTGGAGAAACCTCACCTTCATCTTTTCCAACTCTTTCCACACACCTCTTTCATCCCTTTACATTTGTGTCCTTTCTTGCCTGGGCAGGTGCAGTGGACAGAATTGATCAGGTCACACACAGTTAGCAGCCTGTCACTTATGTGAAAATCTGGGTACAGTTTTGGCCTGGACAGTGAGCCTGAGCTCATCTGTGTCACTAGAAGAGTCCATTTGGGTTAACCCTGTTACAAACTGCCCACAGCCTGGTGCAAAACAGCCTCAACAAATTAACCCAATAAAATGGCAAATTGTGAAAATGAATTGGTTTTTCTTCATTTCTTTCAAATACTTTAGGAATTTAATCTAAGCTAACAGGACCATACTTCCAAAATTCAGAATTGGACCTCTTCTATAAGAACTGCAAAACTATAGCTTGTAATGTTCTTCCAAAAATAGGACTAAATGAGACATCTTCATTTGTGAATTTAAAAGTGTTCTGAGAAATTGAGAAGAAACAGAAGTCTTAAGAGTAATCTCATGTAAAGGCACTATCAGTCAACATCCTTGGTCTAATTTACATAAAAAAAGAAAGCTGCAGCCTAAACCCCTATTAGTAAAAATCTTTAGCCTAATGTATATAACGAAACAATACTTTAGGCCTAAACCTATATAGCAGTCAAAGGAATGACTTGCCTTTGAAAGAAATAAATAGCCAGGCTTTAAACAATATTTTGATGTTTAAAATAAATTTTGAAAGTCCAATGACTAACTGCAATAGAAATCATTATTAAAAAGTCCAGCCCAGACATGCCCCTAAAACGGAACAAAAAATCATTTGAGCAGTAAGGAAATGGTTAAAACGTTCATTAGGGAAACAACATCAGTGTGATTTTGTCAGAGCTGTCAATATTTTTGGAACAACCCACTGACTTTCTGCAGCTCTTAGCTGTAAAGAGGTACATTCACAGGCCTGAATGTTTTCACTGGCCCTGTCCAGGAGGAAATTCTCCTCCTGGACCTTCCTAGCACACCCTCATGTCAATACATGGATTAATGAGGAGCATGGCAAGACGGTTTTACCAATTTCTGTCAGCCACTTGGCCACGGCTCCATAGATCTCATCGAGGATCAGGACCACCACAAGGTTAAGGATGACAGCAGTGGCAGTGACAGTCACTCGGACGTTGGACCTGGTGGTCTCGTTGGTGCTGAAGGACAAGGCTGCTGCCGTGGTGATTCGGTACACGATGACACCAAACACTGCTGAAAACGTCAGCATAATCTGCAAACAAATCAACACCCGGATTAGCTCAGCTTGGAAACAGAAGCTTTGGCTGGGAGGAAGGGTGTGTTCCACAAACTGGCATCACGGGGTTGTTTCTGAGAGCAAGACAACAACATGCAGATGATCAAATTAAAAGGCGAGAATTCAAAGCTCTCCAGCAAACAGGGACATAAATAAGAAAATGGATGCATGACTCCAAACTGGCACAACAATTCAACTGGCACAAGATGCTCAGAGGGCTGAAGCACCTCTCCTGTGATGACAGGCTGAGAGAGTTGGGATTGTCCAGCCTGGAGAAGAGAAGGCTCCAGGGAGACCTTACGCCACCTTTCAGTATCTAAAGGAGGCTTATAAAAAAGAAAGAAAGTGACTTTTTACATGGACAGGTAATGTTAGGAAAAGGGAAGATGGTTTTAAACCAAAAGAGGAGGGTTTTGATTAGATGTGAGGAAGAAATTGTTCCCTGTGAGGGTGCTGAGGCCCTGGCACAGGTTGCCCAGAGAAGCTGTGGCTGCCCCATCCCTGGAGGAGTCCAAGGCCAGATTGGATGGAGTCCTGAGTGCCCTGATCCAGGGAGTGGCATCCCTGCCCATGGCAGGGAGTTAGAATTAGATAACCTTTAAGGTCTCTTTCAACCCAAACCAATCTGTGACTCTTTTATATTGATTCCATTAATTCCTGGAGACGGGCATGTCTGTTCTGATTAAAGCTACACACCTCATTCATGCAGTGAAATTTGGGCAGTTTGGGTTCAAAAGCAGGAATTAAGCAAGTTCTTTTATCTGGTTCAGATGGCTTGGACTGAAGGGCCCATATTTATGTGCACTCAGGTAAATGGGCTTTACTGGCTCAAAGAGTTTCACCTTTGCACAGCAGAAGTGCCAACTTGCAAACTGAAAAATACAAAGTTTCCCCTGTTATTATTCCTTTAAGGCTGACCTAAGCAGGGTTATTAGGGCTTCACTTTTCATTTGTGTCCCAGAAATCACTTGGTATCCCTGGCATCCTTCATGGGCTGGCTTTGACCCATGAGATGATGAAAGTTGGCCCTGCTACTTAAGGTCAAGTTCCCACAAGAAGGATTTCAATTTCACAGGGTTGTGGCATTCTGGTTTCAGGAAAAAAAAAAAAAAATCTAAGCCAATCCACAATGAAAAGAAAAATCAATAAAACAACCATAAAAAATAGCAAATTTCCACCATCACAGCATAAAAAGAGGACGAGGTACATTTTTCCCTTTCATTTTCGCCTTTGGCAAGAATTCCAGTGTACATTCACTATTTTAGGTAAAAACATCTTGAGATCCTCAGATGAAAGAGACTACCTCATTGTGAAAGATTAGACTACTACAATTATTCAAATGGGCCTAGGGGCCCAGATTCACAACACGGGTTTAAGGAAATTTAACAGTTCATTTTAATGATCCAGCAATAGTTTATTGAATTCCTGTATGCAGAGGAAGGTTGTTGCATGAAAAGAAACTATTGCAAAAGAACCACAAAAATCAGAGTTAGATTATTAAAGGTTGAAGGTGAAAACTGGGCACATTTTGCTTTTATGAAATACTAGTAAACATACTAAAAATTAATTATTTGGAAAAACTCCTGGAGATTTCAGATGAAATTGTCAAATATGTTTTGTCAGCAAATAGTAATAAAATGTTAGACCTAGTAAAACATCTAATTTTTACTTTTTAAAGAACTGTTTCATTAATTTTAAATGAAATGGGTGAATGATAAAAGCCTGAACCTGAAACAGTTTAAATGAAACCTTTTCAAATGGCATACATTATTTCCTTTGGTTTTGTAGTTTTCATTGAGTCAAGGAAACATTTCTAGTTTTTATATCTATTTTTCTTTTAACTTACCTACCAAACATACAGACAAAGAGATCACATTCATGCTGAACTACCTTGCTGTGACAGAAGGGGTGCAGGAACACAAGGACCATAACTTTTTTCTCACTTTCCCATTACAGTCAGTACAGAAAAGATTAAAATCCCCAATAAAGGAAGAAAACAAAACAGCACCACCTGGTATTAATTTACTTCACCTTCCACCTCTACAGTCACCTTAATCTCTTTTATTTTTCTTAATATGAGTCCCAGATTCCTTCTTCTTAATCACCTTCCTAATACTCTTTTCCTGTTTCTTTTCCCTGCAGATTTCTTAGCAATTTTTTCACTATGGTGGTGGACAAGGAAAACCAGCAAAATAAACTTGGATGCCTCATTCTGGAGATGATGAGATCCCTGAGCCTCCACAGACACCTCTCTCCATCACAAATTCCCACTTAGGAATGACATCTTAACAGAACAGGAAGAAGAGTCTAGGACAGTCCTCACTAAATAGAGAAAATTTCAGATCATGAAAGTTCAATAGCAAACTCTTAAACCTGACCAACGGATTTTAGGGAACCCTCACCCTGAGGAATATTACTGGAGGATGGAGAGTAGCAGCCTTTTCAATCCACACAATGCCATAGCAAGGTATACAAAGTTACTGGGAAAAAAAAATGTTTTATTTGTTTAAAGAACAAAAATATTTGCTTTGCAAAAGCACCAGGGCTTCAGAAACTCTCAGTTGCTCAGCTGTTTTTAAACATCTGCTTAGACACAGATGGAAAAACACTCCTTTAGGAGTCTTCATTATCTGTACATCCAGCAAGAAGAGAAAATTGAGGAGAGCCTGTAGGACTGCACAGTGACTGTGAGCAGAGCTCTCACTCCCCAGACGGTCACTGAGGGGGAATGGTTCCTGTATCTTCACAGCACTTCCCTCATTCCTGACAACACCCCTTCTGCCCAAATTCCAGATCAGGCAGCCACCATTTGTTCAGGTGCCCACTTTGGGGTTTGTTGTCACTGCCAACATTCCCTCTGGCCATTCTTCCCCCCCCGTTATGGCAGTTTCTTCCCTGAATATCTGAACTAGTTCATCCAGGACTGAATTGCTTAGAAACAGATGTGAAAATTGGCTGCAGAAAAGGTCACCTACTGAGCCTGGTATGAATGAAGACAAACAGGAAAGCAAACTAGATCTGAGAAGGAAGCTATAAAACCCCGTGGGCTAGGCTGCTACCTCCATCCAAGTAGGATAACAATTTAATGTCCAAATAGTTCTCTGGCTCCCCACTACGGCTATTCTAGAGTCAAGTATTACACCATGTGAGTGAGAATAGAGTGGAAGAGGCTGAACTCTTCTGCCATGACTCAAATTTATTTTCTTCCTTCCTCTGACAGAGCCAAACAAAGAAAAGCCCCAGTGATGCATTGCTCCATGCCACCTTGTTCTCTTCCAACACCACCTGCATTTTCATCACCCACTCAGAAATCTCTGCCACAACATGTGCCTTCTAAATGTGGACTTTCTAAACTGTGACACGTTATGGTTAATCACAGGCAAAACTTGTAGGTGCCCAGCTGAGCCCAGATCTCCTGCCACCATTGATCATAGTCTGCAAAAATAAGGCTTGTGAACTTCTGTCCTAAAATCCCTGCAAAATGCATAGCTTAAATCAAGCTTGGATCTTCTGCCCCCTCTGCAGTCCAGTGAGGCTTTGTGTTTGAAAAAAGGACTGTGATCAGATTTTAAAGCATCCATAAATGAGTGAATTAATCCTTGGAATTTTTTGGTGATGTAAGCCTGGGCAAGAGAAGGAAAGCAAATGGTTTTTTCAACCTGCATTTTGAACAAAAAAACAGCATCCCTAGCTTAATACAGAAAGAGGAAAAGCCAGAAAGAAAGGAAAAGATCATTACACAATTCTTGAAAGAGGATTCACAAAAAGAAATACACAAAAGAAGTACAGAAATTAAGGGGAAAATAAAATAGAAGGAAGATTTTGCTCTAAGAAAACCATTACCAGTTTCAAGAATCATCAGGGAAAATATGGGATGTAAAGGAAGATTTTGCTCTAAGAAAACCATTACCAGTTTCAAGAATCATCAGGGAAAATATGGGATGTAAAGCTGAGGGAAGGAGGGACAGAACAAAACAGCACAATTCTATAACATTGCAAATCTTCATGGAAAACACCTATGGATTTGGGTCACCAGACCCTTTTGGCCTGGAAAAGGTAGCATTAAAAATCCCACAATCACTTCTGCAGCAGGAGAAATCCCTGTGCACTTGTGTGCAGGTCGGTATTTGAGTCATGTATCCCTGCACACACACACACACACAAATTCAAGATTTCATTACTTATTTTGTACTTAGCCCTTATAGTTAAAATGACTAATCTGTCATTAACGAGAGGTTAACGAGACCAACAAGGTTTTCTGAGTACAATTCTATTTCACAGACTGACAAGAAGACTTCAAAAATTGATGTTTCCAATTCCTGTTTAACGAATCTAGCAGGAAAAAGGGAAACACCCCATGCAGTAAAGAGCAGATTGCAATATCCATGTAGGATAGCAGAGCGTGCTCTCCCTCATCAAGAGCTGGCTTGAATTTAATGCATGGTTTGCAAGTTGTCTCTTGTAGGTGCTTACATATAAATAATGCTCAAAATATTGCAAAAAAAAAAAAAAATTGTGGCCACTTCACCAGATGGTGAAAGTCAGCCTAGTTCCACTAGTCATGCACAGAAGTTGAAGAATTAGAGCTCTATATTTTACATTTCACAAACTGTAGATAACAACCCTTTATAAATCTCTCTGAGATGTTACAGTAAGCAGGGAGGGTAATACCTAGGCTATGAGTCAGGAAAGCACTTTAAGCTCATGCTTAGGGGAGATTTAAACATGTGGTGAAAGTCAAGAGCACATGTAAGCACCTTGTCTGCAAAGGAATGACTTGTAAAAGCTAAATCGGGGCTGTGTGCTTAGTCAGACTCTGCTCTAAGTCATGACTGATGACACTTAGAGGTTCTGTCTAAAAAGCAAATACTTGATGCGGCCTCAGGATGGTAAATTCACTCAAAATGCTGCAAGTACATCCCTATATGACACACCTAATATGGATAGAAAATGCACTGAATATGCAATGCATACATCCAGATAAATATATAAACATATCTATAAAGGTGTAGAGATTGCCTTCAATGTGAGCATTTGATTGTCAGCAGTAGATAGGAAATCTTCACAGGACATCTGTTACAGTATATGCAAATTTGAGTAAATTACCAATACACTTACGTATCTTAAAACAATTTAGGCCCCAAGTGAGCTTCCCATGTTAGATGCTGCCAAGGTGTAAAGAGGCCTATTTCATTGCCATTTTATAGTGGCCGTAGATATGAACACAAGATTCCAGTCAGTAATTGCTGTAACCAGAGGGATAATGGGATCCTTTACAATGTCATTTAGGGTTTGTTAACCAGGCCTTCCTGTTTACAAAGTCCAGCAGCTTCATGATGTGTTTATGTTTCGCTGGAAATTTGACTTGGACTGCAGTGTCCCCACTTTACAGGCTGACCTGCACACCTGATTCTTGTTCCTGAGGGAGGACTCTGTACCATGATCTTCCTCAACTACTGTACAGTCCATCCCTGAATGTGTCTTGGACAAATATTTCTCAGCAATTTATTTATTTCACTGGGATATCGCCTGCTCTGAGGCTCAGCCTTTCCAGATGTCACTATGGCCAAGATTTGCAATACTGTTTTCACAACTAAATACGCAGTGTTATCCCTTCACTGGGTAACAAAGGATGGAGAAGAAACCCTGGGGGAGAGGCAGAATTTGTGTAATGAGCTGCTGGTATTACAGCGAGTCAGCTCTTTCACAAGCAGAAAAAGAGAATAAAGCTGGAGGTAGGCACTGAGCTCCATGAACCTTCCTAGTATTTCTCCCAAACTGACCTAAACTTCAGATTTTTAACATATTTAAGAACATCAGTTCAAGAGTTTCCCTCTAGATGCTCATGGCAAAGTTTCTCACACCTAATAAAGGAGCAGAAATGCAGCTTATGTTACCATAAATAAAATCAGTCCGAAGTTTGCTGCATATCCAGGCATGCGGTCACTCCATGTCAGCTTCTCCTTTTCATTCTGTAGGCAAAACACATAAACAAAATAACAGATGTGACAGAACTGTACAACAGGAAATATTAGAATTAACAAGATTTGTTATTGAGAGTCATTCTCAATTCCCCTGCTGCGGTTTTGAATGCTATTTTTTTATTTTTATGCAAATTTTTATGCTATTTAGAACACTGATATTTTAAGGTAGATTTTAATTTGAGATAAAAGAGGGTAAGAGTAAATAAGACATGTAGGAAATGTCTGCAAAAATCAGAAAATATCCAAGGCAACTATGATTTTAGTATTTGAAGACATGTATTCGATTCTTACTAAAGTTCATATCAGGAGAAATCCCTGAGATTGACCTTAATTTACATTTAGGCAAAGCAAGATTCAAACATTCATTCTGAATTGCTTTTTGTAAGAGTACAGAAGAACAATGCTTGAAACAGAAATCATAATAAGAATGCTGACTACCACTGAACCCAGATTTTTTGTCTAATAGTCACAAGCATCAAATGTGACCCCTCAGATAATTCTTGCAAGACACCCCAATCCTTCTCCTGGTACTTGTTTTATAGCAGAGGGAAACTACAAAAGCAAGGCCCCTCTGATCTCCACTGCCAACCTTGTTTTCTTCATGCATAAACAGCATCTCCCTCTTCCCTGCATAATTTAAAGCAACTGTGATCAGTGAAATTCAGTACGCTTTTCCCCTCCCCACACAAACTCAACTCCAGCCCCAGCCGCATGCACATCTAAAGAAGACATTTGAAGATGGATTTATGAGAGAAATATGATTCCCTCCTCTCAAAATAGGTTTCTTAAAATAACAATAAGGTCACTGCTTTGTTTAAGTTAAACTAAAACTATATAATCAAATTAACTAAGGACACAAAGCCAGCTGCTGTTTGTATTTCTGTGAAGCACCATTGCTGCCCCACGGATCAGTACTACCCTTACACTGGAGTCAGCCCAGAGTTATTCTGAATTTAGACAAATTTAAATCAGATTAGAACTCAGGTCAAAGGTTTCCAATAAGCCATTTCTAAGGCACAATTGCCCTCGGATAAACATAAAAATCTGGGAGCTCTGTGCCTTTGTAAGAAGCTTTCCCAAAGCAGAACTAGGAATGCAGTACATAAATGCAGAAATGCAGCCATGGACTTTTTATCCAAGACATGGAATTAGACCTGGGACACAATGCTGTCCACACATCCATTGCCGTGGTGGTGATGCTCTGACACTGTGGGAAGGAGCAGTACTCAGCATCTCCCATGTGACCTCATCTCCTTTGGGACACTCCTGGCAGCACTGGGGCACCACAAACCCAACCAGAAGCACCAATAATTTGGCCTAGTGTGTACAGCACATAAATACTCTTTACAGTTCATACACAGAGTCCAGCATGTAGTTGAAAGGCCACTGGAAAAAGCATTCCTGTGAATGCACACAAGCATTTAATTGCATTTTGGCTGTGACCACTCAGCAATTCTACAGGATGTAAAGAAGTTCTGAAGGATTATTCTCTCAGCCTGAAGGACATCATGTTTTACAATTTCACTAGGGGCTGTATGGGGCTGTGGCTGGTGTGGGGATTTGTTTTTCACTTGTGCTGAACACAGTGGGGATAATATAGAGATGGTTTTGTTATTGCTGAGCAGAGCTTACACAGACCCAAGGCCTTTTCTGCTGCCATACTGCTGAAGGAATTTAGGAGGAGACACAGTCAGTTCAGGTGACCCCAGCTGACCAAACAGACATTCCAGACCTTACATCATCATGATCAGTGTATAAAGTGACGGGGGGAAGGAGGAGGAAGAGAGGGATATTTGGAGTGATGGCATTTTTCTTCCTGAGTAACCACTGCATGTGATGGAGCCCTGCTCTCCTGGGGATGGCAAGCAGGGAATTAATTCCTTGTTTTGCTTTGCTATAAAGCTGCCTTTATCCCAACCAGATATTTTCACCCTTCCCATTCTCCCCCTGATCCTGGCGTTGGGGAGTGAGTGAGTGGCTGCTGGCTGGGGTTACACCAGGATGGTCAGCAGGCCATCCTCTCAGCTTGCTCTTCCATACACATGCTTCCTAGAACCTTATTTTTCTGTGAGTTTGCCATGATCTGCAGCACTCAGCCAGAGGGAGATCTGTACAACGTGAGGAGTTGCTAAGCCAACATGAGAAGAAAGGAAATGCTGGATGAAGTGACTGAGTTACTTAGCATATATGGCCAAAACCAAATTTGGACATTTAACTCAATATCCCAGAGCTCCCAGCCCATCCCAGAAGTCTCAGCTTCTCCTAGTCCCTCCCAGAGCTCCCAGTCCATCTCTGTTTTTCACAGTTCATCCTCGTCCATCCCAGAGCTCCCAGTCCATCCAGGAAGTGGAAAGCTACCTTCTGTTCTTGTGCTCAGAGACAAGACTTGAACAGGATGAAGCTGATCAGGGAAGGTTTAGGGGGGATATCAGGGAAAGGTTCTTCCCCCAGAGGGTGCTGGGGCACTGAACAGGCTCCCCAGAGCATGGTCACAGTCCCAAGGCTGCCAGAGCTCCAGGAGCATTTGGACAATGCTCTCAGGGATGCACATGAGGGAATTGTGCGGAGCCAGGAGCTGAACTGGATGATCCTCTATCTGGAGCAGCCCAAAAAGTGTAAGCATTTATTGACGTAACAAGATGAAATGAGTCATCTGAAGAACAATCTCAGTGACAGATATGTTACACTGGGGAACATTCCCCAAGATGAACTGTGTTGCAGGGGAATATTTATATGCAGACAGAAAATCTCACAATAGAAATTGTTTGGGTTTTTGCCAGAGGCAAGCTAAAAGATTTGCTTTAAAAATCTCACTTTCATTTTCTTTCAATGCAATGATGGATTTGCAATGCTAGTGGAGGAAAAAGCAGGCTTTGGTCTGTGTGCGGTGATGTGTTCCTGTTTTAATGTTAAATGGTGTGTTGAATGTGTTCCTTGAAAAGATACCATTCTTTTCCTATTAAAAAATAAAGAAATGAAATTTAAAATAAATCAGAAAAGAAAGAAAGATAAAATTAAATCCCTTCTATATTTTTCTGGATGGTTTATTTCCATTTGAGTTACCTGACATGGAAAAGATCCAGCTCTGCATCCTCAGGTGGGTGGGCCTCTGAGCTGTGGAAACCTGGAAGTACCCTGCACTTGGACAGCACCAGGCAGCTTTTGAAAACAGTTCTACACTTCTCTGTGTGTGAATTAAACCACAGCCACTTTGCTCACATCACAAGTATTTCAGTTATTTATTGATATTTTCCCTCAAGACAACACCTCCTCCAAGCAGGTGTTTCTAACCATCAGCAATGCCAGCTCAACCTGCACTTGGGGAGCACAGCAAGAGTTTTTCTCTCTTCTCCATCCTGCTTTGTAGCTCCAGTGCTGAAATTCAGGCTTCTCACTGTGGTTGCACCTGGGCAGTCCCAATGATTTCACTGGACTTGCACAGAGCTGTAATTGAGTGGAACGCAGTAAAGGATGCTCAGTGAAGAACAGAATCCAGGACCCTTCTCTTACACTTAGTCTTACACTGCTAGAAACAAAAAAAAACCTGCAAAATTATATTTCCAATCACAAAATCCCGAAATTCATCTCTAAGCATGTCCAGGAAGCTTCAAATAAGTAGTTGCCATTTTTATAACTGCACATTTCTTAGTAGATTTCTACTTTAATTTCTACTTCAATATGAAAGCTTTAATTTGTGTAAAAACTGCACTGTCCAAAGGAGCATCTAAAAATATGAATTGTGGCATCAAATACAGCTCTTCTGTATTTGTGTGGCACCCAAAATATTGCCTGTGCACTGCAGGTTCAAGACAAGCTGTGAAATGAGCTGGTTCTGAAATAAGGGATCCTTATAATTTTATTTTGGCCTTGAAATGACTTTAAGACAAGGAGAAAAGGATCCTTCAGAGCTATTTGGAAATTTTGAGCCAGAAGAAGCCTGCAGAATGGGCAGTTTTGGAAAACAATCAATTCCAGAGTGATGACACAAAAAGAGGCACAATATAGGACCGTCAACCTTTCTGGGATCTTGCAGTGGCCACAGTGGTCATTAAAATTAAGAAACTTTGGCCAAGTTCATGGGGTGTTTTTAGCCTGTATTTGACACTCAAAATTTTTGAGGGCTTGTATTAGCCCTCAGCCTTCTGTGACAAAAGAAAAAACTGCTGCCAGGTTGGGTATCTGCAATGTCTGTGTCTATCCCTGTCTGTGTTTTGAAGTTCTATCTTCACACTCCCACAGAAGCTGAAAGAAAGAGCTTTAGGTTTAAAACGCATTAAAAGAGAGAATTTCATTTTCTGTTCTTCTCCCTCAAGCAGCAATGGCATTTTAACAGTGAACGTGGCTGTGTTTTGTGAGCAATGTTCTGTCTCGGAACTGCACATGGAAAACAAACTGCCAAGACTCATTTGGAGACAGATGAAGGACTGCAAAACCTTTAATTAAAAATTTTTGCTGTCTTTGAAACATGCAGAATAACACAGACACACCATTAGCTTTCAGTGGAGCTTAGTGGACACACTCTAAATCTAAATTGTGGAAGCAGTGCAGAATAGAGAGCTGTGAGAAGTGTGTGCAAGGATTAGTATTGGAATCATAGAAATTAATGGATTTTAAGGCTAAGCAATGTTATTTTTAACCACCCAGTCTTAGTCTCCTTTGTAACCAAACTACTTCCTTGAGATGATTTTTGCTATAAGGATAATAAATGTAATTTAACTAATTTTTTTTTTAGAAAAACCTCTAATCACAGCTTGAGCATTTCTGTGATGAACAGTCAGTCACAAGCCTTATTAGGTCATTCCAATTGCTAATTACCTTAGCTGTTGAAAATGTGTGGCTTATTTCCAAGTTGAATTTGCCTATCTACATCCTCCAGCCTTGGCATTTAGCTGCAAATTTGTCAGTTAAGAGCATCTACTGGCAGAATTTTGGGGTTTGGCTGCGGGTTCTTATGAACTGTGATCAGGCCACCTTGGTTTTTAAGCTGGCTGAGACCACTCCCTCAGAATGGGAACCATCAGCCAAGCTCACAGCTGTGTTTCTTCTCCTGTAATGGGGTTGGAAGTGAATCTCCCACGAACTGCAGCCCTGACAGGGGCAACTGACTTGGCTCCTCATGTAGCAGGGCTCATGGAAGCACGTGTGAGTAGCCAAGTCTCTGTGCCTCAGGAGACTCACAGCCCTCCTGCAGGACCAGAAATATCTCATGTAGTGGTGAGTGAGGGTTGTGCTGCCAGCCATGGAGCCTGACAGGAAAGAGGATACCAGCCTCGTCTCTGTCAGTGGAGGTGTTGGCAGAACGGAGGGAAGGATCCGTGAATCCAAGTGCTTTCTACTCCTTGTGAGTCTTAACACTACATCCTGATGAAAAACAAAAAGGCCCAGAGAAGCTGTGGCTGCCCCATCCCTGAAAGTGCTCCAGGCCAGGTTGGATGTGGCTCTGAGCAACCTGGGATAGTGGAAGGTGTCCTGCCCATGGCAGGGGGTTGGAACTGGATGGTCTTTAAGGTGCCTTCCAAGCTAGGCTATTCCATGATTCTATGACATATGCACAGCATTTGACACACACATACATATACACACACATATTAAATGTACATATATGTATGTCATATGCAATGAGTACCCTGATATAAACTAGATTCATGGAAATATTTCAGGCTTTTTCCATTACAGTAATAATGACAAAGGCTGGAGGTCTGCTCTCACTGTAATTTAAATCTGTAAAGCCAGACTTGGTTTAATTAATATGCTGTAGTTTACTCAGGAATAAAAATGGTTCCTTTGCTGCAGTTAAACTTCTGCCACCGACACTCAATGCATTGTGGCATATTGCAATCTTTATTGTGTAAGTGGCATTAAGGTGCTTAGACTTTATATCACTGTTTAATATCAAGTGCTTGATATTTACATATGGTTCAAGGGAAAACTGGCAGCACTTAGTCTTTTACAATGACAGTTTAACATATGGCTTTACAAGTATGAATTATTTATGTCAACTTGAAGCCATTCAGAATATTACCAGGAAAACACTATAATTTGCACAAACAATAGGGTTACATCTGTAGTCATAAATATTCATTGTTTGTCAATGTTCTTTGTAGATGATTAATAAATCATAATGAGGCTGATCCTGAGAAGGAAAAGGGCCAGCTGTACAAATACATCTGGTGGGATTTCCAAAGCCCCTGACTGACAGTGGTACCCAGACCTGCCATAGTAGGGTAGGTGGTACTGGAATGTCACAAATTCATCTCAGGACATGAAAGGACACCTTGTCACCTACTCAGCTTTTGTTTTGTAGTGTATCTCCTGACAAGTCTCAAAAAATGTAATTAAATACCCCATGCGGCTTTAAAATACTCTTAAATAAATATAGTCAAGCATAAGGAAGACAGATTCTGAGCCAGACATGTGCCTATTTTGCTTTGCATGATTAAATCAATTTAATATGCTTTGATACTGACTGGACATATAACTGTGAGGGACAACAAGGTGAGTTTCAAAGAGTGGCTTTAGAAAAAAGAATGGATTTCAGTGTCCTGGAGTTCGCTGGATTTCCAGCCTCCACTTTGTACCCTGAAATCCAGACCACCACTATTGTAATAGTCAATCTGGTTCCACACTTTCTCATGTAAACTATGAACGTCTGATGGAGAAGTTAATGGAATAATAAACACAACTCATTTTAAAACAATTTATCAAGCATAACTTTTAAAAACAAATTACCTTTTAGTAGTTCCCATAATTCAGCACCATTTAAATTACTGGAAGTGATTTAATTTAAGAGTTTCTCACTGTAAATTATTTTAAGCATAGGACTAGCAGCTCTGTATGAGTCCATTGGTTATACAATCAGAAGCCAACTACTCGCAGTATCTCTTCTTAAAATATAAAAAGGTCTAAAATTATGTTATCTTTTATAACTGCAAGTCTATTTGTCTCAGGTAGATGACAGGTTACCTGAATTTTATCTTTAAAATCACCTGTTTAGTCTCATCGTAGACTTTAACATAAGCAATTTGAGCCTAGTGGAACTAAGGCAGTTGGCAATTTTGCGATCTGCAAAGCACAAATTACAATTCTCTGAATTAAATTCAACTGAGCTTGTGATTTCAGTTCTGGGAGAGATGCATTTTGTGCTAGACTCTGAGGAAAGATGTCCTTTCCATGTTCCCTGGAAGCTTGTCTGGCCTAGTTCTGTGTCGGTGTCCTAGCTGGAAGAATCTAGACTGAACATCTTGCTGCTGTGGAATCACCACAGAACTCCTAGTGAAGCAAAATCTCACTCTAAGGCTTTGGCATTGCACACTTAAAACATGATTCTCCATTGTCTCACGCCATGTGAAGCCACTTATCCCCACACAAAGTGGGAGACAAAGACATGCAACACATTATCGGCTTCCTTGGGTTGCAATTTCAAATTTAGCTTACACAAACTGCGAATGATCACACCAGCACCAGAGGAGAGCACCGTGGTGTAAATTTTAGCAACGTTTTTAAGCTGGTAATGAAAAGCTTGAGAAGCAGAGAAAGGATTAAAATGGGGATGTGGCTATGCAAAATTCTTTCCCTGGCTCCAGAGCATTTATTACCAGCTGTAAAGTATTAATTAAGTTTGTATTCTAACATTTGAATTTGCTATAAAATTTGAAACGCAGTTGCAGAACACAATCTACAGAGGCAAACTTTTGCCAATAACAGAGAGATGACGTGCAGAAAAGAGTTCTGGATAAACAGCAAAGGAAGAACTAGAAGGATGGGAAGGGATACAAGAGCAAGGGGCCTTCATCTCTCTCCATTTTGCTCCAAAAAAGACACTCTTGTTATGGAGTTACAAGAGTCCTGCCCCTGTTTTCTCTGTCGCTGGCACTGCCTTTTGCTCTGAGCCCATGTCCAGGGAAAGTATTTTGTTTGGCTAATCATGGAGGAAGTCTATCATAGGTCGAAGTCAATAACAAGCACCCCTGTACCTTCACATGCACCCAGCCTCCCCCAAAACCCAGCAAGAGGGGAGGACTATGGAATAGTAATTAAGAGGTGTCAATAAAACACTGGAAGACAAAGAGGCAAACTCTATTAATGGAGTTGGAAGAGTAATGAAATACACAAATTTTGGTACTATGAGCATTATCTTCCGACTTTTGAGAACTGTGATTTCAGGGAATTACAGACTTTAATATTTGTGTCAATTCTCATTTTTCAAAAATGTAAATTCAAATCTAAATTTATTTTTGTAAATTTTATATATATATATATACACATTTCTGATGGTATAAAATCAGCAGTGACTTCCTCATGAATCACACAACCAATCAGGTTGGAAAAGACCTCTGAGATGAGCAAGTCCAACCTTTGACCAAACGTCATCTTGTCAACTAAACCAGAGCACTGAGTCCCACTGGACTGAGTCCAGTCTTTCCTTAAACACCTCCAGGGATAATGACTCCACTGCTCTCTGAGTAGAGAGCATTCCAATGTCTAATCACTCTCTATGTGAAGAAATTCTTCTTGATGTCCAACTTGAACTTCCACTGGTCCATAACAATCTAATTGCAAATCCTTTCCAATTTCTAAACAGTGAAATGATAACTATTCCTACGCTGGGTTGAATTAGGTAATATTTATTCCAGTTGTATATATGTGCTAAAACAGTGTAGGAGGCACACAAAGCTCTCCAGGGGGCTACTTCCTACCAGCATCCCAGATCATTCCCCTTATTTTTTTCTTTCTGAAGTAACAGTTGTGTTAGCAACTGGCAGTAAAATGTAGATCTATTGAAAGATGCTTTGAAAAGCCTCAGTTGGATTTATTACAAAGCAAGTTGGCAAAATGAGAAACAGTCAGCTTCACATTTCATTTTCTTAAAAATGTTTCTCTGTGTCTTTCCTACTATTAACAAAAAAAGGTGGAGTAGGTCTATCAACAAAACAAATGTCTGTAGCCCTGAACCAAAAAAGTGCTGGAAGCAGTGGCAATATGCACATGAAACTGTGATGTGCAATCTCCTCAGAGATCACTGTTTATCCTACATTTAACACAGCAACCACTGTCCAGGCCATGTCAATTGGATTTGCAGAGGATACTAAATTAGGAAAGGTTGTGAATACTGAAGGGAGCACAGATTAAATACCAGGATGTTGAGAAGGCAGAAATGCAAATGTGCAGTAGAATGAGATTCGAGTAGGACAAATTAAGGCTGATCCAACAAGGAGCGTGATTCAAAACAGCAATAATGCTCAACAAAGTAAAAAGTGATATTCTGGGACAGCAGTGAGTTACTGTGTGAAAATCAAATCTGGAGAGGATAGAAAAGGTGGAAATTTATACTTGGATCACCCTCAGAGGTAGTGAAGAGATGCATGTTTTAAAGAATGCACAACCTGCATTGGTTTAAATTTAACATGTGTGTACGAAATGGAGTGAACTGGGGAGTGATCTACACAAAATCAGCCTTCTAATGCATTGGAAATTCCAAAATCTCTGCATTCACCTCTAGCAAAGCATGAGCTCGTGTTTATCCCACTTGTTTATACATGGGGGGAGAGCAAGTAGAGTATGGGCACATACATTCCACTGGATGAGCACAGACCTGAGCTGACCCTACCCAGGTTATTAATAGAATTACAGAAAGGATCACAAAGATGCCAGGATATGAAGAGGATACACTGAGAGGATCTCTAGAAGGAGCCATAAGTCAAACAGGGTGATTTGTGATGCTCTACCTGCCCCCAGAGACTTGCTCCAAGACCTTATGCAAAGCCAAAGGATTTCAGAACTTCTGGTGTCATCACGAGAAAATATGGAATCTTGCATTTAAACCCTCTCTTAAAAGCAAATTTCAACAAAAGTTAAGGGAAGAAGGGCGTTTTTCCCAGAAAACAGTTTACAGTGTGAAGTAATGCAGTATTTCCTCAAAGTTCCAAAAGATATGCAGATGGATCCTCTCATTTGCTACTGTTCTTTGCACTCAACTGCTGGAAGACTTTCAAGGTTGACTCTTTCCAAGGGAAAATTGTAGGGGTTTGTTGGGCGTCCTGTGTTGGCACAAATCTGATCTAAAAGTTTCTGTTACATAGAATGGCCTGGATTGGAAGAGACTTTAAAGACCATTTAATCCAATCCCCTGCCATGGGCAGGGACACCTTCCACCACCCCAGGCTGCTCAGAGTCACATCCAACGTGGCCTGGAACATTTCCAGGGATGAGGCAGCCACAGCTTCTCTGGGCAACCTGTGCCAGGGCCTCACCACCCTCACAGGGAAGAATTTCTTCCTCATATCCGATCTAACCCTGCTCTCTGTCAGCGTGAGGCCATTCTCCCTTGTCCTGTCACTCCAGGCCCTTGTAGTGTAGTTTTGTAGGACAGTCTCTGAACTTCCCATCAGCCATGACTAAATAGGAGGAAAGGCAGTGCCAGGATGGATAGAACTTGTGTAGGGACCTCCCACTCATGTTTATTCTACATGAATGACCTCTTTCAAAAAAGGAAACGACATATTTGCTTTTCACCCTTGATAGAACATGGTCACTGGTACAGCTGCTGAGACAAGGGATGGAGGAAGAAAGATCTTTGGAATATGAGGAATTGCTGAGGAATTCTCCATTACTTGCACTTTGAAATCAAGGCCATCTGCTTTTCTATAATTTTTTGGTTTAGTTTGATAGTTCTTATATTGAAGGATTCATTTAGTACCATTCTATAACTTGGGTAATAGAGGAAAGCAGGTTATATCACAATTAAAGAAAAAAAGTATTTTGAAATAAATGTATGTGAAGAAAATAGATAAACAGCATCTATATCTGTTGTTGGTATGGATAAAATTAAGTAGGGGATTAAAATACCAACAGGAAATTTAGACTGGACATGAAAATAACCCTTGGAATAGTAAATCCTTTGATCCTTCAAAACAGAGATAGGTAACACTTAGAAAAAGCTCCATAACAAGGCCATGGTATCTTCATTACTGAAGATTTTTAAGAACAACTTAAAGAAATGCCTGGCAAGTATGACAATGGGTATAACTGGTCCTGCTTTGGAGCACAGTGTGGTAACTTGATGTACCTTTCTAAGCTTAACTCCTGCATTTTTTTTCTTTTCTGTAATGCCTATGACCTTAATGGCCTGAAAACCATTTATATTACTGTGAACTCTATTTCTTTTTCCTGTTCAGAAAAATATGCAATGCTGATAAATCTCATGTATTTTCCTCAAATCACCAGCGAGATAAATAAAAAATTTAAGTAGTTCAAGCCAACAATTACTGGTAGCATGTGAGCAGAGGTGTGGTCACACATAAATGATTCTCTCATCATGTATCCACTCACTTAACTCCTGTGAGCAAACACAACCATCTTACACCACTTCAGGAGCCACTGAAAACATGTTCCTTGGGAGATGAAAGAGGGTATTTAATATACAATGACCACCTCACAGAAATCCATTCCCTAGAATATAACCAGGAAATTTGGGTGTGCCAGACCAATGGCTTCATAGCAGCCAACACCTTGGCACAAAGCCAAGGAGGTAAAGAGCCGACAACTCACAAAGATATTTTTTGCTTGTCCAGAGCAAGGCAATGCAATGGAGCTGCCAACCTTTGCAATCCCATTGGAATAT
The DNA here is from genome assembly GCA_013396875.1 of Vireo altiloquus. Classification (NCBI taxonomy): domain Eukaryota; kingdom Metazoa; phylum Chordata; class Aves; order Passeriformes; family Vireonidae; genus Vireo; species Vireo altiloquus. The sequence continues at coordinate 100,188 of VZRF01011443.1, forward strand.
TCTGTCTTCCTATGACAAAAGTAGCAAACCCAACAGAGACCTCTGTCCTGGAACTGCAGCTGGGAAGTGTGACATCCTGGGCCAACTGACCTGTTGTCCTTAATACAAAAAGACAAAACAGGAGATGACCTGCAGACCTTATAGACAAGCAGATGTGCCTTCCAATAAGCCAAAATCCTAAATCAGTGACCAAAGGCATAATGTCACGTGGTATCAGGGCCAAAATTGGTGCTAACCCTATAAACCCTTTCAGCCAAGACACCACTCTAACAAAAGGATTGCTCAGATCCCTCAGAGCTCCATGGCCTAAACACAATCCTGAATACCCAGAGGTTCAGGCTAACTGATATCAGCCCAACAATCCATCCAAATCAGCAGCTCACAAAACGTTGTTATCTGGCAGTGGCTGCGGGACTAAAGGAAATATCTGATGTGTCAGACATCAGCTCCTGCATCTCCCATTGCCTAAAATGCATCAGTTCTCATGTCTGCAGAAATGCCCAAAAACCATAGGATTATAACAGAACTATGGTTATCTATTCATGGGAATAATAAGATGGAATCATTCCTTCAGAAACAAAGCAATTTCATTTATGTCCAAAAAAGATTGAACATATTAGCAACAGATTAAGCATCTGGAATCTTTTAAATAATTCGACTAAATGTGCAATGTTATTAAGAAAAGATGTGTGTTTTTTCTATTGGGATTTATGTCTAATACTTATTTCCCCACAGATGAGCTTCATCAGGCAGCAGGAGGGACAGCCAAAAGAAAACAGTTTGCTTATGTGCTAAAGAAATGAACTATTTGCTCAGTATTTTAAAGGAGGTGAGAACCTCCACTGTGATAGTCCTACCAGGCATGGCCTGTGTGTGGTTGGTCAGCCAAACCTTGAGATCTGGTTAACAAAAGTCTGGAAGTGATGCAACACTCGCAGGTTCAAAAGGCACTTGACTGCTCAGTACAGTCAAATACTCCAAATTTCCAAGTCCAAATTTCCAACATTGCACTTTGGCACCTTCAAAGGCCCACCAAGGAATTTCAGCTCCCATTGTCTTTCCTACTGTCCCATGATCTGGAACCTGGCGTACCTAAGGGAGATGCTCTTCAGAGAAACTACACAAACACCACTCACATCCACCCATTTCTCTTCTGAACTGAATCCCATTGCCAGTACCCCCAGGAATCAGGGATGCCAGGGGGCTTTTCTTCAGGAAAACAAGCTGTTCAGAGATACTATTCCCTATGGATTGTCAGCCTTTGAATCCAGAATGTCCTCTGGGGACACAGGAGTGGGTGGGATGTTTCCCCAGCGACCACAAAAGAAGTTCTGTCACAATTTCTAGCCCTGTGGGTTTCTTCTTCTCTAGAAATAACCCAGACATCATAAGGCCCCTTTGTCACAGAACTTCTGGAGTGCACATTTCTCCATTCTTGACTTATTCTTCAGCAAGACAGATATTTCCTTTGTGCTGCCTCCCACCAGAAAACTTCTCTGGAGTGAGGAAAAGACATCTGTCCATTGGTGCCTCACAGAAAATCTACAGATGATTTTGTGTGCATTATTCCTCTCTTAGCATTGCTCATCTAGAGTCCCACATAGACTTGTTGGGGCCAGTCCAGAGCAGGGACACCAAGGGGATCAGAGGGATGGAGCAGCTCTGCTGTGAGGAAAGGCTCAGGGAATTGGGATTGTTCAGCCTGGAGAAGAGAAGGCTTTGGGGTGACCTCATTGTGGCCTTGCAGTGCCTGAAGGGAGCCCACAGGAAAGATGGAGAGAGACTCTTGAGCAGGGCCTGGAGGGACAGGACAAGGGGCAATGGCCTCACACTGACAGAGAGCAGGGTTAGATTGGATATGAGGAAGAAATTGTTCCCTGTGAGGGTGCTGAGGCCCTGGCACAGGCTGCCTGGAGAATCTGTGGCTGCCCCATCCCTGGAGTGTTCCAGGCCAGGCTGGATGTGGCTCTGAGCAAGCTGGGATAGTGGAAGGTGTCCCTGCAGGAGGCCAGAACAAGGTGAGATTTAAGGTCCCTTCCAACCCAGGCCATCCTGTGATTCTAGGATTTCTCCATACACCATAGGTGGCTTCACCTTAAAGAATCTCCACCACAGAATTAATTCATATGAAATCCTATTTCATTTGAAGACACTGGTCACTGTTTCTCTTGGCAAAAGTCTCTGTCTTTGCCTCCTCTTTTGCCCAGTCTTCAAATTCTACCCAGAGAACCACAGAATCATTGGTTCCACTACAATACACTGGAATTCCACTCCTGTTTTGGTCTCACTGCTTCTCTTCACATGTTTACATTGTTCACCTGTTCCCTGTTCAAACTTTAATCTTAGACTGGAATGTCTCGTTGATGGAGATGGTATTTTGGCATAGAGTTCTGTAAAATATTCTGTTTATTTTCAAAATATCTGTTAGAGTGACTCTTACTGATGGTAGCAAATCTGTTCCTTTTATCCTTGTGTAACCTGTGAGATCATAAGGATCAGTATAATGAAGAAAATTGACCAAAGAGTTCATTTCAGTCCAATCTAAAAAAAGAGTCAATGGGTCTAACAGGGGACAATGAAAAGTTAGTTTTCATAGGCATTTAAGCAAGATAAGACGGGCAATAAATGATTCTTTTTCCTCTCCAATGAAAGTTTCATTGCATTTCACAAAAAGAAAAAAAACAGGAGGCAGATATGTCCCAAATTAGGATGGAAAGCTAAAGTGTTTGTTTTCAAAAATGTTTTTAATTACTGTGAACCAAATGTTTTACGTCAACAACTTATAATATTTTGTTTTTGATTTCTTCTATTTTTAAAATCCCTCTAATATAAATTCCATTTTGCAATAAGAAGTAATTTAAAAACAACAGTTGGAAACTCCTCACTCTATGAAAGTTGAACTGAGATATTTTATTAAAATCAAAACATCTTTTACTAAAAAAAATAACTGCAGCAAACAGTATTTTAGTGGAGGGGAGTTTCAATGTACAGGGGAAACATACTGAGCAAAAATTCAGCATTTGGAAATAGAGACATATTTTGTCAGAAAATCTTTTTAACTTTTATCAGAATAGAGGAGTAATCTCTGCACCACCACAGTGTATTGTCCATATTTGTATAGGAAAGCTTGAGAGAAAACCAGCAGAAAGTTCTCTTCATGCAATTGTAATAAAATATTAAGAATTATGATTTTATAATAACTATACTCAGAAGAAACATCTTGCCAAAGGCTTGTAATTACAGAGAGGAAACACAGTGACAAATTTGATCTTAAAGCTCAGTAGAGCTTTAAGTTGAGCAGACTCAAAATTCTATATTATATTTAAAATAGTACTGCAAAGGTGCCTTTATGGCTGAAATTCATTATCCTCTTGAAGAGAGGAGCCATAGAATCATAGAATGGTTTGGGCTGGAAGGGACCTTAAAGATCAGCCAGTTCCAACCTCCTACTATGGGCTGGGACACCTTCCTCTATCCCAGGTTGCTAACAGCCTCATCCAACCTAGCCTTGAGCATGATGGGCCTGTTATTACAGTTAAATTCCAACATATAGCCCTATTTTGAGAGAACTCCTATGTTTAAGTCCAGTTGTTTTAAGTTCGTAGTTGCTTCATGCACAATTTAATGATTTAGCACTCAGTCTGTTAATGCAAGTTCTAATTGAGCTCAGAGAGTCCTGAACATTCAGCAGCTCACCTAAGATAAAGCTGTTTTCAATTTCAACTCAAAAGGAGCACACTGGGACAAATCCTTTACCTGCGGGGAATCACCATGCTATTCTATAGGAGGATATGCAAAAAACTCCTTTGTTGATGTCATATTCCTCCCCAAGTGTGGCAGGACATGCCTACCCCCTCTCTACTGCTGATAGCTGGTGCACATGCAAGAGATAACTTAGGTGGGTCACAGGCCCACCATGAGCTATCTCTGGCACCAAAAGGGCTCAGGCCCCCAGCTGATAATCAACATCTTATTCTGGAAAGCAAATGTGGGAAGAGATTAAAGAAATATTCTTGACCAAGAGACATGGTTCTTATGTCTATAAAAGCCCCCACAAGTATCACAGAAGTCGCTTATACACTCCTTGGAAAGGTGTGAGAAGATTTCTCCCTGGAGCCTTTGACCAATTCCAGGTCACTTTCCCCGGGAATTGAGAGAGAGGATTTCTCGGTGTGTACTCCATCAAAATTGGATAGTAAGAAACATTGAGTCCTAAGTTATACTATTTCTTGGCAAGCTATAAGTTTAATGGTACCTTTAGCTCCGTGTATATAATACTAGTATTGCTTTTTGTCTTATCCCTGTGTATTAGTAGTCTGCTTTAGGTCTTATGTCTGTTAGTTTTGTGTCTATTAATAAATAATTCATTTTATAATAGACCAAATCAGCCATTATTAAAGAACTTGCAAATAAGAGTGGATCTTTGGAGTGCTGGCCACCTCAATACAGCTACTGCCTGCTGCCAGAGGCCTGGGCAAAAGAGAGGAGCTGATTTAAACATACATCATCTATTGTAACAGCATGTGTTACAATCCAGAAAAGCACAAAGGCATGGCAAGTCCTCTGGCTGGTTCTTTCAGTTTCATGCATCCTTGGTATCAGATTGTGTTCTGCCTGTGAGATTTGCACTCCTCTTGGATTCCCCCCACACTGGAGGTTCACCACTATATAGACAGCCATGGAATAGTACCACTCATCTGAAAGCAGCGCCTTAATTCTTTATTTTTTCTGTTTTCAGAGTTTGCAAAATCTGCAGCATAAAGTAACAATTAACCCTCTGAAGAACCTCTGCTGCAGATATCCCATGCATCACAATAATTGATACATTTCCTGACCTTTGGAAAAGAGTGCTGTGAACTATGATGTCATACCTCAGCTGAAGCAAAGCTTTAGGCCGTGCTTCATACTTTGATAACACTTGTATTAATAAAAAAATGTACCCTATGTCTAATGCGTGACATAGGAAAGGTGTAGACTCAGCAAAATGTTAATTTTAATAGTAATAATAATTTTTACAATATCAGCTAGTTGCACATCAATCTGCCTAATCGTCCTACTTCTCAACTGTACTACATTTGTTTCTGCTTCTTCCACACAGAGCTGTGTAAAAGCTGAGCTCTAGGGCATGAGCCAGAGCCTTGGGCTTGTTAACACCCACGCAGAAGTGTTTGCTTTAGGCAAAGAAACACACAGAGTGCTCAGGCACAGCCCCCACAGCAGCACCACATCCTGAGGAAAATAGGAGAAGGGATAGACAGGGACAAGAGGTGGGTGGCCTCATAAAAACATGAGCACGACAAAGAAATTTAAGTAGAATGAAGCAAGTGCCAGGCAGCCACCTTTGAGATGCCAGACTCACAGCATCCTTCGGGTTGAAGGGGACCTCTGGAGATCATCCAGTCCAACCCCCCTGCCCAGAGAAGCTGTGGCTGTCCCATCCCTGGAAGCGTTCCAGGCCAGGCTGGATGTGGCTCTGAGCAACCTGGTCTGGTGGAAGGTGTCCCTGCCCTGGTCAGAGGGGTTGGAACTGGTTGATATTTAAGGTCCTTTCCAACCCAAACCATTCTGTGAATCTGTGTTATTTAAAAATAATAAGTTAATAAAATAACATGATGCTTCTTAGCTATTCACACAACTTCAAGAAACAGGGTTTTTTAAAAGTATTAGATATTCTGAGGTACACAATAAAACTTCAAGGGTCATAAAACTGGGAATTTACTGGTGGATTTTGAAGATTCTGAATGTTCATGGAAATATTAGAATATGCTTTGGGTCTCATGTTGCTGCTGACCCAGCAGCCCATTCTACCACACCATCTCTAATAGCATGTGGCTCACAGGAATGGCACAGGTGACTTAGTGCTGTCATGTCCAATACACTCCTCTCTTCCTTCAAGATTTGAACCTGGACTATGACTTTACAGAGTCCTGGGAAAGGAGCCAGGTCACTGGAGTTCTTCCTTTCAACCCAAAGTCTGGAACAGAAAGCTCATTTTGTGAGTGTATTTCATTGCTGTACTGGTGTTACTGGGCTCTCCATTTCAACTTGATTTTGTGTGTGTGAGATGATACTTTTAAAAGGTTTCTTAAGAAAACACTGAGGCTGACCTAAGAAGGTGACCCCCAATGAGATGAACTGCTGGGAGACATGGAGGTCCCTTGCACTTTAGGAATACAGGTGAAGGAAATACAGCTGTCACCTCAAATCAGAGCTGCAGAGCAGGGAAATTTTCATTCCAGTTTGTTTCTCTCAGCGTGCATTCACAAACTGGAGCAAAGCAGAAATGAGCTCACAGACTAATGGAACTTTATCTCCTTAGACTTGTAGTTCATTACCCAGATAACCACATACTCCCCTGAATTATGGACAGCGGGAAAAGACTTCTGACACTTTTCCACATGTGTGCCAAAGGTCAATACCATGCTTCTAAATACACCTGAATTTGTTCTAAATATGTTCATCCTTTCTACTTTAATAAAGGGAAGTAGCACACAAGAAATTCAAATTATTCTCTAATGTTTCTTTCATGCTGAAGAAGACCTGGGCCATGCATTCTCTGTTTTCCATATCCTTCTTCCATTTTTCCAAAACCTGTTTTCAAAATCCTTATCTTTGTTACTGCAGGTGCCAGCTAGTCTAAGGATAGCACCTAAGATTGGTTTACATTTTCTTTGTGAATATATATACCAAAAGGGAATAGAAAATCATTGGGGGGAGGGGGTGGTTTGTGACATTTTCATGCCAGTATGTGATTTAAGAATTTAATTTAGTTTTCAAATGCATCAGGGCTTGGGAGGAAATTTTGGTTATTCCAACTTATCATAAATTTGGTTTGGCTAAGAGATGAAACTGGAGCTGAACGCTGCTGAATATGGAGTTAGAGTTGGTCTGTGCTTCTCCTTGAGTGTCTGAAAGCAGTAGTGAAAATGAAGATATATAATTATAATTAGAATGAAAGAAGGTTCTTGTTTTTTGTTTAAAACTGTTTTATCCTGCTTGGAAAAAATAAATGTCTAGACCTCAAGTATGTGTATTTTTATGCTGACAGATTGCATGTTTCTCTATTTCCTTCTAAAGGCAAAACCTCTTTCTGACCCTTGAATTTCCTTTCCATTGATTATAAATTAGGAGAAAGAAACCATGATTCTCTCCCAGGAATGTTGCCATGTGGAAAGAGGGAGGGCAAGACCCTCTGGGATAACAGGCATGGACCATCAAAACAGTTACCAAAAATAGAAACAGCTCAGTGCAGCAGTCACTGCAAGGAGCTGCTTAATGGTACTGGAAATCTCCTGGTCCCACAGTTCAGATCCAGGTCCAGGTGCCCTGTGGAGATCTGAGTATCTCATCTAATGCTGCAGCCACACAAAGCCATTGGCAGGAGAAAAACAGCAGAAATGTGAAACTTTCCTATGCACATAAGATCAGCAGAAATGAAGTTTCTCATAAAACTCTGGATCCTCCCTTGCAGTGAAGAGCATGATTTCATAATAGATGTAGTCACTGTTGGTGAATATAACAAAAACCTGTCAGTCATTGATCATATTTTGTGACACTGATTCAATGTATTCCAGATGTGTTGACATGTGCTAGTATCTATTGAAGTATGTATTTCCCGGAATTAATGTGACTGAATAGAGCAAAGGCCACATTTATTAAAAAGCAGGTCCTGGTGCAAAAACCACAAAGGGTTGCCACAAACTCAGATAGTGAGACCACAGTTCTCTGTCTAAGTACCAGTAACCAAACATATTGGCTCACTTTGTAAGAACACTAGAAAAGAACAGCCCCCACACAAAATAAGCACAGAAATGAGCTAGAAAAATTAACTAAAGGATAAATCAGTACAGATTCAAATCAAATATTTCAATCTCATAGACTTCTCCTTCTACCTTAATTTAATGCATTGAGAAACAATGATTGAAGTCACACCGTTCTCTAATTTTCAAGAATTATGTATGACAGTCTTCTCCCTGAATAGAGAATTACAAATATATCTGTATTTGGCAAATACCTACTAGTTGGACACAAATATAAAATGTATCATTAAAATGCATCATGCAGATCAGGAACATCTTTGGTGGAGCTTTGGCCTGGTAGCTGCACAACTTGTTTGACTGGATTTTTATCAGTGAAAGGGTTAATATGGGCAGTAGCAGTTTAATTAAGAAACAAAAATGTTTAATACAAGCTATCATAAAATTCTACTAGCAAGGGATCACAATTCAAAGTTCTCTCTAGCATGCATGAAAAGCTTCTGGAAATTCAGAATCATGGGGTTTTAAGTTTTGTTTGGAAGTTTTGTAAAGAAAACTGCTGCAGGGGGGTGTTGTGACCCAAGGGCAGGACCCAACACTTGGCCTTGTTCAACCTCAGTTAGACCTTGTGAATTACTCCAGATTTACATTGTAGAGATCAAGATCCTGTTCAGAAGTGGTGGCTCATATAAGTCAGGAACAGGCTGGGACCATTAGAACTATTGGGACAATTCCAGTTTGCATGCACCTATATTACCTCTGACGATAGGAACTTGGAAGTTCAGGAAAGCCAGTATATTCCTCACATAATTCCAACCTTAATTCCTAATGGAGTTCATGTTCAGCACAGAACTCTGTGGTGAAGTGATCTCGGTTTTGACAAGCAGAGTGAGCCTAAAGACAAAATACTTAAGCAGAAACATGCTATGTGTTGGAGTATGTGTAAAATACAAACTCCATTTGCCAGAAGCAATGGATCTGGAGGCAGCATTGACATTCAAACCAGCACATGTAGTTCTGCTACAACAGGAATGAGCTCAACTTCAGAGACACAAATTAGTAGCTAAAAAGGAGAATGTCTCTATATTCCTTCTAACACAAGTTTACTCCAGCTACCAGGCATGAGATTGTGCAAAACAGTCTTGAATACTTGTCACCTGAGGCTCAATTCACACTGAAATCATCCATAGACTTAAAGGAGATTAAAAGAAGTGTTTCTCCCAATATTAAATTAAAACTTCTTACATATAGAAAGCAAGAGGCAGATTAAGTCATCAGTGAAGTTCCTCTATTTTCATCATCATTTTTCTGCTGTTAAATTCACAATAACACCAGGAAATTAGAGCTGTATGAAAGCACACTGTTGTTTCTGAAAACAACATCTTGAAGTTGCACCTGAGTACAGATTTGTCATGTTTTGGCTCATTTATACCTTCTCTTTCAATCTTCTTTTCATCACCCCTACCTCTAAGCCAAATTCTTCTTGCCCTTTCTTCTGCTACAGTTATTACATAAATCTCCACTTCTCATTCTAAGTTTAATGACTCCCATGGCTATAACCTCCCCAAGTCTCTCTTCTTTAAATTATAAACAAATCCAGAAAGTTATTATCAGCCATCTCTCCAAACAGACAGGAACACATGAACAGGTACAAATCTGCCAAGCAAGGGTTCTCCAGTGGTGTTGCTCAGTGAAATTCCTGTGTTCACTGCTCGTGGAGAACATGAGAACACCCCTGCAGTTCCACATAATCAAACAGCACTCTGCTATATCTTACAGATCCCTGCCTTACTGGTACCATCTTAGCCAGTTTCAGCCCCAACACCTCAATTTTTTTCCAGAAGTTTACTCTTCTCTTCCAGTCCACAACACAGTGATGGTCCTTCATTAAATTTTACAAGGGTCTTATCACCTTCCCAAAACTAGAGACTGATCACTTGTCCTACACAAGATTTCTCTAGAGTTACATACAAGAAAAAGAGGTTTATTTCTGTTTACCAATCATTACTGTCTTCAGAGTAACACAGAAAAAGTAATTTCCTCTTCCTAAGGAAAATCTGACTAAGGAGAGGTGTGCTGGCCAAATCTTAGCGGCAGAGACATGGAGCAACTATTGCAGGTCACCATCACAAATTACAAGCTCGTGCAGACTTCAGACTCACCAAGCTGAACAAGTTTCCACAGCCTAAAAAAGAATTCTGTGTAGGTAGAAGGACATCAGTCCTTCTCCTCTGCCTCCAGTAACAGGGGGAAGATCAGCACTGCTCACATCACCCCGTGTATCATTAATATTGGTAATGGAAGCCAGAAGGCTACATGGGAAAAATGAAGGGTTTTTTTAAGAAGATAGGCACATCTGAGAAGACTTAAAGTACAGCAGCCCCAACTGCAACTTACATGTGCCACAGTTTCTCTGGGCAACTTATTCCAGTGCCTCATCGCCCTCACAGGGAAGAATTTCTTCCTAATATCCAAATTAAATCTCCTCTCTGTCAGTGTGAAGCCATTGTCCCTTGTCCTGTCACTCCAGGGCCTTTTCAAGAGTCTCTCTCCATCCTTCCTGTGGGCTCCCTTCAGGTACTGGAAGGCCACAATTAAGAAGAAAACATTCCAATTTTCAGTTGTGTGGTTATTATGAGATAAAATTTGCAGAATTTTGCAGCATACAAATATGCAAGCCAGATTCCTAGGAGTCCATAAAGGTATGGCAATTGTTCTTCATTGAGATACAAAAAGGAGACATTGGGTGTTTCAGAAAAGAATAAAGACCCGTCAGTAATGTTTTTATATCCTGTAAAGCCATATATTCATCTTTACTGAATACTAAAGGTTTAAATATTCAGCCTTAGAATGCAGTATAAACCCAGATTACTTTAAATTTCTGAGGCCCTGGCATAGTTTTTAAGCCTGGAATATGCAGCCATTCAGTGAGAAAATATTGATGCTACAAACCCTTGTATTAACACTGCCTAACCTTTCCAAGTGTTCAATCCTCTAAAGGAAGTTTCTGAAAAGAAATGGAAAACAAGGCTCATGATATCAGGCATTCCTTGTCTTCTTTTAGTGCTCACTACTGTGATCTAAATGGAAGATGATCCTTACCAACTTGTTCATTAATGTTCACTCACAGAAAAAACTAATTATGCACTTCAGGATAATTCACTGCCAACTTACTTTTCACATAAAATCTTTTAAAATATAGACATACAATATTAATAAGGAGAACTATTTCTACTCTTCTTCTTCTCAAAAGCTCCACATTCTCATAAACAGTCCTATAAAGGAAGGCCATTGAGTAAAAAGCTTACTTTAATAACTTTTAAAGGAAAATCTGAAATCAATACACTTGAAATCAAATGCATATTGATTGTGCCATTTTCCTCTTCAAAAATAAACCGTCTCAGTAAATTACATGAAGCTCTCAAGTCTTGACAATCCTTATGACTCCCAGATCTTACTCCTTCTATATTCCTATATCCTGTTAATTTTACTGCTGTGACTGGCCCCAGTTAGCAAGATTAGTGCTGGTAGTAAAATCGTGTACATGCAAAAGCTTATGAAAAACTTCAAGTTTTAACATTCTTTGTTCATACCCTTTTTTTTGGATCTAAACCTCCAAAGGTTCTAATAGCTGTACAATCACCAGCTCTAACTGCCTATCTCTAAGTCAGGTAAAATAAACCAAAAAACCTCCATTTCGATGGACTCTGGCCACAAAGTAATTTCTATCCAACAATTAAGGCAAAGCCAGTAACTTCTAATATATGGATAATGATGGGTTTGAGATGCTGAAAACTCTTTATAAATATCAAATTTTAACGCTGTGGTAAATACAGATGCTATGAGTCTGCTTTCCAGGATAAAGCTTTCCTTAATGCCCTCTCATGCCAGGACTTTGTCTTGCAAGCTTTCCATTTGTAGCTCTCTCTTCGACTTCAGTAAGGGCTCTGGAGAAAGGAATTGCATAATCAGGCCCTTAATCAAATTTATTAAAACCCTGATGATATACAACCCAATTAAGGAATACCTCTCCATTCCATAAGAGCTTTTTACATTCCCTATAAAACACTTTCCTCCTCACCACATAAAACTTAGGGTGTGCATTGCGTCTGTCAGTATGAAGTACAAGCCCTAGAAATGAAAATGGGGCAATTAAATCTACAAGCTGTGGCTGATTTAATAATGAAAAGATAATGTTAATTGGCTGAAGAACTTTCGAGCAACTTTCAATCTTGTTATTAGGCAGGTTGTGAAAACCACAGCGATATTGTGATCCCCCAGTTCCTAAAAGTAGGATCTTTCTTATCACATTTGTTGGTACAGTACTTCCCTCAAGTGGGAAATGTATTTCCTCCTGTTTTGAATTTTCCTCTATGATATTAAACAGCAAAAACACACTGTGTTTCCTAATCATCTTGCATTTTGGGTTGTTACAGAGTCAACTAATTTTTTCTTGCTGGCCTTTGTTTCAACTGCTTTGTTTCAATGCAAGTCCTTTTAATTGTGTCAGCCACAGACCTATACCTTGAACATTACCAGCATATCTCTTTCAGGTACATGTGGCACATTTCAGAGTACAACATCCCTGCTTGGGGTGACAGCTTGTTGTGCTTCAAAGGTTGATACTCAAGACAAAAACAGTTCAAAACATTCATTAACAGCCTGAATTTGGGGACTGTATTTAGCTCTTCTGAGACTGCTTCTAAAAAACTTTAGAAGTAAAAGAAAGACATTTATATATAGGGCCAAGTTAGGCATAAAGCTGTCAGGATGGTTATGGGGATATGACTCTACCTAGAAGGAAAGGCTTAAAGAAATGGATGTGTTTAGCCTCAAAATACAGAGGCTGAAGATGCAATTGATGTAGAAAACTGTCTAGAAGGAGAGTGTAGGGAAGACAGAGACAGAATCCCTTCGGAAGTGCAGAGTAATGAGTTGAGAAGCAACAAACACAAGTTGCAACAGGAGCAATTCCAGCCAGGTGTCAGAGACCACAGAGGCTCCTCACAGTGTCAGGCCAACACTGCAGCACATTCCTCAGAAAGGCTGGAAATCTCCATCCTTGGAAACTGTACCAATGGGAGTGAACAAGGCCTTAAGGAAACTGTTCCAAAGCTGTCCTTGCTTTGATCAGGGGAGTGGACTAGAAGGTTTCCAGAGATCTTGCCTAACCTGGACCATCCTACAGCTCTGATTAGTTTCAATACCATAGCTAGATTACCTTTAAAACCAGTCCTACAGAACGGTGCCCACACTTTTCCATTCCTTTTTCCTTCTCTGTGTATGTGCACCTACAGTTTGTTCGGGATTCTTTGGTTTGGTTTTTGGTCCTTTTTTATTTCACTTTTTAAAAAACTTCTTCTGCAAAATTTGGTTCAAACTGGACTTTTAACATTTATTGCTTACTCCTGCTCTCATTCTTTCTCCCAAGGTACAGTTTTCTTTGCTGAATAATCTTTTTTGATCCAGTGTATTTTAGTATTCTGATTGCTTTAAAAATCCTCCTTAAAGGAAATCATCACTACATGAGCTCAGTGATCTTATTCATTAATTCATATTAAATCCTTCTATAGGAGTGCTTTCTGTGTGTTTTTATAAGCTGAATGTCAAGAAAACTGAAACCTTGCCTGCATTTAGACCCTGATCACATCAGATTCATTAGTTTTGAAAAGAAGCTTCCTAAATTTCTCAGTATTGTTACCAAAATTAAAAACCTCAGCTATAGCCTGAAGGAACTTTAGCCTACAATTTAATTTAATTTTAGCTGAAACAACTCTCAGCTGTGCGGTCCAACTTTATCAACTTGTTGCTTTAAAAGATTTTCTGCAACTGACATAGCTAGTTATTGTCAATTGTAGATACTTCAGTGTATGAGGTTCCTATATGAGACTTAGAGAAAGAGGGACACGAAAGAACCAGAGGTACTTTTGCCTTAACAGGTAAGCAAAAGAAAGTTAACAAGGTGAAAAACAATAGCAACAATCCAATAAATAAAGCTAAGTTAAATAAAAAAGTAAAATTCTGTAACTTGAATAATTTTAGATGAAAATTAATATTACTATCTACTGGTTTATTACAGACAGTAAGTGGTTGATACAATTTTTTTCCCACTTAATCGACTTGATATAATATTGTCATGTTGTGACAAAAAAGTCATTGTGCAATAGGTGCCTGGAATAACATTATTTCTGTATCTGTTCCCTTTTTCACAGCATCAAACTATGTCTTTCCTGATCCTGCCTGTACTTATGGAGGCATACATAAGCCTTAGCTCTTTGTTCACCTTTTGCAAAGATGCTTAAGTTCTTTTGAAGGCATAGCCATATACAAAATGAAAATGAATTTAATTCAATTTATCCCCCAGCCCTCATTCAGGCACTGTAGTCGGTTTTATACTTCAAGCCTGTGAATCAGTGAGCAGCACCCCTCCCTGAGAGCAGGCCAAACACAGACCCTCTGAGACTGCAGGAGGAATGTGCCACCTCTTAAGCCACCTGTGCTGGATACCTGTTCTCCACCAGCATCAGCACAGCAGCAGCTGGAAGTGACTCGAGGCTTCTCTTCCCAATAAAACTGCAGCCAACACACTTGTCTGGCTTGGCAGGCAAATACTGTGGTATGTATTATTACCCCAATTATTTTTCAGCTGAAATAGAGCACAATCTTTAGTGAATTGCATTGTTAAATTAATGCACTGGGCCATTCCTAAGGGCTGTTCACACTTAGCTTGAGCTCATGCAGAATGGCTCTGTCTCTGAACAAAGCTCCAGGAGCAAAATGGGAAAAGTGGAGAAACCTGCTTGCTGTAAACTTGGGACTCTCCAGATTTTCAGTGTAGCCTTGCCAGGGTTCCTTGTTGGAGTTTCTTTTGTCTGGCTGGATTTTATTTTGCTTGCTAGAAATGTCTACTTTCTCTACTTTCACCAAAAGCCATGCAGGGATTTAAAACTGTTTCCTAACCTCAATATGGTCATTTTCCCTTCCAAACCCTTCTGAATGCAGCTGACTGACCCCTTTCCCATTCAAACTGATCTTGCCACGAGGTGTCATATGAAGGACAATAATTCTCTTTACCAACAGTCAGGAGCTTCTCCCGATCCTGACTGCTCTGCTGAACATCTAGGAAGCACAAATGTGAAGAGCTCTGCTGATGCCCTGTATACTTTTGGACACACCTTGAGGAGAATATAAGTTTGAAGAGCTGTGTACCACTAACAATTTGGCCACCTAAGGCCCTACTGTCTCAGATTTCTTCCAGGATGTCGTAAATTCTGCTTCCAAAAACCAAAATACTTACACAAATGGAAGTGACTGATCTCATCAGTCTGACTAACACTGCAGGCAATACAACTGAACATGCAAATCAAATGCATTCAAACTCCACATCCCATTTCCTTTGTTTTCCTGCAATGAGTGCCCCAAAACTCAGATACAACAGACTCAAGAGAGTGACAGCAGGATCCTGGAATCATGGAAGGGTTTGAGTTGGGAGAGTCCTTGAAGATCACCTCGTTCCAACCCCCTGCCATGGGCAGGGACACCTTTCACCAGACCAGGTTGCTCAGAGCCCCATCCAGCCTGGCCTTGAGCATTCCCAGGGATGGGGCAGCCACAGTAAATTTTCTTCACCCCACTACTTACACAGCTACAGGTTTTGAACAGTTCAGTTTGCATTGCTTGTGGCCTTATGTTTCCTAAGTTCTGTAAATTGTTCATAATTACTCCTTCTCTCAAAAGCCTGTGATTAGTCTTATTCTCTTATAATAGGTTTTTCTGTCCTAAGATTTGAACCCTGCTTGTAACTCAGCATTGGTCAGGCTGGCAAGGCTCAAGCTCTTGTGTAAACCCATTTAGACCATCTCTTATCATGTAGTACAAACCTAGGAAAATATTTAAAAAAAAAAATCCAAATGTAATTTTTAAATTATACTTTAGATGTACACTTTGTTGTCCAATCTTAGCAATTCTGGAAGCAATTTTCTGCTTTTTTTCTTCTTCAGACTGTTAAAAATGTAGTTAAATTTTTGCTTGACTTCATTTTTTCTGATTCAGTTTTTGTCTCTCTGAACCTGCTCTAGATTTTCCTTTCCAAGAGGAGAAACTAGCCAGCAAAAATTGTCTTTAAAGTCTGGGTTATTCCCTGGTTTAGCACTTGGAGGGAAAAGGGACTAATTATATATTGGAATAAATGAAAGTAGGCAGAAATTTTGCTTTTTCATATGGGAGACTTCTAAATCCTGAGGAACAAAGTGACAGAACTCAGCCATGATGCATTTGTTTCCATAACTGAACAAGCCTGG
Source organism: Vireo altiloquus (assembly GCA_013396875.1). Lineage (NCBI taxonomy): Eukaryota > Metazoa > Chordata > Aves > Passeriformes > Vireonidae > Vireo > Vireo altiloquus. Next base: position 116,245 of record VZRF01011443.1, read on the forward strand.
GGGAGGAATATCCAAGAAACAAATATATTTTGTTATATCTTGATATATTTAGTATTATAATTGGGAAGCAAAAATTTGTCAAGAACAGAATGTATGTACATTCTAAAGCTTTAGACCCACACAAAATAACAGATCACCTGCAAAGTTTCCCATGGTCTATATATCATATTTCTTCAAGGAAGATATTCCCAACTTTGTAAAACCTTTTTAAAAAATTGGAGAAAAAAATGGATGACGGAAAATCATGACATGAAGGACAGCAGAGAAGGATGGGCCATGAAGCACCAAACAGGAGAGGGTAGAAGGCACTGATTGCCAAATCAGCTGTTTGAAAATCAGATTTTTCTCTTTTTCTTTGAAATTAAAATTCTTATACACGCTTTTCTAGTCGCTCACTGTGAAAGATATTGATTAATAACTTATTAAATACATCATATTTCCCCTGTGGAATAATACAGTGTGTGTTTACTGAAGTACACCACATTTCTCTTCTGTAGGAAATCTGTTATATCATTAATCAAACACACGAGTTTAGAAGGCATGGTTATTAATCTGCCTTTAGTGAACCCAAGTTACAGTTTGTCCTATTGCTCAAGTACTTCTAGTTAGGCTCAAATTATATTTCCTTTCAAAATATGCCTATTGTGGTCAAACCAATTTGTCTGCACTTGTTTGAATGATTTCTTTCCTGCATTTCACAGAATTGCACAACAACTGGGGTTGGAAGGCACCTCTGGAGATCATCTTAGTCCAGTATCCTGCTCAGTGCAGGGTCACTTAGAGCAGGTTTCTCAGGGCTCTGTCCAGTCAGCCTTTACTTATCTCTGGAAATGGAGACTCCACAAAATATCTGGACAAAAAACTATCATAGAATTAGAGGATGGTTTGAGTTGGAAGGGACATGAAAGTTCACCTCTTTCCAAGCCCCCTGCCATGGGCAGGGACACCTTCCACTATCCCAGCTTGCTCACAGCTCCATCCAGCCTGGCCTGGAACACTGCCAGGGATGGAGCAGCCACAGCTTCTCTGGGCACCCTGTGCCAGGGCCTCACCATCCTCACAGGGAACAATTTCTTCCCAATATCCAATCTAACCCTGCTCTCTGTCAGTGTGAGGCCATTGCCCCTTGTCCTGTCACTCCAGGCCCTGCTCAAGAGTCTCTCTCCATCTTTCCTGTGGGCTCCCTTCAGGCACTGCAAGGCCACAATGAGGTCACCCCAAAGTCTTCTCTTCTCCAGGCTGAACAATCCCAATTCCCTGAGCCTTTCCTCACAGCAGAGCTGCTCTCTGACCCCCTTGGTGTCAATTTATTTACTACATGAGATACCACAGTGTGAAGGGCTTCCAAAAATAATGCCATTGTATCCCTAAATCAAGCGAATCATGAAAATCAGCAGATCAGGAGGCAAGTGTTTTTCAGTCAAGCGTTTTTCAGTCAAGCAGGGTAATAACTGCAAAAACTGAACAGTTCAAACTGAGTTCCTTAGCTCTTTAAGCTTGGAGTTTGTGGAATTTCAATCTTCATGGGATGGACGCCCAAAGGAACTGAATGTAAATGCAGTTTATTTCTTTAAAATTGCAGACAGGATTGCCATATGCATCAAATAAAAAATTCTTGGCAACTAACTTAACTGACTGTTGTTTCCACAGCCAATTTCTGTAAATTCTGTCCCAAATATGGGCTTCTGTAGGAGACAAATAGCAGGAAATTTACCCTATAAATGTGCTCAACAGAAGGTAAAAAATATACTCCAAGATACAGGAGTTTGTCACCAGCACATAGGAAAGGGAGAATACTCTAGTTTTTTTTTTATTTCTAGTATTTCTAGTGGATTAAATCAAAACATAGCAGACTTCTGGGGATTTATTTTTCAGCCTGAAACTTTGCTGTGGCCCTCTAACCTGTTATTAGACAGGGTACAACGCAAGTCAGTAAGTGCAGACTTAAGGACTTTATTACTTACTTAGGCAGAACTCCCTGTAATTTCAAGTACTGATAAATACAACCTATAGAAATTAATCTTTCCACTCCATTTAAGAGGAAAGAGACCTGCATCATCTGGAATGCTGTCAATAAGAAGCTTAGGCCTCGATTCAGAAAAAGCATTTAATTGTATCTGAATCCAGGACTCTGAAGCCTGTCCTTAACTTTAATCATATGCTTGGGTCGGAGTTCCATGATTAAACAACGCAAGCTATAGCACTGCCCTAGAAAAAACACTTCCTTCAGCCAAAATCTTAGTAAGTAACACAAATAAAAGCAATAAACAGCAGCCCTGCCCTCTCTTGTTTCTAGGTTCAAAACTCTCTTCTGAAAAAGACCACTATTTTCTTTATAATTTTTTTTTTTAGCAGGGAGAATCTCAGAAGCACAAGACACCATTTTCTTAAAATCCTTGCTCTCATCTGCGCTGTTCAGCTTCCAACAGTTGAATAAAAAAGCATTCAGTATTCATAATTAAACACCTTTTAGCCATTTAGTTAAAAAAAACCAACCACAAAATATTCCTTTGGGAAAGACAAGCAGTTTTTTCATTTACTCATAACTTTGAAAAAGAAGAATGGAAGATAGAGGAACAGGGTGATGTTATTGCAAGTTGATCTCTGTCATCTCTGTAAGGACACCAAGATCAGGGAAGGGCCTTGACAACAGAAGAAAGAACAATCTTGTATCCATCCTCACAAAAAGGACAAAAGAATAATTAAGGAATTAAAATAAGTCTCACTTTGGTCTCTTGAAAAAAGTGAAGAAACCCATTGTGAGCACATAAGAAGTCAGTATTTGTGAAGAGTCATTCTGGATTTCCCGAAGGTGAATCACTATCTGTACCAACCTGGCTGCTTTCTGTGAGGAAAACATCTGGACCTGTGGGCAAGAGGAGACTCATCTGTGCCATTTGCCTTGACTTCAGCAAAATGTGAGTTCCATGGTCTGGCTCAGAGGGTGTTAGCCAATAACCTGGAAACCTGTAACAGCTGGAGTACTGCTGAGGTCATCCTAGAACTGCCCTGCTCTACAGAAGGACCTGGAGGAGGTGGTGGAATGCTTGCTCCTGCATGATGACATCAGGCTGGGGTGGGATCAAGAGATGGTCAGTGTGCTTAAGTACATGGCTGCCATCCAGAGGGACTGAAGGATGGACTGAGTGAAGGTTAGTCTCTACTAACATCCTGAGCTTCATCAGGAAAAAATGCCTTTGAAACAGAAAACTCCTTGCAGGAGAACTGACTACTGAAAAGGCCCTTTGGTGTCTGCAGACAAAGAGATGAACAGGAGCCAGGAGTGTGCCCTGGCAGCAAAGTCCAACAGCACCCTGGGCTGTGTCAGTGAGTGGGTTCAGGAAAGCGATTACCTCAGCTTTTCAGCACTCATTAGCCTGCATCTAAAATAATTTTTTGGGCCTTCCAGTAGAAAAAATAAATGGCCCTACTTATGTGAGTCAAGGGCAGAGATCTTATCCAAGGAAGAGAAACTGAGGAGCAAGGTTTGCTCAGCACACTTAAGGAGCTCATCAAAAGACAGAGCCAGGCTCTTCACAGTGGTTAATGCTGGAAGTGTAAGAGACAATGGGCGTAAGCTGAAAGCAGAGAAGTTCAGGCTGGATATAATGAGAAGCTTTCACACAATGAGGACAGGGCCTGTCCAGAAAGGTATTGCCATCTCCATCCTTGGAGATTTTCATAACCTGACTGGGTAATATCCTGAGCAACAGGGTTTGAGATCACAGCTCTGGACAGGAGCACCATGGGTAGTCATTTGGACTAGATAAAATCCTGAAAGGCTTCCCAACTTGGAATATTCTACTATAGTACATTTTTAAGCATTTTATTAATTCATATTGAGAGGGTAGGAAGAGCTATTTCCTACTGAAGTCTGGCTGGAAGATAATTGTAAACACAGGAGCACAGCACTGTGGCCATACCTTGGGTTCATCTGTCTGATACAAATGAGGAAATCCCACTGTAGATTTTCAGAGGAGCAGGGAGCAAGTGGAACATTTTTAACTGCATTTCTTACACTACTCCATACAAAGATAACCAAATTCCAAGACAGCAACAGTGAGGAGGATTGAATACATGTCAGTATACTCTATAATCAAAGAACCCACACATCTAAATAACGCATTGAAAGACCATGTCAATGCTCTTTTGGAGATGTAAATTCTGCTTACAAATACTCTAGTATGAAACTTCTGTAACCTAGAACTTGAATAAACATTAAAATAACCAGAATTATAACAAAGAGAGATACAAAAAAGAGGATGAAATCTCTGTAATAAGATTATAATCATAAGTGTCCTCATTCATCTTCAGCCATTCTTTTATTTTCATTCAGTCATTTTTTATTTTCAAAAGTTAATGATGCAAGATATAAGTTGAAAAGGAAAAAGAATCATTTATTACATATTCATCTTATATCACCCATATGCTTAGAAAGATATTTCTCAAAGTAAAGAAATGAAAGAAGCTAGAAAGACACTGGCCAATTTACGAAATACTGTATCAAATTGATGTGTTTATCATACTAATAATATAGTTCAATAAATACTAAAATATTAGGGGTTAAGGAACTCTGGGTATATTTAAAGTTCTTTTATAATTCTGATTTTTCAAATTGGTATTTATGACCAATTATCTTGATTTCTTCTACAGAGTTTCAGCTAATATATAAAATAATAAGAGGGTTTTTTTTTTCTTTAGTAAATCTTATCAAGCACTTGTTTAATGCAGACATGGGCTTCAGTATCTGAAAGGGTTTTTAATCCTTATGGGAGATTTGCTTATGGAAGGCTGGTAAGGAATTAACTGTGGTCAAGAATTACTGTTTCATGTTTGGGAACATCGAAATTTTAAAAATAGATATATAAAGGATTAGGAATGTACAATTCTACTTCATATTTATCTGTATCATCCTTTACACCAGAAACCTTCCTCTTCAAACCAGCTTGCTTTAATTCAGTTGTTAACTGAAACAATGCTTCAGAAAGAAATATTTCTTTTTTGTTTCAATGACCAGCTGAATTAACAATTTAAATAATTTATTCTGCCACTTTCATACTTAAAATGAATAGAAGGAAAGACAGAATTCCAAATTCTATTATTCCTAGGGTTTGCTCCAAGTCAGGACACAAGCCAAGAGACAAGCTCTTTTTTTTTAATAAAAAAAACTTTCCTTGAGAAATATGTAGAATGAGTTATTGGCTTTCCTGCCAGATAGGAAAGATAAGAATACACACACACACACATATACATATATATATGATGTGGAATCATGTTTGCCAGATCAGCTGGACATCTAATGAAAAGGAGTCAGGGCCTGATCCATCCCTCACAGAAATGACTGGAAGGCTTTCCATCAGCTCCAGTGAGAGTTGGATCTAGCCCCATCTGCGTGTTTTCAGGCACAAGACCAATTTTCATTTCCTGACCTCTGTGTAACTCCATTGAGGATGCCACTACTGCAGAGAGAGAGAACAACTTATCAGAAGGTTGCAAATATCCACCAAGTTTTCAGTTCACATTCTTACTCTATTCATTAAACATTTCTATCCACATCTTCAGTGTCACAGCACATTAAAGAACAATGAAATATACTATTAATTGCTTCATTACAAAGCTTGCATCTGCCATGTTTGCATGATTGCATTATCAGAAACAGGCATTCATACAGATGTGTGTAATCCTTCATCTCTACTGCAAGGACAAAAATGCCTTTTAATGTGCATGAATCAAGGAGCAATGTGCATCAATCACATTGCAAGCCTTTATATCAGAAAATCATAGAAAGGTTTGGGTTGGAAAACCCTTGAAGACCTTGAAGATCAGCCAGTTCCAGCCCCCTGCCACGGGCAGGGACACCTTCCTAGGGACTATCCCAGGTTGCTCACAGCCCCATCCAACCTGGCCTTGGACACTTCCAGGGATGAGGCAGCCACAGCTTCTCTGGACAACCTGTGCCAGGGCCTCCCCACCCTCACAGGGAAGAATTTCTTCCCAATATTTAATCTATTGCTCTGTTTCAGTTTGAAGTCATTCCTCCTCATGCTGTCTCTACATGTTCTTGTAAATAGTGCATGATCATAAAGAATTAAATAGGAGTACTGACTATAAGAGAGATTATTCCAGATTTCCCAAGTCCCTTAGAACGTGTTGTTTTCTAAAATCATTGTTGTAGTTCATAAGGACTGTCTGTTTATATATTTGCTACTTAACCTGAGGCCTTTCACACAAATGTTTCAGCTCCTTTAGCTGTAAATGAATAATCTCCAAAAATAATAGAACCTTAGAGTGTTATTGTTAGAGTAACTTCACACCAATCTTTTGTGAAGCACTCTGAGCCCTCACAGCTTCTTTCTCACTCTCCTAATAACCAATAAAATATTTATTCAAACAGCCTGAACCACACAGGGCGATGGAGGCTGAAATTTTGTTCTTTGCTTATTCCAGTAGCAGAAATACACCAAGTGGTGTTTTGCATGAGTGCTGTATTCTAGAACACAAACCCCACTGGGCAAGTAATACATTAGATGTGTCATACTTTGTCTTGCCAGGCTCATCAGGCTGATTTGGAATTTGCAGCCTGGGTAGAGTGACTCATATGTTTACTGGCCCTGACAGGTGCTGGGCATCTTCCACACTCATTAAAGTTAATGACTTGAACAGCAGAGAGGGAAAACTGTCTGTTGGTTTCCTCTCAATGTGTATTCCCAAGTTACCATTTAAGAGAGGACATAAGTGGTGTCACCTTTCTTCTGCAATCACAAAAGCAGCCCCTAACCAAACCCCCTGTCCCTTCACTGCAAAAAGTAACCCAATTAACTTCACAGGAACTCCTTGTCAGAGTCAGGCAGGGAAAAAAAAATGCACCATACACAGAGCTTTGCACATAAAAGCCTCTTCTTGCCATAAAACCAGTCACTTCCTCACTGGAACAGAGGAATTAACATACTGGAAACAAGCCAGTAATTTTATAGAAATATATGCCTTTAAGTAAGCTCTAGATCAGTATTCTCACAATAGCCACATTTTGGCATCATTTCTATCCCAACAAGCCACAGCTGCTGAACTGGAGACTTCTGACTACATGTCAGATAAGTAATGAGATGTTTTAGGCAGCGGTGCCAGAGTCAGTCCTTTGATATTAACACAGCACACTACAGTTGTTGACCAGCCACACCAAAAAAGAGATGCCTTTAATTTACACTAGCTAGCTAAAAATATTCAGGAGAAAACTACACAGGGACTTGTGCCATGACATTAGACTGTCAACCCAGAGACGGAGAGATGGATACCTCACAGACATCTGTGTATTCACACAAAACCAAGAAATTAGGAGGATTGAATCTTTAACTACAGAGACATCTCTACTTTGATGCCTGTCCAGCTACTAGATCTTCCCTAGTAGTATGACAAAGTTCTGTACCCTGGCTTCCACCCAACAAGACAGAAATACTAAGTCAGAGACCTCACAGAAACCTGTGCCTTAATATTAACCTGCCACACAAAATCTCCTGAGCTAATGGTGTTGCAAAAAGATTGAAACCTCTAAAAATAAGGCTGAATAATTACTGCAGTCTTAAATACTCGTCACTTTTAATGTCTAACTTTTCAGGGTCTTCCAAATGATGGTACCTTTCCACAGCTAGGCAGTTCTTTAACTGAACTGTTACATTTAGTATTTTTTTCCTCTTCTGCAGTTCTCACATCAACATCTATTGCTCTTATAATTTCATAAGACACTGAGGTACAAAGCAAGACATCTTCCAAACCCAGACTAATGTGCTGTTTGCAGGACAGAATTAGTAAGCAGAATGTTGACCAATGGAAAACTGCTCAGTTGCTTGGAATGTATTTCAGTAATTTGGGGAACACTAATTCAGGGTTCAGTAATTCAGTATTTTTTCCATCCACATTGGCACAGAAAGCAATTTGACAGAAAAATGTTCCGTGTTAGCCTTTTTGTTCTTGATGTCTGAAAGGAGCCCTTCCTATTTTTGTAGTGCTGGATCTTTACATCATTCCTTGTTTTCCACCTACACACTTAACATTTCTTCTTGGGTTGTTTTTTGGATTTTGGTGTGGGGTGGTTTGTTTTCAGTTGGTTTTTTTGTTTGTTTGTTTTTCCTGGTTCCTTTTTCTTTTACCTTAAATTAATGTCTAAATTATAATAATTTCTGTATCTCAGGTAAGCAAGATAATCATAATATTCTACAGCATCAATGACTGACTAGTTTCCAGCTCTAATTTACTTTAAGCCAAAAAAAAAAAGCTGAACAGCAGCTGTTTTATCTGTCTTTTACAGTCTTTGATCCCTCTCTTGGAAGGTCAAGAAAGCTGTGTAATTTGTAAGGAAAGAATCACCACAGTGCTCTGTGAGTCTCTGCTTATTGGGCACGATCAAAAGCCCACTAAAATAATTGTGGATCTTTCCATGATCTTCTGTGGACTTTGGTTGGGTACAACAGGTGACAGGCAGCTCACTGAAATGAAAGATTCCCTGAAAACACTTTACAGTGGTGGTCAGTAGAAGAAAAGGGATAATTAAGTTCTTCCACAAGCTAAATTTGTTGGACCAAACCTGAAAACTTGAAAATTCTCCCCTTTGGATATTGGCTCTCAACCTGTAAGCAAATTAAACTGTTTTTTTCTCCTTGGAAGCTGAACATGGTATTGGAATGTTTTAGCTTTTCTTGCACAAGTGGAATGCAGTGAATGAGCAATGGTTAACCAAGCCTAATGGACCAAACTACAGAACTTGTGAATGTTTAGATAATAGACTTCAGTCAACAATTTATAATAGGAGATTGATAAAAAAGGGTTTGTTAAAAAAAGTTTGAAGTAGCCATAAAAATCCCGAACCTGCTTCAATCTGAAAATGATCTACCAATTATTTTTCCATTTGTCCCGGAAATGCCATTAAAACTTCACAACTGTGTAACTGTGACAGAGCTAAAGACACCAATGTTACGTTTGCAGATGAAATCACCATAATAAAATCTGCTTTCTTCATTGTGCAGAAAGTACTAACATTCTGTGTGATTGCTATAAGAATTCTGGGGTGATTATCTTAGGAATCTCCAGATTAGATCCTGAACCACCTGTCAACCCTAATTCTGTGCAAATTGCTTTACTTTGAAAGACATGACCTCAAAGCCCTGCAATGGCACTGCAAGGCTGCATTTCACCACACCACCACCAACCAACTCAAAAGGCTGATTAAGAGCACCAAAAAGTGACTCTTGCAACCTCTGACAGACAGACAAAAATATAATCACAACATAACAAGCACAAATCCTACATAAAAGAACAGAGCAAGTTGCATCTTACCTCATTGGAATTTTCTGTTGCGATGTTTTTACTTTTCAGCTTTTTCTGCAGCAGTTTGGTTTCATACTCTGGTCTGGGATGCTCCTGAAAAAAACCAAAACCAAACACGATTATGATTTAGAGAAAAAAACCCAAAAGTTTAGGTCACTTAATTACAAACAAAGCCATCAAGAGGATTCAACTCTGTTAATTCTTTTGCTAAGCAAAGCATTCTGAGACACCAGGGTTAGCCTCCAGAGGTCAGAGCAACTTTTGGAAACTTATTTGAAGGAAAAAAAGGTGAAATAAAGGAAATAAATGCCAAGCAAAACATTGTGCTCTAACTTACTTTTTGCTATTGACAGTTTTGCTCTGAGTGCATATTCTGTTCAAATTTGGCCAAGTTATGTTTAGTTCTCCTAGTAAGACATTCCAATGTCCTTTTAGCTGCCTTTCACACACCTACATCTGGATGGGAAAAGAAGTTGATTTGTCTTTGCTGAATCTGCCAAGTCATCTTACCCTTGACTGAACAGACCACAGAGCTCCTTGGAATGCATTTTGTATATATTCCTTTTATGAGTATTTTGCACTAAATATTTCTTTACAGTCCAGACTTAGGGATGTTTGACCCATGTGTCCATGGATGTGAAGGGGCAATTCCACTCTGCTGTAAAAAGAGTGTGATTCAGAATCAATATCTGAAAATGGGAAGAGTTTCACACTTAGGACAATAAGCTAGAAATAGTTGTGATGACTTCACAAAGGCAAAATGTCCATGTAGGGATAGATCTGAATCCCAGGATGCTGGAAATTTGCCAGTACAGCTGCCAGACACTTATTGAAAACCATGTGAGCCAAGGTACTGCGAGGCCAAACGAGTGCTCCAAGTAGAAAATGATAATTCCCATTCTGAAAACAAAGAGCCTAAACATGAAATTTATACTCAGGCAAAATTCATGTTGACATCAGTGGGAATTTTCCCTGAGAGTGGTCTCCAGGATTTGCCTCAAACTTACACATGTGTATCCACTATCCATCAAATTAAGCCTCTGTAGACAATGATCCAGTTTGATAAGAATAAATAATGCAAACCAATCTCTCCTTAATTTCCCTTTGATTTAGAAAGAAAGTGATAATGGAATTTTACAAAGCATGCATGACAAACACATTGAATTTCTTTAAACAAAAAAAAAAAGAACCTTAGCAACTACCCCAGATTTGACAGACCAAAGGAGTTATCATCAAAAAAATAAGCCATATGCTCTAAGTAAAGGCAAAGACACACTGAAAATTCCTTGAACAGCCTTATCTTAGTATCCTGAACAGAAGCAGAGCAGCTAAGCAGTGCACACTGGTGGGAAGGAAGGTTTCCACAAATAAAAATTGGAATGACCCAGCTGCTGCCCCAGAGCAAGATGAAAATGTGGAATGAACAGAACAGAGAGCCCAGCCATTCTCTCTTGCAAAAAGGTTAATTACTAGGAATCAAGGACTAAACTCTCTATTTCTTATGATGGTGACACAGGAGGCAGAGGCTGAGAAGTCTAGGGAAGAGTTTGTCCTTCACACCAAGGACCTGTTTAGACTGTCCTGTTAATGGGATGCTTGTCCAAGGAAAAATAGTTTTATATCTTAGCTTGGAAGTAGTGGTAGATGTTCACAATCTTTTCAGTCCAGATCACTTTCAAAATAAATTTGATAAATGAAAAATTAAAGCAAAAGCTTGAATAAGTCATGTAACATGAACACAACTTTAGGGGTGTCAAAAGCTACTGAGCAAGTATACAGGAACTCAGTTATTAAAGGTGTTCTAGAGGAATATAAAATAAAATTCGTTAAAAGAAACTAGGAGGTTCTATTATGGGAATGTATTTGTCAGACAGAGAGAGATATTTTATGCCTTTGTTTGCTTTCATTGAGCAAGAACAGTGGTAGTGCTTTGAGGGAGTACCTGTAAAACTAAATTTTGAAATATGGTCTCAGATTCTGAAGCTCCCTTGAGCTAGGACCAAACAACCAAATGCTGCCATTTCAATGGCAGATAACATATTTTTTGGGTAACTGTAGCAGAATATAGCATCATTTATGTTTGGTCATTATGCAATTCAAATCCAACCCATTTAAATACTCCTGTACTGATAAATGGAACTGTGTAAATCGTAGAATCACAGAATGGCCTGGGTTGGAAAGAACATTTAGGATCATCTCATTCCAATCCCCTGCCATGGGCAGGACACCTTCTGCTATCCCAGGCTGCCCCATCCAACCTGACCTTCCAGGGATGGGGCAGCCACAGCTTCTCTGCAAAACCTGGCCTCACCACCCTCACAGGGAACAATTTGTTGCCAATATCCAACCTAAGCCTACTCTGTGTCAGTGAAAAGCCATTCCCCCTTGTCCTGTCACTCCAGACAAGGGTCTGGACTAACAGCACCTGATTCCATATCTTGTGTGTTCTCCAAGGAGCACATCCCTGGCAAACCCTGCTTGCCTACCTGGATCTCCTGAGTCACCGGAAAGGAGGAGAGGAACAAAGAAATACCTCAAAATGGTCCCTGTTACTGGTGGGGTAGTGCTGAATAAAGACAGATTTAACCTCTCTGAACCCACGGTAGCGAAGAATTTGTGCCACCCCAAGAGATTCATCCTTTGAGTGGCCCATACTAACGCTCCAAGGAATCAAGACTACCAATGAAATGTTGAACAATTTTGAGCCTTGAAGGAAATTCAGTTCTAGAAAGGACAGAGGAGGTCATTACAACAGAAAAGGAATAAACCAAAGTAAATGAGAGCCTGTTGATGTGTTGGGTAGGAGAGAAACAGAAGAGGAAAACGTACTAAAGCCCTGGGATGTTGTGGCACATCTCTGGATCAACAGTCTGGGAGTGAAAAAATTTAATTATATACCTTTACCAACTCCTTGGAAAGCAAAGAAATTGTCACCTGACTTTGTTCTTACAGTTTACAACTTCAAACATGTTTAAAGTGTAATCTTTTAAAAACATTTACATGTAATCTTTCAGTAGAGCAATGGGTGGTACTAAACAGTTTCCCCAAAGAGCTCAGGGATAACATTTGTTCTTCAGCATTCCTTCCCCTAATGAAACTCTCATCCTCCTAAACATAGGACTTAAATATAATATTGAAAGGAATTGTTTAGAAGAACAGGGCTAGCCAAGGATCATTAAATAATTAGTAAGAAATTAATGAAGGTCAGGGAAGATTCTCTGGAAAGAGTAATGAAACACAAAAAAGGTTAATAAAAAGCATGCAAAGAATTAAAAAAATATTTGGAAATGTGGATCCGACAGGAAAATTAGAATAGTTATGGGAAAAATGTGAGATAGTGCATCCGGAGAAAATAATCCAAACTAAAGATCTCATTGGCACAAGAAACTTGAGGATGCAGAAAGCATGAAAGGAGAGATTTGAGACAAGACAAAATATTGTAGCTACAAATTCCCCTTTTACCAATACTAGACATTTTTTCCCAAGAGGGCTACACAGTTATTTTATTAGAGTTACTTTATTAACATTATTTTATTATTTTATTATTTAATCTCTTTCAGGATTTTAGCAAACAAAAACATCTTGTGCTTCGTGGTTTAGTAGACACTATTAAAACTTCAGAAAAGGAGTCTGCTGCTATAATTTGCAAGGTGGAAGACAAAGTGAAACCATCAAATTGATCAGATCAAAATGAATTTTGAAACCATAGTACAGAAGATAAACCAAGATCAAGTTAGGTGAGAATGGAATGTATCCATAAACCTATTTAATGTCACCAAGTCAGCTTGCTTTTTAATTTTGTTTAATTCTCTTTTACTCAATCTACCTTATTTATTAATTTGTCTTAACTCAGCAGTAATCCACAGTGACCTCAAAGACTTCTCTTAAGGGTTCAATATTTACAAGGGTTTTAAAACTCTTTAAATAGCAGAAGGAAGAATCAGATTTTGGGAATTAGTTTGCAAAAAAACTAAAGTAGTTGACAAACATTTTACAGAGCACAGGATTTTAACTTGAAATTAAATATTCCTAAGGAAGACAGACATCGAAGTTCCTCTCTGTTATAATGAAACAGTATAACAGCTTGACTACTTGAGCAATACCAAGACCAGCGAGTGGAGACTCCTTGGCATTTCAATTAATACAGACTCTCTGTCCATTTGACTTCCAAGTTCTTGCCCAAATTCTAAAATTTCATCTTTTATAATTGCATTTCTATTTCAGTTTGCACAGGATCATTGGTAAAATGAGGGAAAATCTCTTCCACCCCAAAAAATGAAAACAGGGACATCCTGGAAATACAATTTCTGAAAATTCATTGAAAGGCAAGAGTTTCTTCCGCCCACATCATTAATTGGAGTAATTCTCTGTAATTCTTCACCGAGAACAAGAGGGTATGGATTGTCCCACCCCTCCTCCTGGTTTATTGATGGCCATATTCCTTGTTACACACCCTGAACTAGAATCAAATGCACAACCTCTTTGGTCGGGTTACAAAGTTGCACACCCGTGGCAAGGAACGTTGAGTGGAGAATTCTTTCAGGAAGAATCCCTTCGCTGGAAATATTGTTAAGCACTAGAATGGGCTGCCAAGGGAGATGAGGAGTCACTGTCCCTGCAGGTGTCCAAGGAATGACTGGACATGGCACTCAGTGCTCTGGTCTAGGTGACAAGGTGAGGATTGGTCAAAGGTCAGACTCGATGACCTTGGAGGTCCTTTCCAACCTAAACGATTCTGAGGTTCCATGTGTGTTTATGCACAGTGTTCCCCAGGCTTTGTCTGCTCTCGTGGTTCTGGTCTGAGTTTGTTTCTTTCCTTTTCCTCTCCCATTTCTTTATTAGTTGCTCTATTGCTTTTCAACACAAATATCTCTTTTCTAGTCAGTACCTGATGCTTTCCATTCCTTTTTGTGGATTTCAGGTGTCCAAACACAGATTCTCTACGTCTATACAGCTGCCAGCTGCAAAGATGCACAGAAGCCTTAGGGAGTCTGCTTTCTCAGAGTGCCACTGCCAAGATACTTACAAATAAATGAACTACATTAATCTCTCGTATGACTCTTTTGAAGCAAAAGATTTGGCCCAGTGTGGTTAAAGAAGGCAATTTACTGAAAAGTTTACAGTCGATGTCCACAAAAGTTACACTAAAGGCATTTATTTCAATATAATTCTCACAAAGTACTTCTCAGCCCTTCAGATTTATGGTTGTTTTTCTCCCTGCTTTGGCTCTGTAACTCCCCTTCCTAAAGAAATTTATAATCAATAGCTTAATCCCATCTAGTCTTAAAGCTGTTAAACTTCCTGAGCTTCTTCCTTGTCCCTTTCTTCCTCTTTTAGATGATCCCACTTCTGGTTTCTTCCGGCCTAACCTGATAAGACATAATTCTCCCTTTTCCAACATAATTTTCAACACTTGTAGACTTCACCACCACTCAGACCTGATGTCAGTAACTTTATACAGACAGATTTATCCTCATCTTTATGAATCTCGTGGATAAAAGACGAACAAAATCTGATCTAACTTCTGGGTTTTTGTTGTACCAAGAATTGACAGGAGGTGACACGGTGCATGATTTTCTGCTTAAGATGCCATGTCAAGAGACATGTCTATATTCTTCAAGAAAGACCTGGATCAACCAGAAAACGGCCAGAAAGGAACAAGAATAAAAAGATACATAGAAAATCCTTCCAGTACCTGAAGGGAGCCTGCAAGAAAAATGGAGAGAGACTCTTGACAAGGTCTTGGAGTGACAGGACAAGGGGAAATGGCCTCACACTGACAGAGAGGAGGTTTAGGTTGGATATTAGGAAGAAATTGTTCCCTGTGAGGGTGGTGAGGCCCTGGCACAGGTTGCCCAGAGAAGCTGTGGCTGCCCCATCCCTGGCAGTGTTCCAGGGCAGGTTGGATGTGGCTCTGAACAAGCTGGGATAGTGGAAGGTGTCCCTGCCCATGGCCAGAGGGTGGAAAAAAACGATCTTCAAGGTTCCCTCCAACCTAAAGCATTCTGTGGTTCGATGATTCTCTGAAAATATTTAGGAACTAAGACTGAAAGAGCAGAGGCTTTTTCATCTTAAACAAAAAAGGGTGACAGAGATATGATACTGCATTGAATTATGCTGAAAAGAGGACAGAAGTAATCCATCTCTTGAGCTTTGAAAGATAAAAAAAGGAAAAAAAAAAAGAGAAAAAAAAATAACATGTACCAAGGAGATTTAAAAACCACTAGGAAAAGCTTGTTAGCAGTACAGATAGAGAAGCATTAGAGTAGATTACCTAGGGAGGAATTAAAATCTCCACTGATGGATTTATTTAAGAACAAATTAGACAAATATCTCTTCATAATGGTTTAAGTAGAGTTGATCCTACAGTGCACAAGGGATGGCCCCTCAAGGTCCATTCCAGTCTTATTTTATCATTCTAAATTCCTAATTTTTCAGCTTGTGCTGAGATTTGTCTGGCACTCCTTCACTTGTCATAAACAAAGAATTCTTGCTGATCCCACAGTCCCTGTCCACAGACTTTTACCAATTCAAGCCTCTTCATCTCAGGACCTCACAAACCTATAGGTTCTTTCACAGCATTTTGCAAAGCTAAGCCAATTAAATTTAGATATTAAGCTAAACCTCAGGATTTTTTACTGTGAGTGACGAACTTGAAATTCAGAAAAACCTGTTGAGTTCATCAAATATGCCACAGAGCCCAGAGTTTGCTCTCCAGCCTCTCAGTTTGCCCTGGAGTTGGTACAGGACTGCTGCTCTGGCAGGGAGCAGTATGACATTCGATGTGGGGCAAGCAGCAATTTCTGACGTGCTGGGGCACTGGGTTTGCATCACAGCTCACAGACTGGGAGTACTGGGTTGTACTGTAAGCATCATCCACATCATAACCAGGGAAAGAGTCATGAAAAAGCTGAGAAACAGAGACAAAAGAGAGGAGGTTGTTGCCAAGTCACCAATGAAGGAATATTTCTTCATTACAGGATAGTGATGGAAGAAGAGGAATATTGGAGTGTGCTGTCTGTTCTCAGGGTCATTTTTTGTTGATCCAAGTGTTTTGCTCTGGGAAATAGGAAGCAAGGCAATAGCATCAACACCATGCTGCTACATGAAGTCTGTAATGTCAGCTTGCTTTTCCCCCTCTAGTATTTGCACTCTCCTGTTTGAGCCGAGCTCAGCTAGAAGGGCTGAAGACTCATAGGTGGCCTGGTGTTTAAGGATCTATGCTGGAACATGAAGAGAAGAAATGGATTCAAATCCTCCCAGAAAACCAAGACAGTTCTGAATTACTGAATATGATCCTGTTCTAGAGACAGCTCAGCATCTATTGCCAGGGAATGGTCCAAAGCCTACCTGTTCTTAGTATGATCTTTATTTATGATTTTAGTAACTGCACTCTCTTTAGTTAGGGTTAGAAATGAATCCTTGAATAAGAGACAGTCATTAGAGCAAACCAAAGGACAGAACTAAAAACAAAACTAGGGACGTTGTAAATAGCAATAAACAAGTAGGTCTCATTTTCAGTCAATTCAGGTATGGCTGGAGACCCCATGGCTCACTGAAGAGCTCTTTCTGAAGAAACCCACACCATTTATTGTTTTGAAACAGCTCTGTTGGTGAGCACCTAGAGCTCAGGACGATGTACCTAATGTATCATGGATGTCACCTGGATGCAAAAATTGCTGATGGTACTGTGACCTGTAGCTGTCATTACAAAGAATTCTTGTTACACATAATGAAGTAACGTGAAAAAGTATTTATTCAGTGTCATTGGGTTATTGCAGATTATATGGGCATTCTCAGCAAAACATAATCTACTCTTACCTTACAATCCTTTTCAACACTCATTATTAACTTCAGAGTGCTGACCAATAGGATGCAGGAGAGGATTTCCTAAACAAACATTGATACTCAAAACTGTATCAGTTACAGTCCTTTATCTAAACACACTTATGAGCTGCACTGGGCTGAGAACACTCGTGAGAAATCTATATATCAATGCTCATATAATATGCATCTATAGAATAATTAATACAGTAAATTAGCCTAGGGAGGGGAGACTTACTTCTTCTTCTTCCAGTCCAGTTAGATCCCAGAAGTAACTCAATCTCATCTGCAAACGCTTCCATTGTTCAAGGAACATGGTAGCTTCAAAAGAAATTAAACCATTTTAAAAATTATAAATCCAAAGCCTTGTGGTAAACATTTGTGTTACTTACAGGCTTCAACTGATATTTGAATCTCTTTATGCTAGATCCTTTAAAATGAAGTACTAAGAAACAGTGTCAGACCCAATTTTAAAGAAAGAACTCAAGCAAAGCATGGGAACAATAATTACTGTCTTAAAAATAAAATACAGAAAGATGGAACTTGGATTGTCCAAAACCACTGGTAAATTCTTGTCAGGGAATGGAATTGAGCCCATATCTGCTGACAGCCACCGAAGACATCATCTCTCTTAATTCACCATGAAGCATTCTGAGGTAGGTTTAGCCTGCTACTGAAATAACTAGGATCCCCAGCAATATGTAGAGAAAGATATTTTGAAATATATTACAGTGGTGTAGTTGAATGCTTTTGTCCTTCACAGACATGGTAATTTTGCTCTAAAGGACTGATCCCTGGTTCAGCCTCCTGCTTCTCCATTTTTATTAATAAGAAGGAACAGATGTTTTACTCTTGTCTCATATTTACAGTCTCCTGGCTGTTCTCTAATAATTGCTGTTTCCTCTGTATAGCTCTTCTCCTACTTGCTCATGATTTATGGACCTACAATTTATTACAAATAGCTCTTATAAATCTTGGCTTGTGGACACCTATTTTCAGATAATGATATCAATATCGATACTAAACCAGTAGATGCCAACTAAAAACACCAAAACTCTACCAATAAAAGCTATACCTATAAAGAACGAGGGGCATTTTTTTCCATTTTCTTATGCTTCACCTCACTTTTTCAGTGGGTGAAAAGGGTTGTTAGATCACAGCAGTGTTTACACCACTTTGAACACCTTATAGATAGCCCCACAAGACAGACAATGGTGGAGAATTAGATCAGCTTCCCTTGACTGCATCTACACTGTCAGATAACACTGTGGAAAGCAGGAACTCTGTGAAAACAAACAGACTCTTACAAGCCATAATCTAGCCCAACAGTTTGCTGCAAATATTTCCTTCACAGGTATCATCCCATCACATAAGAAATAAATATCATTTAAAGACAGGACTAGCAGCACACTGAAAGCAGATCCAGATATTGAGCAACTAAGTTGCTATCTGTGCTCCTCCCTTACAGGAGAGAGAACATATAAAAGCTATATTTAGCATAGTTTGAAAACTCAAGGGTTTTTAGATATCCTAAATACAAAAACATTTGGTTATTTTATAGGGTGCTATTACTCATTCCATTCTTTCCTGTTATACAAGAACTCAGTTCCACATTTAGCTCTATAAGGATGTACTTGGCTTGATGCTGCAGCTGCTCTGAAATCAGCACGTCTGCACTGACTTACACCAGCAGAAAAACTAAACTGACAGAGAGCAGGTTTGGATTGGGTATCAGGAAGAAATTGTTCCCTGTGAGGGTGCTGAGGCTCTGGCACAGGCTGCCCAGAGAAGCTGTGGCTGCCCCATCCCTGGAAGTGTCCAAGGCCAGGCTGGATGGGGCTCTGAGCAACCTGGAGTGGAAGGTGTCCCTGCCCTTGGTAGGAGATTGGAACCAGATGAGCTTTAAGGTTCCTTCCAACCCAAACCTTTCTGTGATCCTGTAAAATGTCTAATAAAGTCATCTGACACTGAAATTCAGCACCAGGACACCAGTGACATCAAACCCAGTCAGCCAGGCATTACTGGGAATATGGATACTTGCAACAGGACTGCTGGAATCACAAAGACCCTTCATGAGGAATCAGGATCAGCTACTAAAAGCATGATTCCTTTTAGAATATTAACTATAGGAAGCCTTCTGCTTTCTAAAGAATGGGAGAAGACAAGCAGGATAAAAGAATTCCTGTGCCCAACACACTTGTGAAATGAAGCCAGCCCAGATCACCATAATTTGCTCTTTAAAATATACAGCTGGAATAGGTGTGTGAATGAGCTCTGCCAACCAAGAGATCGAGCTCTAGATACAACCAGCGCAGCCTCTAATAGTAGGGAAGCAAAATTTGGTGTAATCTAATACTTAATAGGCAAGCTGGGCAGAGTTAGTAAAGGCTCCATTATTTCGCTTTGCTGCTCTTTGTGTGTGCCGGCTGCATTTGCTTGAACTGACAAGCTCAGTTATCATGGTCCCAAGAACAGACTTTTCCAATCTGTGGAAAACATTTTTTGGAGGAGGGCTACAGCTCTGAAAGAATTTTGTTATTCTTACATGCCTTTCTTTAAAAGCAGTGCATATGGAACTTTTTGTCCTGTTCTGTTCCATAACAGATTCTACTAATTTGTCTTAGTGCAAGGACATATCAACATTTTCTTTTGCACTTTGCATTGCTGATACTAAAATACAATTGTTCTGGATGAGGTTCAGTGGCAGTTGTCATTTGCATGGATGAAAGTTTACAGTAAACTTTTTTCTGTCAGGAAAATATTTTATTTATTTTAAGCTTCACAGCAGCAGGTGACACTTTATCTACCAGTCTACCCTGTAATCTGAAGTAGTAAAATAAATTCTTCCGATTCTATAAATTAATATCTTTTCTCTATTTCTCAGTCATAATTCTCACATATTCTCTAATGTTTGCTCTAGGGCTTCCAGGAACTGGAATAAATGCTTCTTGCTTCCATGATGTGTTCTGTCTGCAAGTTCCTTAAAAACTCTCTGCTGTCCTCACCCAATGCCAAGCCACCAATCAGTCCTTTCTAAAACAAGCTGTAAAATCTTAATAGAGTTGCAAAGAATAACACATTGGTTGCTGAGGGATGGCTATAGCACAGTAACATATTTGCTCTATTTCATATTGAGGCTGATAATTTCACTTGGGGAACAATGAATAGGGAAATAAAAAATCATTTTACAGTAGCAATAACACATTTAACTTTCACAGTAAACAAGCTCTAGAGTAAAGGAGAGCATAACACCAGCAATAATTCATGCAAGCACAGCACACACACTTTTCAGGGCAGAGTTGAGGCCAGAAACAATAAGAGTAATACTATAATGCATTCATTCATGTTTATGAAGTGTTTTGATATCCTCATGGAGACAGGGATATTTGCCATTAAAGAAAAGCAAGCTTGTTTACATGGAATACTCTAAAATATATTATAAATAAAATGACAATAATCCCATTGCTCTTGGAATCCCATAAAGTTTTGATGAAATTTTGTGACTGAGTTGTCCCACAAGGAATTGGGACTGTGCTTAAATTAGACTCTTTCAGCTGTCTGCACCATACCAACCCTCAAATACATTCTGGCCCGAAATGCAGAAGGTGTTAAAAGGACATGTCAATAGAAAATGAAGAAAATTAGCAAATACATGGCAAAATTAGAAGTTCCATTAAAGGCACAATTTCTTCTGTGGAGAAAATGTCCTCAAGATGTGCCAGGGGAGGTTCAGGTTAGACATCAGGTGGCATTTCTTCCCATTGGCACTGGAAGGGGCTGCCCAGGAAAGTGGTGGAGTCACCATCCCTGGAGATGTTTAATAAACAACTGAAAGTGGCACTCAGTGCTCGGGTTTAGTTGACAAGATGGGGATCAGTCAAAGGCTGGACTTGATGATCTTGTAGATCTTATCCAGGCCTGATGACTCTGTGTTTCTAAACATGGCACTACAGGAAGAAAGGACATTTTTTCCTTCCCTGAACTACACAACTCCTCTCCATTTATTCCAGAGGTTGCTGTGGACAGCAATATTGCTTTCCCCAGTCTCAACACAGACAGCTCTCCCTGGCCTTCTGAGGATCATCAGCCTCCCAAAGCCACAGGGATCACATTAAATCAAACACTCTATTTTCCTGTGAAGAGTCCAGCCATCAAAAGACACTGTTAACATGCAGAGCAATACTCACCCCAGAGAGCCATAAAGATGGAGAAGAAAACCGTGGCAGGGTTGTCAAACAAGTGACTTGCTCGAGCAGTGGCACAGGCAGAGCTGAGGTTCCAGTAATCACAAAACTTGTCACACAGGGGGCACATGGTGAAGGCATTGCGTTGGTCACACATCTCTTTGCTGTGACAGACAAGGGCACAGGTTCCTCTGAGTATCCCAGCTCAGAAACCATGGATGTGCAGCAGTGATATCGAGCAGCACATCACAGATATTACAAGCTCTCTGTGATATATGTGGCCTGCAGAGAATGGGAGCTGTGTGCTTCTTCGAGGCTCATTGCCATGGGTAGGAATTATTAAAATCTTTGTAGACACCTCATCAACAGGAAAATGATGCAACACTCAACCAGACTGATCACTGCATTTTGTTAGTGAATTAAGGAAGACAACATCACTAAAGACTGAGGTTAACCACACTAAA
Organism: Vireo altiloquus; assembly: GCA_013396875.1. Taxonomy (NCBI): domain Eukaryota; kingdom Metazoa; phylum Chordata; class Aves; order Passeriformes; family Vireonidae; genus Vireo; species Vireo altiloquus. The sequence continues at coordinate 138,035 of VZRF01011443.1, forward strand.
AAATCAAAATTCCAACACAAAAGTGGAGTTTGCCATCTCTGGAGTCAGTTACATTATTTTATATAGATCAGATTTCAATTGATGAAAAGAAAGACTAAAGTGATCACAAAAGAAATTTGGTGCCCATGTCAAAATACATATTTTTTAATATAGTGGCACAAAAATATTGAAAGATTTTTTACGGATTTTAAGAACTTTACTGTAACGTTGTTATTTTAATTCTTTATCTTATTTACCATGTGTGGATTCAATCTCTAAAAATCTTTTAAGAAACCTGTTATCAGTATCACTTTAAATGCCAAACACTACTTGTCAGTGCTGAGTATACTTTCAGGTTTTTCCATAAGGTGTGGAAGTGAAAGCCTTTCATACCTGCACAGTCTCACTTAGGTAAACTGAGAAGAGCAAAGCTCAAATGTCCTTGCCAGGATCATGAGCTGAGACTTGCAACATTGCTTCAATGATAGCTGGCATTTTGTTATAATGCTTGGTCCTATATGGACCATCCTGAAATAACTTTGTCCTTATGGCTTCAAATGAAAAAAAGGACTATTTGAGCTCTAGTATGAACATGTTTATATTATATGGTTTGAAAAGCATGCAGCTGTTTCCAGCTCTCATGTTGTTACAGTAATTCTCTGTTTCAAAAGGCAGCAGAGGGTGCTGCAGATACATCTTAGCCATAAATCTCACTGGAGTTTAAATGTTAGCACAAGCTTTCACCCTTACAAGCACAGCCCACCAAGATTTATTCAGATCAAGCTAAGAAAACAGACCCTGCCTCAGATATGCTGCTATTCATCATTTACCTATCAGTAACCTTGTCCTACTGCAGTGATTTTAAAAGTTCTTAGTTCAGGGACTGTCATGACTGTGATCAGCATACAAGTACTGCAGTATTCTGTCTCCAGCAGAAGTCAGACTCACATAACACGGAGGAATTAATTTTACTTCACTGGGAAGCAGACATTAACATCACAGTGTGACTTTGGCAGTTTTTGTGTAGTATCAAGATACACAAAACTCAACATTTTTTGTGTCTAGAAGGGGAATACTGTGAAGGCCAAATATAGAACCATAGAATGAGTTGAGTTGGAAGGGACCTTAAAGCTCTTCCAGTCCCATCCCCTGCCATGGGCAGGGACACCTTCCACTATCCCAGCTTGCTCAGAGCCCCATCCAGCCTGGCCTGGAACACTGCCAGGGATCCAGGGGCAGCCACAGCTTCTCTGGGTAACCTGTGCCAGGGCCTCAGCACCCTCACAGGGAACAATTTCTTCCTGATATCCAATCTAACCCTGCTCTCTGTCAGTGTGAGGCCATTGCCCCTTGTCCTGTCACTCCAGGCCCTGCTCAAGAGTCTCTCTCCATCTTTCCTGTGGGCTCCCTTCAGGTACTGCAAAGCCACAATGAGGTCACCCCAAAGCCTTCTCTTGTCCAGGTTGAACAATCCCAATTCCCTGAGCCTTTCCTCACAGCAGAGCTGCTCCATCCCTCTGATCCCCTTGGTGTCCCTGCTCTGGGCTGGCTCCAGCAGCTCCCTGTCCTTCCTGTGCTGGGTCCAGGGCTGGATGCAGCTCTGCAGGGGGATCAGCAGAGTGGGGAAGAGGGCCAGAATCAGATCTCTGATCTGCTGGCATTTGCTAGGTCTTGTAAATATTGTTCATCCTGCTTGCACAAATGGTCTGATTTTACTGAGAATAAAGTATTCCAAGAGTTGTGGACAGTGTTTGCATTAATTTCAGTGAGTTACATAATGACTTTCTGATTGAGCACTGAGCTATGTGCACTCATGAAAAGCAAATTAATGTCTTAGAAAAAGAATTCAATGCAGTGGACTCTCTCAACATTTCTGTTTCAGGAGGTGAAACACTGAAGAGTCAAATCAATGTGTGCCCTTCAAATACCTGTTCGATGCCTCTGTGTTTGTAATGCTCACAAGGTCGGGAATGATACATCACTGCTCTTCAGACAAGCTAAAACCAGTTATTTTCACTAAGGATTAATCAAGAAAAAGCAGCCTTACAATTTTCAAGTAACAAATCGTGGATTACAGATAATCTTACCTAGGAATGTCACTTTCAATGGTTATACATCCATACAGAAATACAATAATCCCAACTACTGAAGATGGAATGAGGAATTCTGTGTATAAACCCAGCCATGCAAAATAAAGTCCTATCTTTTCTCCAAAATACTTCCTGAAAAAGAAAAAAGAAAAAAAAAAAAAGAAGAAAAAGCATGTGTCAAGGGTATAATTTTCAAGCATGTTTTACAGCTACTAAACAGTCCCAGAAAGTTAAAATATGAATTGTGAAATACATGAATGAAAACCGTGAGTGTCTTGAAGGCAATAGGAACAAATGCAGGGGGTGATTTAGGCATTTGGCACTTTGGGCTTCTCTGTTGAGAGAAGTTAAAGACAGCCCTGGATCATTCTCCTGAGCTGAAATTAAGCAGGCATCATTGCAATACATAATGTCTGTTTAGGGAAGACTGCTGTGGTCTTTGCATCTCTTAAAAGTCAGTGAAATAGGAGAAAACATTAGAAAATTCTTGGCTCTTCAGAGGAGTATGTTAAGTTTTGCCTCTGTTTTGCTGGATTCAGTTAGTGAGAGTCACAGAAATGACATCTATGGGACCATACTGACAACATCCTCTAATATCTAAAAGATGACTAATCTGGAATTGCTGCTAAAGGAGGAAAGTTTACTACCACACCTAGCACTGGCTTTTCAGAAAGAGTATTTTTTCAACTTAACAGCCCCTGGACAGCTGGTTAGAAAAAACAGTGTCTGCTCTGAGGAACTGCCCACTGCAGATGTTGATAAATAAGTGGTAGAACTCAGCCCAGCATCTCCATGAATCACACTGCAAGAAGTAAACTAAGCATGGATGAACCTTGCTGATCATTCCAAAGTACAGTTAGGAGTGATTACAAATATTGCATAACCCAAAGAGCTTCATAGAACTCAAGAATTCACGAAAATTTAGATAAAAACCAACAAGGTTAAAACATTTCGCGAGTCAGAGAGGAAGATGGGGCAGTGTTGGACAGAAAGCAGCTACAGAGAGCTACAGGGCATGACACGGAATGTGAGCCAGTGAGACATTTACACTTTGATAGCAGCAAAAATTAAAATAAATTAATGATATCATGTCTAAGAAAAGAAAGACAAGACTTGCTCCTCATAAAGGTTGACCACAATCCCACTCTGAGATTTATTCTGATCCCACTCACCTTAGAAAAGTTTTATCCAAGTTTAGCACTCCACACTTAAATCATTCCTACTGAAAATGCTTAAATGAGAATTTTGGAGGCCCAAACAGAAATTTTCTGCTCCAGAAGTTGGGTCTAAGGGCCAGGTTGCTCCTGCCACAGGAGAGACAGAGCAACCATGGCAGGGAGCCATGGGACAGCAAGACAAGCCTCCACAGTCACTTCCAGCTCAGATGAAATGAAAAAAGGAAGCAACAGGGAGGGATTTTTATTACTACAGATCTGCTGTTGTTCTCACACCATCACAGCTGCAGCCAACTCTGTACTTCCAGGCTCTCCCATGGAAAACTGGCAGTGCAGTCCTGCCTATCTCAGTGTTGCCTTCCATGAGTACCTGTATTTTCTCATGTCTAAAACTTGCTTATCCTTTAGAAAGGATATATGCAATCCTAAAGAAGAAAACCAAAGAAAAGCATTTAAGGTGATACACAGACAACATTCTCTTCAGTATGAGGGGATGCCATCCAGAAGCTGGGAAATTTCAGGAATCTCCTAGGAAAAGAGTACAGCCCCTGAAACTGGCATTGCAAGGCACCCTAAGCTACAAACTATGTGAAGTATCAAACACAAGTGAAATCATCACAGTGTGGCTTGAATGGCAATAACTTAAGATTTTAAGAACCTTGGGACAATGGATTTGCAGAGAATACAAGGGAATATGGCATTATATAGTACAGCATATTTTATGAAATGATGAAAATAAATATTTGTGTTACAAACACAAGCCTTATGCTGTGGGACTGCCCTCTAACCTGGCACATGCCAGGTAATTTTGGAGGCAATTATAAGGAGAAGCTTTCATTTCTTTTCACATTTGAAAATAAATATACATTTTTAATATACTTCTTTTGTTAATGTCTTATATTGTTACTATAGTTTGTTTAATATACACATTTTAATACACTTTTCTTAATAGGAAGTAAGGGAAGGAATAATTGATTGAAATATAGAACTAACCCAAAGGCCTATAGCTTTTCTTCAAGCCTCCTGTGCAAGTCAACAAACAGCAGCAACAGCCTTCAAACAGCACAGGATAGAGGGAAACTCCATTTGCTCTCAAGTTCCCTTCTGACTGGGGAGTAATAACCTTAGATTTGACACTAAAGCCAGAAAAGGAGGACCAGAGGGAAATTATTCTAATTATGTCTTCTTTACTGCTTCCTTGCTTGTAGAGATGGGCAATGGGCACAACTAGCAAAGTGATTCAAATGGGTAGGAGCAGACACCAAAAATAGTCCACAGCCTAAGCTGTTCAAACTGTCTGATCTTTTGACAAAGGGCCACAAATTAGCACAGAAAGAGTTCAAATGCCACCAGCACTGAAGTGTAGCTGACTGGGGTCAGGGAAGTTGAAGTTTATGGCTCATGAGGTTTCCCCTTGAATTTTTAAGCCTTCCAGTGATAAATGTGATCTGTAACCTAGAAAGCGAAGGGCTGCTATTTGTATCTGTGCCAAAAGAAAGTGAGACGAGCTCAACAATGTCTTGGCAGTCTGGAAAAAAAGCAGTTGCCAAGAAGAAAACTGCACTGTGTTGGCTTAGCTGTTTTGATAAAGTAAAGTAATTAAGGTGCTGTGCCCAAGCACAGTCCACCAATGTGCCAGAAAGTGAATTTAAGGAGAAGAAAGGACAGTGCTTGGAAACATAATTATCAATTGAAATATGAGTTTATCAGGTCAGAAGAACACAGGACATAGACACATCCTTTCTTTGACACATCCCCAGAACTCTTCTCTAGCTCCTCTGTTTAGGAGTCAAGGCTCTGCTAACACCTGTGACTGCCTGTACCAACATCTACTGCAGCTGCTGCTGGATTCAGTAGTGAATGAATAGAGGGAGAAAATAAATGTGTTCTTCAAGGGCAGAGGAAGATGTAAGTCCAGAAAAAGTATTTTTACAAGTTTTTATATATTTACACCAAGAACTTGGCATGTTCTCTCATTTACGTTGGGATAAAACCAGTCTTACTTTATTATCCCACAGGAATTATCCATGATTTATGCTGGCATGGCAAAAGAGGGGAATTGAGACCAGAGTCTTGCCCTACCTCAGCAGCTAATTTACATCTGTCTCACATATATCCAGACAAAGCCAAGGACTAATCCTTTCCAAAGCATGCTCATGGATACTGCAGAATGTCACCAAAAAGTGTGCTCCTGGCATTGTGTGAGCTTTATTTCCCCATTAGGGAAATGCCCCTTGGTATACATTTATTCCATGGAGTCAGGGGTTATTCCCAAACCAAAAGGCAAATGGCTTTGATAAAGAATGTGTACTGCTCCTACAGGAGCAGCACCCAAGGCTGTGTGTTGATAGAGCATAAAGTGAAAATTTGTGCCTTTCATTTTGGAAGACTTTATAAAGGCTGGTTAAGTGGCTGCCTACCAAGTACTGAAATCCCTTGAACAAGAATCACGTCTTCAAGGAAAGATTTGCCCAAATCACCCATAGCTCCTTCAGAAGCTGGACAAGAGCTGCTCTTCCAGCAGATTATCAGAAACAGCATTAAAAAACTACAACAGCAGCAACAACCACCTGTAGAAAATATATTCCCTCCCAGAATTAGAAGTGTTGAGAAGGCCACAGCAAAAATGTTGACTTGGTTCCCTCTGTTTCGCCCATATAACACTTAAACCAGACATCTGCAATGCACTTTGGTCTGTCTGGTTGCAAAACCAACATCAAAAAGAATAACTGATTATTAAACCCTCTGCTTGCACGTTGGTCACAGTGCTCCCGTGCCAAGTTGTGCAATTTATAAATAGACTAAGGTTTGGGGAAGGGGGGAGAAATGGAGAAGGAAAAAAACCTTCAGTTTTGACTCTGCAAAAACAAGTGTGGGTACCTGGAATGTGACTAAAGCGTGTGGTGCGTGACACATGCTGGAAAGAACTCTGGAGACGTTCAGGAACACAGCTAAAAAAGCGAAGAAAAGGCGCTGTGGACACTGAGTCACCTAACTGGGAAATCTGTGCAGAACTCTTCAGTTTTTAAATTTCCATACCCCACTCGAGGCCAGCTGTCACTTCATGTTTCCAATTCATTCCACCACCCCTTTGGTGGAGGAGTCGTTTAGACACAATAGGCACCAATGCAAAACGGAGCTGATTTACAGCTGCCTCCTGGGGAGGTTTCCCCGTGCTAAAGTCAAAGAAGTCACATATATTACTAATGCCTTCAAAATGAACTTATTTGCACAGTTTGGGGGTGAAATTCAGATGTTTCTACTGTTGAGGAGAAGGGCAAGCAGTTTAGTTTTATGTCAGAACACATCTACTGCCAAGGCCAGTTTAGAACTTTCTTTCCCTATCCAGGTGCACATTCTCTCTCTGACCACAGCAACAGTTCCCAGGAACCCAATTTATTCTTTCAGGGCATTTGCAACCAGAAAGAAATCTACTATTGAACTGAAGGTAGAACAGTGACTACCCTTGGAAAGTGAGAAGCAATTTCTAGCACATGGTAAGTTCAGAACACAGATATTCCCCTTGCTTCTGAGATAATAGCTCCCAACATTGGAAGTTTCCATCTCAAAACTGCAGACTTCTTTCAGAAAGACTGATGGAGCACAGGGAAAGCCCCAGTCACCACAAGATGATCAGAAACTTTGCTGAACACCCCAAGATTTCCCTCCAGGTAGAGCTGCCTATGTCCAAACTTTTCTGGATTTGCCATTCTTTCCTCACTTGAAAATTTTCTCAGGGCGGGATTCAAGCATTTATTACAACCATCTGGGACACCTGGGTGGAATTACTGCTCAGCAGCAGCACTGAGGCTGCTGTGCATCCAGAGATCTTGGAGATTTCTACCATGGTTGTGCCTGACAGCACATATTCCATCCAGGCAGTCTCAAGATAGAACATCTCAGTGCTAAATCCAGATACACAGAGAGTGCACCAAATGGAGCGATATGGAAGCCAAGAAAAGATCCTGGCAAAGGACAATCCGCCTTGGAACAATGTGCCAAGAGACTGAAAAACTCTTTTTATTAAAATTTTAAGAGGGGGAAAATATAGCAACTACAGAACCTCAGATAAATTGCAATGCATCTGAGTTTGAGGTAGGAAAGAAAATGTCCTTTAGAAAGGTCAACTGGTTCTGCATACAGAAAACAAAGAAAGGAGCCTCTGTCCAAGGTAAAAGCACATTTTTTTCCCTATACTGGACATAAAAATCAAGAATGTCCAGTAGAGAGTGATTAAAAGTGTGTTTTTGAATAGAGTTGAGAACCTGACCCTTTTCTCCTGGAAACAAAATGAAGTAATGTGCCACCAGATCCATTTAATCAAGCATTTGTCATTAAAGTTCTTGTTTGAAAACATTACTTAACAAATATTTGCTGTGTCCTCCAATGATACTTAAGTTTGGAGCCAAACTTACCTAAATTAAAGATATATTTATCTTTCGAAGCTCTGTGGAATTTTTTGATTCCTTATAGGACTGAAAAAAACCCTACTGTCAAGATATTACAATTCCATAGAGAACAGAATTGCCAAATTTTTTTTAGAGGTAAAACTGTGTTTTTCCCTGGTCTTTTTGGGTCTTAAGAAAAAGTACTACTCAGCACATTAACAGGGAGAAGCTGATATGTGTGAAGGAAGGGAATATTCAAGTTCTCAAATTCTAGTGGATTCAAAAACCATGGGGAANATCAAAAGGTCAAACCTTATCCTGCAAAGAAATTAAACTAGGACAAGCCACTCCCTGAGCCTCACAGATTCATGAACCTTTTGCTTCCATTCCAAGAAACTGTCGGAATACAGCTGAAAGTACATAGCTTGTGGTGATGGATTATAAAATGAAAAAAGCCTTTGTTTACTGACTGTAGGAGAAAGAACAATAGAAGCATAATAAGTAGACATGTAATGTGACTGAGACAGAAATTAAGGCTGACAACTGCCAAATGGGTAAGCAAACAACACGATGCTGGGTAGTCAGAAGTACTGTAATTGCATTCTCCTCTCTGTTCTGGGACAATGCAAAACTTCAGAACGGGTTGGGAAGGATTAAGTGCCTGATTGCATTATGCTGTTGATGTTGCCTGTCGTGTTCTTGTGTGTAAAAAGTGTTCTACATGTCTCTGAGACTGCAAAAGCTGCAGCACACCTTGCTCAGGGGAGCCTTTTTCTGCAGGAGTAACTCAGTGCTTGGCCTGTCACTTTCAAGAGTTCGTGCGTAAGACAACCTATGGGCACTCTGCCTATCCTCACCTTTCTTTAAGTTATTCTCTCTTTATTTAGCACTATAAAAAATGTGAGCCACCTTCCAAACCTGGAAAATTAAAAATTCATGGCTACCTGAGACTAATGCAAAGATAATGGAAGTCAATCAGAGCTTACCTGTGAGGAAGTTTCATTTTATAAACAACTCAGGGCACCAAGTGACACTGTGTAAGAAGCAATTCATTCAGTTATACAGGTAATATTTTCTCTATAATAAACACATACTAATAAGGAGTAACCTATTTAATATGAATCAGCCTTTCCTTTAGACTCGAAAGGAGGTTATTTAGTCTTTTTCTTCCTATTTTATAATACCTATTACGACTTTTTTTTCTGCCTTTTTGTACTTGAACAAATGTGAGGCCATTGACATCTCATCACTTCCCTAATCTCCAGTTTTCACAAGATAATTTGCATGACCTTTTTCATCTCGTTTAACAAGAGTTTGAACCTCAAATACTGGCTTCTTTTCCTAAATATTTTTCATTTATAATAACTAATTTTTCATGAGAGCTCTCTTGCTTTTCAAGTTAATATAGCTAACCCTTATTGCGGAGCCTGAATTAATTTCCTGTTTATTTTTGTAAGTAGGTCCTTGTTAATGCTTGCACCATGTTACTGCTGTCAGATAGACCCCATCTGGTGGCTAATAAACAGATGTATAATTTCCAATTAAAAACAAGTATAAAAAATTGTCTTTTTTCCACCTTGGTGGAAGAGGATCAGGCCAGGGAATACTGAAGCAAACTGGATATCCATAAGTCCACAAGCCATGATGGGATGTACCCACAAGTGCTGAGGGAGCTGAGAGATGTCGTTGCAAGGCAGTTCTTGATAATCTTTGATTGATGGTGGCAACTGGGAGAAGTGCCCAAAAGCTGGAGGAAAACAAATGTCACCCCCATTTTTCAAGAAGGGCAAGAAGAAGGACCCATGAAACTACAGGATAATCTACCTCACCCTCATTCGTGCCCATCACCGCTTGTCCTGTCACAAGGCACAGCCAAAATGAACCTGGCTCCATCCTTTTCCTACCCCCTGTTCAATATTACATTAAAAGGTCAATTTTTCTGCTCTCTGTACTGACTGTGGAAGTTCAAAGATTTCCCATATTGAAAGATTTCCTTAAGCTTGTATTTTCTGGGGATAATTTTTAAGTGGTGCCCAGTCCTTGATCTCTCACCTTCTCATGTTGGTTTTGTCCAGTTTGAGACAAGTTACTGGATCAGACAAAGCCATGGCCTGTCCTAATTTAGCTTATGTACAAGAGGATCCTCATACAAAGCATCTTAAACCAGAAATGGGTTGGTTTTGACCCTTGGTCAGCACTCAGAAGCGAAGAAAGAACCTACCCTCAGCCCAGCAAGCCACAGCCAGAAACTTCTGCAGAGATTAAGGCATCAAGAGCAGTTCCACAAGAAAGATAAGCAGAGCAGTAACCACCCAAATGCAGCAGCTGTTTTCTACTCCCTGCAGTTCCCAGCCATACACATCTAGAGATGCCTACAAATATTCACATGCAGGTAAATATTTAAATGTGCACAACTTCTGTTTCCAAATGTGGCCTCTCACCTCTGTGTTTTGTTTCTCCACTCTGAAAGAACAAACCTCTGTTTCATACCAAAATACACTGATATTCACCTCCAAAGACACCTTTTGGAAGGGAACTACCAGTCATATCCATTCAAAAATAGAAGTTCCTGGCTGTGAAATTTAAGCAGCATACAGGCACTACTGAACTTAGCCTGAGAGCTCTGAACACAAAGAAAACTGAATTCTAGCTGCCTACAAAACTCCACAGTCCAAGGGGGAGACCCCAGGAAGTTTTGCAGCAACCTCATTCTTCAGAGCCTTGACTTTGAGAAGTCCTGATGTAGATATGCACATCCTCTGCTGGATCTACCTTTGGAAAATCCCACTGCAGGAGGCAGGAATCTGGGTGGTAATGAGGATCCTAGTGCTCAGGCAGTGATCTGAAGCCTGGGAATTATGTTTATCAGAAAGCAGAGATCTGTTTTTCCTCACCACTACAAACCAAGCCTACTGGTTTAAAATTCCATCTCTCATACAAGCAACAATAAATAAGACCAAGCTCTTGCCAAAAGAGACAGAGAGAGAAGCACTTCCTACAGGACTGGCAAAGCCTGTGAAATGCAGAGCTGTAAGTAAATCATCTCTCTCCAGTCACAGGCCTGCATCCAGCAGAATAATTCAACACAAATTCCTCAGTGATTTATGCACCATGAGCAAAACCCTCTGCTTTGCAATAAACAATGGCTTGAGCACTTGGGTAAGCCCTGTGATGAGAACTTCCAGTGAGGGGACGGAAAACTCCCTTCAACTCAGCTGAAAAGTGCTGCCCTAGCATCAAACTCCTAAAATACAGACCATTTTCATGGATGTACGACACGATGATAAAGGCCATTCATAAATAAGCTGGGTTGTGGGGGGTAATGAGATCATGGAAAGGGAAAAGAATTGTTATGATAGGGAAAGTGTTCATTTTTCACCAGCTCAGATTCTGCTCCAGGGTCCCACCCGCTTCTGGCTCCCTCCAGGAAGCTCTCTGCTCTAAGAAATGGCAGGAAGGACATCAAGGAGAAGTGGATGCTGGCATAGCACTTCCCACTGCACCCAGAGAGCTTTAAGGGTGATGAACTGAGAGCTGGATGTTGGCAAGGAATCTTCGCTGTAGAGATTCTGGAACTCTAAAAAGATGTTGGCCTCAAAGTGCAATAGGGTTACAGGAGAAGATGAAGATATGCTCAGATTATTAGGTCAGGCATGTGTTTGGCAGAGCTCTGGAAAGGAGCTGGATGGACAAGTGCCAAAGATACTGGTGGAGCTCATGGGCATTTTTCTACTTAGTGCTATGTTTGCTCAATTACTGCACTTTCCCAGGCTTAAAGCTGTTTTCTTTTTCCTAGAACAGAATTCCTTGCAGACAGCCTCAGAATCTCTGTGAATGTTGATGATTTGCCTGCTAAAGACAGTCAGGGAAGCACTGCAGGCATACAGTGCATCAGGGAGGTTTCTTCAGTCCCTGTGAGATAACCAGATGCTACTGGGTTGCTTCTGCCAAAGTGATTGCATTCTACACACACATACACAAAAAAAAAAAAAAAAAAAAAAAAGAGATATTTGGTGAGATAAATTCACAAAAATAACAGAAGAGGAACAGGGAAGTCGAGGAATTAAACCATGCAGGACAATCTCCACTTTGAAGATCCATAACCCCAAAGTTAGGAAAAGCAGTGACTGAACAACATTTCCTCTGGGACTGGGCATCACAGACTTTATTTTCAAGTCCTGAGAATTCTAGAGAGTATGTGGAGCAAAAAAAAGATGAAGATGTGATTTCAAGTCATGGTGGTTAAAGAAAGGGTCATTTTTTCAGGCATTAGGCAGGACAGAAGGGCTCAGTTAGGGGCAAGCTGTACCACAAATTGATGTTAACCACATTTTTGAAAAGGAAACACTTATATCTAAAGAGAATAAAAGCACCATTTCAGCAGAACTCCGCTGTTCTTATTTTATCTCTCTCTTAAAACTACCCTAAGTAAGGTAAGCAGATACATCCCTACTAAAGTTTTTTCTGGTGAAGATTGATGAAAGAAGCAAAAGGTCAAAAGGAAAACCAGTATTGACAATTTTGGGGCCTGATTGCTTACATTGAGCACTGTCCTACACAGGCCCCAAGACACTCAAAGAGAAGGCAACAATATCCAGAGCTGAGACAGTCAAACTATGGATCACAGGTCTGTCACTGCTTTAAAAACTGCCAGGAGAAGCAAGCTCCAGGCTTTAGGAACATTCATGGCAGGAACAGGAAGGGGACAGGGGATGCTCAGTCAAGAGCAGGCTCAACATGGGTACATCACAATGAAAGGCCAAAATTCGTTACACAACGAGGTGAAACAGTTTTCCATACCAAGGGAAAACACAGTTAAAAATAGGAGGGAAGGAATATATTATCTAGACAGTTTGACTAACAGAAACTAATGAGTTTTGATTTATGTTGTATTCACTATAAATAATATTCTAGTTAACACAATTTCCTACCTGCTCCTGATTATTGTATTCATAGTCTCAATGTTTACATGTCTTCCCAGTGTCAGCCTTTACAGCAAGAGGCATTTGGAGCTTTGAAAGTCATCACGCTATAGATAATGCAACCTGTTAGCTACTAAGAAGTTTGGTGGAGTTCTAGCAATGGGAAATAGAAATTAAAATATGAAAAACTACTAAAAGAAGAACTGGGACATTATAGAAGCAGTGATATTAAAATAAGCTCCACCACAATTAGAAATGAGCCAACTCTGCTTGATTTTCCTAGCATGAGGTAATTTTATATTAATAGATCAAGAGATGAAAAGGTGACCTCTGCTCAGCAATTCTACAACTGCAATTTCAGTTCCTACATGGCTCCCCAGCTGCAAGTGCTTCAAGATGCCCACTAAGAGGAAAATCTGCCAGTTTTCCAGGGGTTAAAGTTTTGTCTCAGAAGTAAAACCATCTCTTTGTGACATCAGTAACCTTAGATTACCCCCTTCATCTGTCATTTAGGGCTCCTAAATGATAAATGTTGCATTACAACCAGAAATAAAATTTATTATAAATTGCTACTGCACTTCTTACATTTGCTGTGTATTTTCTTCAGTTCCTATAACTCATCAGAGGTGGACTGCTAAAAGACAAAAAACAATGATTGTAAGTCAATTCAAGGAATATTTGGTCCAAAGAGGAGGAAATATTTCTTGAGAGTGGTGCAGTGTTGGAAGAGGTGAAGCTGTGTGATCTTCATCCCAGGAGATTTCAAAGCTCATGAGCAATTTGATCTGGCATTCAAGTCAGCTCTGCTTTGAGCAGAGGGAAGGTCTAAGGACAACTGATTAATTCTAAAATCATGTTGTTAAAACTTTGATTAACATTCAATAATATGTTCAATTCAATTATAAAAATATAAAAAGCAGTCTCTCTATGCAGGATCATAGAACTTTTAGGGAGCATCCTCTCTGTCCCTGGATCAACAGTTGCATCACTTGCTAAAAACTGAGTTTGAACTCACCTTCATCTGAGAAAAGAAAATCATCAAAAATCACTAAACCACAGATGTTTTTATAGCACTTTTTATATTACAGTGCAAGAATTGAGAGGAACTACTCTTGCTAAGTGCATTCGTACAAAAAAAATCACACTAGAGAAACTCCTCTCTAATGAAAATCAATACTTTAATTAGGATGACAAAAAAGCTGTGTTACAACAGACAGACCTCCAGAGCTCTGCACATTCTAAAACTGCAGCTTTCATTCTCTACTTTTTCATATATCTCTCAGGCCATCCTGAGATGACTGAGACCAGGTAAACCATTTTCAGTACTTTTAGCCTAATATATCTGTTAGCAAATAATTCATGATTTCTCTCTCAAATAATTGTTTACAATCCTCTTGATGGGAGTTAAAAAAAAAATTGAAATTCATTCATAGGCTTTTGAAAATAAAGAAATTGAAATTTGTATTTGGACATTCATATGCTCTTGAAAATAAAGCACTGCATTAGGCAGACTGTGTTTCAAGCAGTCTGTGTTTCAATATGTTTGTATATCTGGATGTGCACTGAGAGATGAGGTGTTATAACATCTAACAAATCAAACCTCAATTCACACTGTACTATTTGCACAATCCGCATGATATATTTTCTTTAAGTCTTTAACTGAAATTGTTCTGCTGTAGAATAGAAGTATGTAACACCCACTGTGTTCTTATTTGGTGAAACCCTCCTTACTCACAGCTGCATTTCTTTTACAAAAAAAAATTTGCTTTTTCTTATAGCCCAAAGGGGTCCACAAAGCCAGAGGAGGATATTTTTACAGATTAAGAGACAGGAGTGAATGGAATAGTTGCTGAATATCATAATGGTCCTTTATTTCCTTTTGTTATTAAGAACTTTATAGTTTGCCAAGACTGACTATGCAGTTAAATTCCCTGAGGATTACAGACCTTAGAAGAGAATCCCTAGCCTGTACCAAGAGTGAGCATGACAAAGATGAGGTTCCTGTCTTTGGTGTACAATCAGTTGGGAACTGGAAACAACTGTGTGGTCAGAAGGAGGGTGCTGAGGCACCAGGAATAATCTATAACAATTCTACAGTGCCACATCTAATCTTCCAGCATAGGCACTTGAGTTAAAGAATGACTTTCAGTTTGCATTCTTACTGAATAAGAGTGAAACAGGAATAGTCCACAATATTTTAACTATAAAAAGTTTAATACATGCAAGCTGTATTAAAAATTTTAGCAGCGTCCTTCAACAGAGTTAATGTGTTTGAAAGCAGCAGGCAGGAGAGGCTTTGAGTAAAATGGAAGATAAATGCTGCTTCATCTGTCCATCAAAGCCTGAATTTAAACTTAAGTTACGCCAGAAAACCAGAAAAAGAAAGTGGAGTGTAATCTAAGCAATCTAAGAAAGGAGAGTCACAGTAAATTATCAAAAAGCACAAAGTGTGGCTGATGTCTGCCAAGGGAATCAGTATCCACATCAAGGCTGAGCTCAGATACCCCCATGACACAAAAGTGAAGAAACCTACTTCACTGGCAGAAAGAGGGGTGGCCATTCTCCAGGTACATCTACACTAAAGCTCTAACATTACCCAGGAAATAAAAACCACATTTATTTTAGTGGTAACAGTCAAACTTGCAGTCAAGCAAAATATGGAAGATAAAAGCAAGAAATGTCATCTCTGAGAACAGACAATCAATTGCACATGTCTGGTCTTCTTTTTTGTTTCTCACAGAAGTTTAAACCACAGGATTTCTATGAAATCATATCAGCACAGTGAAACATTATAATGGAGACAGCAAAATACAAATGAAGATGGAGTGTAAGCAGATGTACCTCTATTTTTAACTCAGCTGAGCTGCTAAAACTTGAGAATTCCTCTATCCAGTCACAGTTTAGTATAACACTTGTAATATTTACTAACAACAGAGCAGGTGGTGTAATCTCATTCTGGCTTTACCTGTTCCATACAGGAGTTTGGCCCAGAGTAACTGACATACAAAAAGCACACAAATTTTGCCTCAAAACCTTGGAGGCAAAAAAAGAAGGAATTTGAAAGCCTTGCAGAACCTCAGTAGGGTTTGATGGGTTCACTTTCACTTGCCAGTTTGAAACGCCTTGCTCCCAACAAGGAGCAATTCCTCTCACATTAAAAATTAGTGCTTATCTCTTTGGAAAACTACGTGCAGCATTTCAGCTTTAACTCAAAAATAAAACAAAAATCTAACTCAAAATATTTTACAAAGCTTATCGACTACCCATATTACCAACAGCAGCTTTTGCAGGTAATCACATAGGGGCAGATCATGTAACAAAAAACAGTTGGAGTTTGATTATTCAAAAGATAAATGGTAACAAATGCAATCTTTCTTATATATACAAATTATCCAGGAACAGATATTTGTCGAGGTTTTTTTTCTATTTCTTAATATCCCAGTTCATTTCTTCCTATACAGACATCTTATATAAGAATATTTCTAGTCAGCAGTATTCTCAAATATTTCTTTTATTTTCTCAGCATTTGTAGTACAAACAAAATACAATCCAACAAAAATTGTTTTGTTTTGGCTTTCTTTTAGATATTGTGGGAAATCCTTAAAAATCGTGGCTGGTTTGTTTTGTCTTATTTTAAAGCCAGCTTCTTCTATGTTTATAAAGAAAAAAATTCATAAATATACAAAAAAACCCCACTGGGAACACATATGGATGTGTTCAGATGAATAAAACTTGTAAAACCAGGAGTAAAAAAAATCAAATCAATTTCAAAACTGTCAAATACTTTCACACTGATTCATGATGTGAACACCAGCTTCTGATTATTCACCAGATTTTGTGACCATATTCTCCAAAAAAAATTCACCAATGTAAATGGCAATTCATCTCTTTTGAACAAATCAATACCTAAAAAACCCCAAAAACTGAAGTATGACATTCTTCCAGGAATAAGCACTATACAAAAGCATACATAATGATTGTTGAGTGTATTTTTGCTATAGCAAATTATCATCAGAGCCACAAAAAAAGTGATGAGGGCTTTATTTTTAATGTTCTGATCAATCCAAGATTTCATTTGCTGAAGTGGAAATGAATTAATCTGTGTCACCTCAGAACCAAAACCCTTGGTGTTTTATACAAGTCTACATTACCTTATGAGATCAATAGGCTGAAACTTGTAAAACACTCCATATCTTGCCCATTCTTGATACAGCAACTAAGTCAAGGAAAAAAAAACAAAACACAAAATTAACTTGAAACAAGTTATCCTTTCTGTTTTCACAAACATCTTCTAAGAGTTAAAAATATTTGCTCCACTCCTGGGGCTGCTATACCCAGTGGAGTCCATAGAAAAACTACTTTTGTCCCCATCTTGGGGACATCACACAAGGTCGTGTCTGCTGTTGGTTGTGAAGATTCACCCACAACTTACACAGAGCTCAAAGGAAAGCCCAGACCCTACAGAAACTTCTTGCAGTGGGAGGAATCCAGATGGAACAGGGTCAGGGATAAAAGGAAACCTTGCAGGTCCTGAAGTAGATTGACCACAATACACTCAACTGCAAAGTGTTTGCAAACAGGCAAAGAATTTAGGATATTCTTCCTTATTCCCTCTTTAATTCTCATGATTTATGTGACCCAACTTCACTGAAGAGGATTGTCCTGGCTGCCATATTGATATTTTTATATGAATACTTGTTGGTGCCTATTCAGAATCACCCCGTGCCACTACCCACAGCATTACCTACAAAATGTTATTGATTGCCATAAATAATCCTACTAAGAAATGCATTCACTCAAATACACAAAAGGAGAAAGTTAAAACGATGTCATTCTTGAAACTACCCAAAGGTTGCTTTGAACACAGCTACAGAATGGAATTTGAAGAGCAAAAAGAAAGCTTTAAAATAGCATTCCATTTAGGAACAGGTACTTTCTGTAAATTTACAAGAATTTTCTAATCTGCTTTTAATCCAACAGGGATGCTGCTGTAGTATGTGACAACAGTGGATTTCCCAGGCAGGTTTCAAAGCCCTCATGGATTTTTTAGTGCAAACACAGGGACAGCAATGAGGGGTTATAAGTTGCCAGTGGGCCAGAAGTTTAAAGAAGACCAAGCCAGTGTTTACATTCATGGTGAGTTATTACCATTCTGCTGTGCAATACCTTTCTTAAAAAGATGTATTTTTTAGAACAGAAATCACACAGAAACTGGGAAATTCTTTTACTCTTAGGAAAGACTGAAACCCTCTCATTCTGAGGGTTTCATTGACTGAAGGTTTCTAATCCTCATAGGATGGGACAAAGGTGTGGTGTCACTGCATTTTCTCCCAGGATATCTTGAAGAAGGTTGATAAGGATTGAACTTTTATATTATAAACTGGTACATAAACCTTAATTACTTTGGCTGCCCTATGTATACATATGCCAATAGTGCCCATTTTCATACTCAAATAGTACTGATTTTTGGGGCTTATACAATAGAAAAATGAATTGGAAGATACAGATAACTTAAAATGGGCAAAACAAAAAGGGGCAGAAGGAAAAAAAAAGCTCAGAAATGCCCTCCTTTCTTTTAAACCTGATCAGGGTTCTTCAGGAAATTAAACACTGAGACTATTAGATTCAGATAGAAAACAGATGATGTTATGCATAGGAATACTACAGAAGATTCAAGGCCTAGGCAGCAGGGACATATGTGAATAATCAATGAAGTATTTCTGGAAAGAAGCTTTTATGTTTTTAATACTTAACACTTCATAACTGAGCCTAATAGGCAGAATAAAAAGAGGGCAGCAAAAAATACAACTAGTAGGGGGAATATTTTTCCAGACACTGGTCCTTCTAGGCCCTCTTCCCCCCATTCCACAATACCCAATCTTCCTCCATTGACTAATGTTCACTTCTTTTCTCTAAAATTTTTGCTTTCCAAGTCAGTAATCTGTGTAACTACCTCTCAGAGAAAATTCTGCAACTCAAGAGCAGAGAAATCCTTCATGAACAAAAAGTTCAAAGTAACAGACACAAATAAAAAAGCTTATTTTACAGTTTGTTCTCTAACATTGTTTTGCTTACCAAGGCTCATACTCTAAATTAAATTGTGTGCAGCACATGAAGACATCTAGTGGCTGAATGGCAACATTTTTACCAAAAACTACAAAGATTATGTTTTCAAATTTTACTAATTCAGCATTGGAAAAATCAGATTTATTTGTATCCCCTCAGTTTGCATGAATTCATTCTTCATATTAAGTAAACATTGGAGGTATCCAAACATTCCCTTTTCCTTCAGTCTTCCCTCCTCCCCTTTCTCTCCCTACTTTTTTCCCTCTGCATTTCCTATCCTATTGTTTGCATATCAAGGAAAATAAAATGAGTAAACATTAGAGAACAATATGGAAATCACCTTAATAGATTGCAGAAATTAAATGTTTTTTCCCATTTTCAAATGTAAGCATATATATATATATTCAAACACAGTTTGAATTCACACTGTTTCTCTTGAGGATTGATCTATTTTTGAATGCCTTTTGATAGCTAGAAACTTTATTTACAAAATAATTGGAAGCAGATTTTTAGAAATTGCACGCAATTTAATTGAATGCACCATCAAATGAAAAGTAAAACTATGGGGTTTTTCGGTAACCACTGTTCTCTAGTAGCACTTGGTTACAAAAATATAATTTCTATGTGAGTTGTTTAACAATTTCTGCTTCCTGACAGGTTGAAAATCTTATCTATGTATGCAGAGGGAACCTGGAAGCATTTCAAAATGTAAATATCAAATTAAATTTACTGACATGCTTCATAAGAAAACATAATAAAAATCTTGCAAAAACATTTTTATATGCATAGAGAAAAATATGTCATGCAAAAAATGTGTGCATTTTTAAAAACATCTACTTCTTTGTACAATGGCTAATACTTTACAATGACATTTAGAACATCATTTACTACATAAAATCTAATATGAAATAAATTTTCCAATGTATTTTACCTTTCTTTCATTCATGTCATCATTTTGGCCTTCATATTCACCCTAGAGAAAGAAAACAATTAAATAACTGATGTAAAAGCAGATAAAACTAAATAAAAGTTTGGTCAGCTCTTCCTACATTGTTGATTTTACTTTTAGGTCGCAACTTGAAATGTACTTACAGAAGAGTTTTCATACTGGAATTACACTTAGAAGAGATTTTCATTGTCACAGACAGCAAATATTAATGCCTATGAATTGATGTCTCCTGACACCAGCAGAGATATTTAACAGTGCATACGTACATCGTGAAGTGGGTAGGCTGCATCATAAACATTGTTTGCTATTAATGTGCCAATGCCTAAAAGAAAAAGAAAAATTCAGGTGGTCTACAGGAACAATTGAACAGAAAATATTATTACAAACTTTATTCATGGCATTCCAAATGGGATAGAGCTGTGTAATTGACAATATTCAGAATGAGAATAGAGCAACATAAAAGTTCCTGGCTGTGGAAAATGTTTTTCAAAGAAACTCGTTTCCATAAAGTGCTTTTTCCTCTGTGAACAGCACATACAAATACTCTTTTGACCACTTTTTCACCCTGATAACAAAGAGCCATGTGACTGAGGAGCAAACCCTCCAGAAGTCCTTCTTGAATTTTCACAATGGCAGAACCACAGATCCCTACTGGCACACCACAACAATTAAAAACACTTTCACAGAAGTTTGTGGTTATAAAATCATAGAATGGTTTAGGTTGGAAGGCACCTTAAAGATCAGCCAGTTCCTGTCCTCCTGCCGTGGGCAGGGACACCTTCCACTATCCCAGCTTGCTCAGAGCCACATCCAGCCTGGCCTTGGGCACCACTGAAAGCATTAGCAAGGGAATCCCCAGCATTGACTGCAGCACCTACAGACAGACACGAGACCCCTAATGGCTCTCAAAACCTGCAACTCTTACAGCTATTCCATCCTCAGCCTCTGCAGGTGAAAAAAAATTTTCCATAAAAAGGCAACCAAAGATGAGTAATTTATAATAATTAGTCATTTTTATATAAATTTATACCAGGTCTCTTTACTTTCCATGTCCAGAAAAAAGTAACCATGTCTTAAAAACATTCCATAGCCAAATTACACATTGTTCTGAAATATTCAGGAGAAACCCTCTGGTCAGAGATGCTAGACAGGCAGTACCAATAAATGTCTCCCCCGATACAAAGACAAGTACAACTACATGCACTGATAGAATCAGGAAATCATGCTTGGATAGTGTCAACACTGAAAGCATTCAGTGTTTGGAAGTTTACAGTGGTTCAGAGTCAGGGTAGAAGAAAATAAGTTTTCCTTGTATAATATCATAGGAGCAGAATCAGATTCAGCCTTACAAAAATGTAAAAAAATCCGTAAGAAAACCTGTTTGAGGCATTTTTATTTTCATCCTGTTATATAATAAAGCATGCTTATGAAAACCAAAGACTTCTATAAGCACTTCCAAGATCACAGTCCTGCCTCTTGTGCAAAGCAAACAATGAACTCTTATTAAAAAAAAAAAAAAGGAACAAAATGATGTTTAAAAGAATCTATCAAACCTCTGCTGATGAGTGGTTTTAAGCTGAGAAGGGAAAGCCTTAGTGACATATGAAACAGAGGTCTTTTGGGGGAGGATCTCAGAAGACCAAAGGGATAAGTAAATTCAGGTAAAACACGATGCACAATCATGTTCTGGCTGTGGACCAGAAAGATGGAAAGGATGGGAATGTTAAAACAGTTATTTCATGTCAAATGTGTTCTTGAGCTGACCTGAGCTCTAAGCGCATAAAGCTGTATTTTCACCTTAGAGACAAAAAAAAGTTCATGAAAAATTATTACTAGTCCTTTGATCTCTAATGATGGCTTTCATTCCACTATAAACCAGAACAAGGTATTAAATTAAAGAAAACCCTAAGTGAGAGGCAGATATCTCCATTGGCAGAGTGTTCCTTCCCTTCCTGCTCCGTCCCTGAGCTTCTCTCAAGTTTTCTCCCCACCAAATTCCAAAGTCTCCAGGAGGGTTCCCAGCATTGCCCTCTATTGCCCCCGTGGGGCCTTTTGAGCAGATCAAAACAGAGAACAACAAAAAATAAACAGCTCAAAAAGCAGACACCTATCAAGTGATGTTTTAGAAACTGAGAATGCCTGACATTTTAAAAAATATAGTTTCATATTTTTTAAAGGAAACAGTATGGCAGTCATAAATTTAAAAGTTTGTACTGGGAAAAAGCAAGTGGTTTTGGTTGAAAAAGAGAAAGCATTTTCTGTGGCTTTAATTTTGTAATGCTTTTCATGTAATTTCAAAACAAAATATAAAAATCTCCTCTTCAGGGAAACTGAAATTAATCCATTTTTCTGCACCAAATACATGTTTTATTGCAGCTTCCCTGTACAAAACCACACCAGGACTGTACAGAATTGTGATCTGTCCATAGGTGGTCAAGCTTACAGAAAGATTTCCAGAAAATGTGTCAGACAGGGAGCACCACCACTCCTTTTCCACTAGGGAGATGTGTGCCATGATCTCACAATGGGTGAGAGAAAAGAGAATAAGTACACCTGTGTAAATTCTGAACCTCAAGACAATTAAATAAACTATGAACCTCAAGCTCCAAAGATTTCAGCATTATCCCAAAAGTATCTTCAAAACAGTCATATTTGAGTCATATATTTTGCTAGGCAGCTCAGGGAGGTAATTTTTAAAGCTGAAGCAATAAAAATAACCTGGAAAGGTGCATTATTCAATTGAAATTGTAAGAAAAATATGCTCCTGCAAGAAATAATACAACATATTGTAGTTGACATCTGAATTTTCCAAAGCAGATCATACAATAATCAAACCCAATTTTATAACAATTCATGAAATGTGAGTTATGTGCCAGATGCTGCACCTGTAGAAATGAAAAGCCAGTTCCCATTATGATCCAAACCATGGACCAGAAATTCTGATTTTATGCCTCAGAAAAAAACCATTTATTTCAATCTTTAATTTTTTTTTTAATGAAAATATGCCAGCATATTTTGTGTCCTGCTAGAAAAATCAATATTCTGTGAGGTACCTAAAAATTTCTTTTCAAAAGAACACCTCTAATTGTCTTCCCTCCACCTTACCCATGCTGTTTCTGGCCTTTGTAGGGGTGCGCTTCAAAATTTCCCTCACCTGCAAAAAAGAACAGTGGGTTAACACAAATATCTTCTTTTAGCATGAATTTGATGATGGAATTAGCAATAAAACAAAGCTTTAAAAGAGGTGCCTTCTTCACTGTTGGTTTGCTCAAATGTTTAAATCATTTAGCAGATTTTATTAGTGGATTGTCTGCCCTAATATTTGTAGACTGAATCCTGCTGTGTCACATTCATATAGAAATATTAGAAATATTGGAAATATGGAAGGAAATCTAGTCAAAGCTTAGGAAGAGGGCTGAAAGCAGCTTTGAACAATGGGGAGGAGTCACTAGTTTCCCAGCATTTCCAGCTCCTGAACCACCATGCAGCTCCAGAATTCCTCACATACGTATATGTCAGGAATTAGTGTTCTGCAAGAACACACAAATGCATAAATTGATGCAATCGGTAAAGTTGAAACTAAAAGACTCCCTACAAATCCCATTCTATATCCCACTGGCAAATCCCATTCAGCACAAGAAGACAAGGATATGTTATTTTTATTGACTTACTATTCGGCTGCGGGTTGCACTGTCAAAAAAGGTGTCTTTGTCTTTGATGTTATACCTAAAATATTGAGGACAAAGAAAACCAGCTCTGTTTTAAGACATGGAAGCAACAAGTAAGACAACATATAAGATTCTAATTTAGAATTCACTTAGAAACCACATCTAATCAGAAAAACAGATGTTTAAAGGAAATACAGATGACCAAGTACAATGTAATAAAATGTGCTGTTTAAGACGCAGTCATTCAGAGTTCTACCAGGATTGGAGTGATGGTGGGCATAAAAATGCAGAATTTTTAGGTAATATAAAATGCCTTTTGGGCAAGAAGTATCTCTCTATTGTTTACAGAAGATGAACTTTTAATATTTTTCTTATAACATCCCCTCAACACTATAACATGCTGAGGTTATGTTATTAGGTTTCAAGCAGCCTGATGCAGATGTTCATTACTCTTTTCCTGGCCACTAAACAGTCAGCATTTCACTTGCATTCAAATAACCATTCCACTGGAATTATGCCTTCTCTTAAACCTCAAAATCATCATATGTGAAATTAGCTTCCCAGTTTATTCTCCTCCATCAATTTGACTTGTATTCAGAATTAATTAAAATTGTCAGAGGGCAATAAATGATATGGCAGGTCACTGTATTTATTACTGAATTTTATTTATTGGACATAAATACAAGGAGACACCCAGGAGGAAAAAAAGAGTGTTTAATGTCAAACTGGGCCCAGAAATATTATTCTGGGTGAAAGGGCAGGTGTCAAGAATTCCTTATCTGCATATTATTAGCTGAGTTTTAATTGCTACAATAAATCTATCAAAAAGGAAAATACTGCCATATTTCTACTAGCTCTTGTTATTTTCAAAACAGGCAGTAATATCCTTAACCAAATAATCAGGAATTTGGTGGGAGGATTTCTACATTTCAAGCTGAACACGTGGATATTTTATTTGATGCACTGCTTCCAGTGCCTTATCTAGCAGAAGTAAGTAGAACACTGGCAGAAAGTCCCTGCAATTCAGATTTCTGTTCATCCCCTAAAAATCTGACAGCTTTGGATATTTTCTCAGGATTTCCATGACATGCTTGATGAATTTCTGAATTTTGACTGAAATATGGGTAAAAGAAATGATGACACTGAATTGATACATTCCAGCTTTCTTTGTTGTCCATCCCATTTTAAAGTACTCACAAATATATTTTCTCTCTGGAAAACGGGTAGGACAAGTTTTTCATCTTGGTATTTTCTTGTCGTGGCACCTGGGGTTGCAGAGGTTCAGTCAATTTGCACCATATTTCATTCAGCGTTTTCAGTATTCCCTTTTCTTCTGTGATTTCATACATCTGAGGAAATAAAACTGTACATTAGCATGTCCCTTCCAAAATTACACTAACATGAAGAAAGGGAAAAAAAAGAATTTGCTGTACACATATGTTTAAACCTGTAATTAAGTGTCTTCTCTGAAGACATAATCCCGTATAACTGTAAGCACCTGAATCCATATGGGTTGCAGTTCCAAAAAGTTCATGTCCTTCACAAGCTGCTTCCAGAAAAAAAAAAACCTTGGTGCAGAATTTTTAATCCAAGAAAAAAAGAAAACAACTGGTTCTGCACACAGAGCTCCAGGTACCTGCTCCTCTCACAGTTAAACCACCTGTCCAGAAGGATGCTCTGAGGGATAATATTAAAAACTTTACTAAAATCCAGAGAAAAAAAAGTTGCTTCTACTGCCTTCCCCTCATTCACTAGGCAGGGAACCTTATAGTAGAAGGATATATAATTAGTTAGCCAGGACTTTCCCTTTGCAAAACCCTATTGTCCATGCCTGAGGAATGCTTTGTCCTTCAAATGCCTTTCAGGTGCAACTGGTATGACCTTGTCCATAATTATTCCAAGTCCTGAGGTTAGAATAACGGGGATGTCATTTCCTGGCTTTTCCTGAGCAGCTCCCAGTCAGTGAGTACCAAGCCCTTCGGTAGTGGATGGAAAGGGGTGCTGCTAATTCCTTCAGTACTCTGGGATCAATTCACAAGGACTTCTGAACATCCAGTGGATACTGACAGTCCCTTAAAAATTCAGTGGCCACAAACTGTTCCCACAGCTGCAGCCCTCTGCCTTGGACCAGTCCAAGATTACTAAAGACTGAGGCAAAAAAAGCATTGAAGGCCTCCATTTCTCCTTCAGGTGACTGTCTCCAAAAAGTATTAGTCCAATTTTCCTCACTCCTCCTCTTGTGATTAACATACTTCAAAAAGTCTTTTGGTTGTGCGGCACAACACTGGAGAGTTTCAGCTCTGGATGATTTTTGGCCTTTTGTGTTTTCTCCCTGATTATGTGAACCACAGCTTTGTAAACTTCCTGTGGGGCCTG
The DNA here is from genome assembly GCA_013396875.1 of Vireo altiloquus. NCBI lineage: Eukaryota > Metazoa > Chordata > Aves > Passeriformes > Vireonidae > Vireo > Vireo altiloquus. Next base: position 163,648 of record VZRF01011443.1, read on the forward strand.
GCCTTGTTTCTAGACATGGAAAATTTCTTCCTCTTCTCAAGTGCCATAAGGAATTCCCTGTTCAAGCAAGCACTCATGGAGCCCTCAAAAGCAGATTGCCAGGGACCAGTGCTGAGTAGCTCCCTGAGTGGCTTTGAGTTGGCTCTCTTGAACCCTAGAGCAACAACTCTGCTGACCTTTTCTTTTTCATTAGACTGAATATTTTAAACTCAACCATTTTGTGGTTTCTGTAGCCCAGGCAGCCTCCTACCATCACATATCTCACATGTTCATCTCTGTTCAAGAGTATCCAGTCTGGGAGGGCATCTTTCCTCACTGGCTCACTGAATCCTTGCAGCAAAGTATTATCTTCAACACCCTTCAGGAATTTCTCAGGCTTGCTTATGGCAGTAGTGCAGTATTCCCAGTAAATGTCTGGGAAGTGGACATTTCCCACAAGGACAAGAGATTTCTTCTGGTTGCCTATGGAATAATTCATCAGTCCTATACAACACTCAGTGCCATCTGCCTTGTTTTCCATCTCCCTAATCCTCACCCAGAAGCTGTTGATTTGATAATCCTTTAACTGCAGCTTTTCCCTTCCATACAGGACAACTCCTTCACTTTTCCATCTCTGCCTACTCCTCCTGAACAGCCTTTAGTGCCTTATCCCAGCACTTCAGTCACAGGATTGATTCCCCCAAGACTCACTAAAGCCAGGGACATCCCAGCCCTGGGCACAGAGCAACGCTCCCAGTTGTTCCCGTTTGTTTCCTGTACTCATATTTGAATCTGGCATGGTCTCACTCACCAAAATAACTCTATTATCATATCCAGGAGTTTATATATAGTTTAAAGGGCTCAGAGGGTACCTTTTCCCAGCATGTCATGTGTTCTGAAAAATGATTTAAAACTGAACATTTGGAAAAATAAATATTTATAACCAACTCATGTTTAGAGGTGGATAAATACTTTCCCCTGAAAATGCCTCTTTTTTTTTATGGTTTAATAGGATCCTTGAATAAATAAAAATATCATCACAGAAAATACCTAATGTGCCCTGAGAACAATATTTTGTGTCTTTGAACAAAATCAGAACTTTCCTTTTAGTGGTTACTGGCTGAATGTTTCATGTTATATTGCCAAATCCCCAAAATACAATATCAGTTTTTTTCAAAGTCAATTTTTGTTTCTTTCAAAGGAAATTCCTCTTTCAACTGTCTTGAATTTCAGAAAAAAAACCAAACTCTAGGACATGAGTATACCTTTCCTGTCAAGCTTGTTTCTGGTAGTGCTGCCATTTCTACAGCTGGAGATAACAGATGATTTTTTTTTTTTTTTATTTCTAGAGATAACAGAGAATTTTTTCTCCCAGTCAGGGAGAAGGGGATGCAGAACTGTTGTGAATGAGGAGGGTGCCATGAGAGATTACCAGCTCCTGGACAGACCTTAACCCAGCCAAAATGATGGCAATATTCATCAGTTAAAATGGTGTAAAATTTACTTTGGTGCATCTGCAAAAAACTTGGAGGGGAAAATTCCCATGTGGGCAGAGGAAGGGAGAAATGAGCAAGCACTAAAAATGCATGAGAGGAATTAATTTTGGAAGGGATCAAAGAGAAGAGTTGAATATATAGAAAGTTTCTTGGGGTGTTGTAGCTATCTAAAACCTACTCATTTTCAAAGATTGATTGGAAATATCCTTTTTTTTTTCCCCTGGGTTACAAACTCATTAAGAGTATACAAGATTGATTTGGTGAGTCTTCTGATAAGGACAGCTTGTAACAGCATGAAATGGGAACCACAATGAATCTTTAGGTGGGTGAAAACAAGATGAAAAAACTCAAACAAACAAAGACCAAACAATGCAGTGGGAGAAAAAAAAATCAATTTGTTCTTTATTTCTAATGACAATGCAAAGAAATCAGTGTTCATTAAATATAAGTGCAAGGCAGTTCCCCTGACTCCAGTGGAACTGTTAACCAGTGGGCTAAATAATTTCAAGAACACAGATTGGGGGATCTGCTGCTCAGAATTTACAAGGTTTGCCAGCAACTCTGCTGAAAACAGACAGAAAAGAAGAGAGTGAGCTGAAATTTTAGTGACAACAGGCAGGTCTGAATTCACTAAGTCACCAGTCCAACCAAAACAGACCCTCTGGGGAGAGCTTCCCTCTCTTTGGAGAAGTCTTAAGGCAATGACCACTCTCACACTATCTCCCATACTACACCTCACCTTTGAGGGAATTTCCTTGACAAAAATCCAAACAGCTCCTGCCTTCTCAGCTTTCAAAGCCCTCCTTAACACTCACCTCTGTCATCACCCGCCTGAATGCAGTCCATCAGCCAGCTGCCTCCGTGGCCTTTAAAAACCCCTTTGGAAATCCCATCTTAAATATAGCTCTGAACAGTAAATCATCTCAAAAGACTTGGAAATAGGAAGAAATAAGCCTGACAGTTCATTTTCTCTGATTTTTGAAATAAAATAACTTCATGGACTGCTATACATTTAATGATGATTCTGATTCATGCTCCTTCAGTCAGACAACTTGTTGATAAAAAATGGGAAATATTTACCTTTTTAGTGGGCATTTTTATTTTAAGGAATTCTGCTTCTCGACTGAGGACTTGCCAAGGTGCATGTATACGGACAAAACTCAATCCCTGGCTCTTGTTCTGAAACATAAAATAAAAGGGAAAACAATGTATTTAAATATTTTTGAACAGAATATAGTGCTAATGGTTCAAGTTGTCAGCTCCAACTAAATCATTCAACAGTAGGCAATCACAGGGAATAACCAACTTCTGCTACAGCTGGGCTGCAAAGTGACATATTCCTTAAAAGCTGAATCTTTTATGCTCTAAAATCTATTAATCTACTGCCTACAGTATAGACCTGTGTGCACCAGGATGACAGAAATTTACAGGTCCAGATTTTGGAACGATGTGAATGAGAAACCCCCAAGCTACAGCTTTTTTTTGTATATTGTTATTTTATAAGTGATCTGATTTCTTTAGTGGTCTTTTGTGTCCATCTGAACCAACAAGATAAAAACCATTTCTCCTGCTCTGTGTGGGCTTTGTTTAGTTCTCATTTTCAGTTTTGCCCAACAGTTTTCTGGACACTTAATCAGATTAGTGGTTTCTTACAGGGAATCAGGTCCAACAATTATTGCCCTAAATATCTGCATTTGGAGTAGCAAGCCTAAAGAAAACATAAAAATTTAAGTTCTGAATAGAGACATGAGCCTCATGTTGATGTAAATAATTGGTTATGCTTGTCAGAAGCATAAAATTTCACAAAAGAGCTTTGGCACAGCCAGTTTTCTGCAAGTTGTGCAAAAGATGTCTTGGTAGCACATCTGAGCTACAGAAGGGCACCCTGAGAACAGAGAGCAGCACCACTGAGAAAAGCACAAAAATTAAATGAAGACAGAGTTTTCCTCAAGGCACACACATAAATTGTATCAGTAAATCATTGGGATGAATGCTCACTCTGGAAATGTAGGAAAGGAAAGCTGGGAGGGAGATTAGAAAGGGAATATCAGAGAAATCAAGGCAATGAGCAGCTCTCACACTATCTCCCATATTGCACCTCCCCTTTGAGGGAATTTCCTTGAAAAAAATGCAAACAGCTCCTGGCTTCTCAGGCTTCAAAGCCCTCCTGAAAACTCTCTTCTCTCATCATCCTCCTGAACGCAGACGGTCAGACCACATCCTTTAGGGAAGGACATGGAAGGGGACAGAAGACTTTCAGGAAGAACTTATTCACAGAAAGGGTGGTCAGGTGTTGGGAGGGGCTGCCCAGGGAGGTGGTGAATCCCCATCCCTGCAGGTGTCCAAGGAATGACTGGATGTGGCACTCAGTGCCCTGGGCTGGGTGACAAAGCAGATATCGGTCAAAGGTTGAACTCGAAGGTCTTGGGGGAGGTCTTTTCCAACCTCAGTGATCCTGTGATTCAAAGGCTTGATTAATGCCAAGATTAATGATCTTTGTGTGGATGCTTCCATCTTCATGTAAACCCTGAACATGCATTTGCTGAAGGTGACTTCATGCTTCCTGATTAATAATAATAATAAAGTTAGATAGAAATCCTACTATTATTGCAATCATTTTGCTCTTATTTCCCCTATAGCTGCAACACGGATTACAAAAATCACTCCCTCACCTTCAGCTAACATTTCTTCAGTGGACCAATGCTATTTTTGAGAGCAGAACAAGCTGCAGAATCTCTCTTTCATCAGTCCACTGGGGAAGTCAGCTTTAAGAGAAGGAAGGAAAAATTTACTGGGCATGAGCAGATGTTCTGGTAATCATTTGCTGAAAAAAGATTAATAACAGATGAGAGGTTAAATTTCAGTGGGTGAAGATCAAGAGGCTTCTTGTGAGCTTTTGGCTAAAATCAATCACGTGTCCCTGTCTGGGGGATTATATTCCATGTTGGCAAGAGGAGGGACAGTGTGATCTAATTGGTTGCTTCCAGCTCAGGCTTATATGACTACACAGATTGCAAATAAAATTAGGCAAATAATTTGAGAGAAAAGACCAGATGAAGAATATGACCTTTGTATAGCTGAACAAAAATATGTTGGAAAGTTGTGCTGTTCATGAAATGATATCAGCTGCAGAGGAATCAGACCATTAAAAATCTTTAGAAGGCTTAAAAATCACCCCATGATGGGAAATCGAGATAATTTTAATAAACACTAATGCAAAGCAAATAAAGTAGGAAAAGCAGGACTAGGTGACTCCTGCTGCATGGTAAACAAAAGAGGCAGAACAATGAGCTGCTGGATGTTCACCTTGGGATTATTAGAACCATATCTCCCACATCTTCCTAGCATTCAAATTAATCAAAGAATTTTAAAATAAATTTGAAACCATCAATTTCATATCACAGCTCAAGAGATAAGACATCTAGCTCATTTTCTTTGGGCTCACGAAAATAAAATCCTATAGGGCTACTCGTCTGGTAAGGTTCCTTTCCCCAGTTTTCCAGGCTTCACCTGCAGCAGTTCCAGGTGTCTTTAAATGCCCTTTTTTCCTTATGATGTCTGGCAAGGATCTGCTCAATTAACTTATTCCCAGAGGGCTTCTTGTATTGCAAACAACTCCAAAAGTTAGAACTTGCTTTTCTCCTTGCCAGAGTGGATTTATAACTGTCTGCTGGAGACAGCCCCTAACCACTGTCCTCTGGTTAATCACCTGAAATTATAATTGTGCACATGCTCATCACTTTGTTCTAATGAAATGCTGTCAGTCTTCTATTTTGAATGTTCAAAATCACTCCTGCTGATTCATTGTACTCTGGATGCCTCACTAAAGCCAACATGTGGTGCTGGCAAGCATTATTTTTGTTAGACCACTCACTTGTTATTTAATACAGCCATCCTTAATCGAGTCCTTTTTCACTTGCAGCTGATGTCCCACAGGACTTTTATCCTTGGCCCTGCATTGTTCCATGTCTCTATCACTGCACTCCCTGATTATATTATTTAAATTACTAAGTATTCCTAGGCAGATGACAAACAGATTTGTTGTTCTCATGATCCCTTTTTTTTTCCTGTCAAATCTATATTCCATATTACAGAGTTCTTCCAATAAGTTTCAAGAGTGGAAGTTTCTCAGTAAGTTCATTCAGAATTATTCAAGATATATTTATATCTTGGCTGCTTCTCGGTTTTCTGAAGCTGAATTCGGTTTTCCCATTTCAATAGGAAAGCTCAGCATTAAAGTCAAATGGAAGAAAGTCTGGAAGGTCTGCTTTGCTTTTCAATCAGTATGTGAAGAAAAATATATTGAGTATTTCTTATAGTTTATCATGATTCTTAGCAGTCTAAAGCAGGGTTTTAACAGCAGCCTATATTGCATTTTTTCTATCTTGGACTGGAAATGTATCGGCTGAATAAAATTCAAATTTCTCCAAAGCAGACTTTTTCTATCTTTCCTGCCTTAACAGTAAAACACATTAGGACCTGCATCAGCTGCAAGTCTAAATTTATTGCAGACTTATCACCATCAAGGCCATAGCAGAAAAAAATGTATGATAACTACAAAAGCTCTCATATAGCCATATATAAAGTGATTATTCTTTTTACTGAAAGCTGAACATTCTGAAACATGGCTAGACAAGCATAAATAAGCAAAACTAAATTTATTTAGTCACCTCTAACATAATCTACATCATACAGGACTAAAGGCATCAGGTTTGTCAGTCACTATCAAGCCAAGAAAGGGCAAAACCAATGATTTTATTTTGGAAGAGCCCCAGGCTTTTTTTTTTATGGTGAGCATATTGTTTCTAGGATCTCTGTAAATACAGAATTCATTGCTGAATGCTACAGCTTAGTAAGTATTTCTTATCATTTCCTCACCATGCAATCACTAATCACTCCATATTCAAGGAATACAGTTTATAAATAACCTATATGTTAAAGAAATAGTTATTCTTAAATACTTGTCCAAAGAAATAGATTTCTGCTGTGTATCTTAACAGGAAGAAAAAGTAACACCAAAGGGTAGAAAGAAGCTAAAAAGAAGTGATTAACTAATGTCTAAGGGAGTCCAGGGAACTGCCAATCTTTCTAATGATTTTTTTTAAATTGTGCATAGGAAATGGAAAAGGCATGAATCATAAAACCTAAAGCATGTAGAAGTCCTTCTTTAAAAAAAAAAAAAGAAAACACCAAAAAAAATGGTTGAACTTTAAACATTTTATCTTTCAGTGGTAATTAAACAGACAGAAAAATACCAGGCAGCAACATTTTAATGGCTCCAGTTAATGTAATGTGACATCTTTTGGTAATGCAGCCACACTGGGAAAGCAACAGTGAAACAGTTTGCAGGGAGGAAGAGAAAATAAAGGTCCTATTAGCTCAGTAAAAGTGATCATCTTCCCATTAATTCCATCATCAAATGGATCCGTCACGTCTGCAAATGCAATTGTTCAAGATTAATGTCTGCTCTCCTGATACCCGCCCTGGAAATCGAGGCAAAAACCAAAGTGATGTGATAGTGCAAATAAAAAGCAATTTCTTGTTATTATCACAGAAGTGTGCTCACCTTCATTGTACGAGAGCAGAGCCAAGTGCTGAGCTGTTGTCCCCCAGCACGGGTAGCACTGGATTGCATGACACAGCACTGCCAGATTCAAGCAGAGACTGCAAAAGTGGCTGTTTTCTGCCAAATATATTGAATTTCTATCTGTGAGATGGTGTGTTTCTGTTCCTAAAGTTTTGTATCCAAGGAAAAGAAACAGTCCATCACCTACGGTAGTGTGGCCCAGTTCCATCAGAAAAAGGAAGTGCAGGGCACTGGTCCAGGTGAGACAAGAGGACCCAAAATGTCCTGACATGGACATGTCAATCCAGAGCAACTCCCTGCTTATGTCATCTTATAGGATAGGCTGTATTCTATACTTGTAGACTGGTAATTTAATTCTGCCTCTGATTCTATGAAGGTGATGGAACTTCCCTCTATCAAAAGGCTTTTGTGAAGATAAATATGTTCCAGATTGAGAAGGGCTCAAATATTGCAATAAACTAAGATGGTATGGATACATATTATGCATCTCATAATTTTCATATTTTCCTTCACAAGACTGCAGCCTTTTCAGCTTTGCCAAACTTTCCCTTTTCTATTTTCATTATTTCTCCAGGGTATAGATTTACCTCACTGCATGGGTACACAGACATGCTTAAGACCTTAAGCAAAGCTGCAACAATTTACAAATTTTGATAGTTTGCCTTTCTTAATTTCTACCAGCAAGGATGCTGTAAATGTCCTGTTTATTTTATTCTCTTACTCCCCACCTGTGAACATAAACAGCTAAGAATATATTAATATGTGTATAAGCACAGAACAGAACACCTGGTCTTGAAAGATCTGGCCAAAACATCTAAAAAACCACTCTATAACCTAAATTTCTTTGATAAAGCAGTTAGCTTTGCTCATCCTTTGCAATGTTTCTTCGTGGCAGTGCAACCTCTCCAACCAAAATTTTCCCACTCATGTACAGACAGGAAGTGTCTCTGAATGGAAGATGATACAGGAAGCCTAAAAACACAGGCATGCTTCCCCTGAAGAAGATGGAAATTTTTAATGTCACAGAATGGAATGAAAATGAGCTGTTAGAAACTCAAGCACAAATGTAGAATAGATTGATAAATCTGCCAAATAAAACAAAAAAAAACCCCAAAGCACAGACCCATGAATTATTGCAGGTGAGTAACAAATATGCCAGGATTGTCACTCATTTTAATTCTTTCTAAATATGCATTTTGGGTTAAAAAATTACTGCACTTTCACCAATATTTTCCAAATGTTTCTCTCTGTCCACTAATCATTACAGCATGAACAGTCTGACTTTCAAACATAAAGCAAAATCATCCCTAATTATCTAGAGTAACTTTACCAGCAATTTTCTCCTATGTCAATGACACAAATTTCTTGCTACGAAAACCTGGCACAATTTCAGTACATCTTCTGAGACTGAACACCATAAATAATAATAATATAATGTAAAATTGAAAGACTCCCCACCCAAATCAAAGTGTCTCAAAGAGGAAGGGAGGACTGTGTCTGCTCTACCACCTCCTGTATTTTGGCAGTGTCAATGGAAAATCACGAAATCAGCTGGCCTGGCTACATGCAGTGCCAAATCAGCTAAAAAATGAGCCAATATTCTGTAGAATACATCATATCAAACTTTATTATCAATAATAAAATCAACGAACTTCTTGAGGCCAAAGAGTTAACATTAAAAGGGGCAAAATGTAATTCCTCTTGAGGGAATGAGACTCACTAATCTGCACAGAGATTTATGGCCTAAACAACTTTCCAGATGAAGCAGTTAGATCGTGGAAGTCAATCTTTTGACCAGATAACAGGCATGTTACCAGTGGGGGGATTAATGAAACAGAGACTGAATCCTCACTCCAGCAAACTCAAAGAAAAAAGAAAAAAATTAAAAATACTTAGGATACCAAAGAGGAAAGGTACCTTAAAATATTGCTTCATCGCTTCATATTTGATCTGGGATGTTAACAAACTATCATATGAAGGGATGATTCAAATTTGTGTTGAAAGATTTTAAAGTTCAATTTGTTCTTAGCAAAAACATTTTGGGGAGCTTTCTGTAATTTGAAAGTGTTAACAGATGGTACAAAAGTATTCAGCTTAATAAGAGTATTCTCCTAATCAGATGCTTCAAAGCCTTTCCAGGCCCTTCGAGGTCTCTCTCCAAAGAGCAGAAGCAGTAAAAGGAAGGTTGGCTGTGTTTGCAGGGGCTTGATTGGGAGGGGTTAAAGAGGAAGATAATCAAAGTATCTGGGCTGGCTTGTTTGTTGGCAGGGAACCCAAAACCTCCCAGGACAGCTACAGCCTCACTGCAAACAGGGAGAGATGGAGAAGCGGCAGTGGCAGTCCCACAGTAGCATCATGTGACTCATTTTGGATAAGGCAACAGGTCCAGGGGTGGAGAAATAATCAGTTAAACAACAAGAAACTGGGTAGGAGGAGAACCTGCACTGCTGGAAAAAAATTAAAAGTCACTAAGGGGATTTTGCAGTGTTAGCAGTATCCAACATCAGCTTAAGTGGCCTGGAGAAAGGTAAAGCAGATGAAGTTTTTCAGGGTAGCAAGGATAAGGGAGACGGTGAAAAATTGTAGAAAAGCTTTGTAGAAGTAAGAGCCTAAACAATGGCAAACAGCTCTCAATATAAATAAATATAAAGCAATATGTGTGGGTTAAATCCAGACTCACATATAAGATTCTGGGCTCTGATTTCAACTGTACTGGTCAGTAATGACACTCGAGGATGCAACAGAAAATCCTTTACAAAATAGCAGCTCAGTATTTTCTAAAAGCTAAGAAGTAAAGCAAACCTTACCTTTTATTAGGAAAGGCACAAAGACTAAGGAAAAAAAGAAACGTTCAAACATAGCTGTATCCGCATCTTGATCTCAATATGTACTCTCTGCCTCCTCACCTCCAAAGAGATAAATTAGACCAAAAATGGGTTCAGAGGACCTATAAAAGCCTTGCTATAGCAGCTATATAGGAATCACTGAGGAGACTGAGACCTTTTGTTCCAGAAACTTGAGGAAGTTATTGTGGAAGTGTACAAAATCCTGCGTGATAAGGAAATGGGGTGTGGATGCACTGCCTGCTGTCTCTTTCAGAGCAAGCACTCCAGGGCCTCAGACAAAGCCAGAATGAAAATTAACAAAAGGACAAAGATATCAATGCAGCAGGGAAGTACCTCTGCCTTGTGGGTGCAAAAATTGAACATTTTAAGTAAAACAAAGCCAGACTTTGGAATAGAGATCTCCAGAAGGTTCCTAGATGGGAAAAAGACATCATGTGGGGGAAAGCACCTGAATTGAATGTAGCTGTCACCAGGAGATCTGAGTAAAAGCATCACAGAAGTTTGTTCCTTTCCTGCTGTTTCCTAAACATTTTACCCCTGCAGCTGTTGGATACCCTGTACAGAACTAAGGGAATCTCTCACACCACAGGATCATTTTATGGCAATATTGCCAATACTTGGAGAAGCAGCTCCCAGCCAGAGAGGCACAAACCTGCTCCAGATGAAATGTGGAGCTAAGCTCTGCTGGGTGCTTGCAGGCTCTACAGACAATTGGAGGCAGCAAGAACAGCAGCAGCAGCCCTGAAATCTGAGCAAATCATCAAGCAGAGAAAAATAGTTGCTTGAATTTTTTTCAGCTGAGACCAACATGAGAAGCTTGGCAAACGGGCTGGGACTTGGTGTCCATACCTCACTCATAGATGGAAATTGAAGTATTAGGATATTTCTGGAGCTCTAGGGGACCCAGCACCCTCAGCTAATGTGGTACTAGGGCTCAAAATAGTATCTTCCCACAGGAGCATGGTAATCACTGAAATCAGTAAATGGACAATACTGGATTTTCAGGAATGTTAATTAGCCAGCACATTCTAGTGATCTCTGCAGAATGTGCTGAATTTTCAACAGTTTTGAAACCCAGGCCTCAATTCACTGTGTTCCCCCAAAAATGTGGTCCAAAGGGAATCACTCAGTAGATATCAGTACAATAACTATTACAAAACATACTTTTTTCATCCATCCTGGCAGTACTGCTCTCTACATGCCCTAAACTTTCTTGGGCAGAGTCAGCTCTCATCTCCATCACCATAAATTCAGAGTCACCCTGCAGATATGAAAAGGAGTCACGAGCCAGTCAGAATATATGAGTGCCAGTTTTCTCCTTTGTAACACTAAAATTAATGGAGGATTATTAAAAAAACAGTTGTCAAATACATGAAATGTGAATTTCATTTGCTATTAAGATTCTAAGAATAACTTGTCAGCAAACACCAAAATACAAATGTTTGCTTAAGCTTGACACATTATAAAATTGAAGGTTCTCCAGTACATTTCACAACAGCATGCAACAAAAACATATCTTAGTGAGATTTTACTTTTAGCTTGGCAGTGAAATACGATGATTTATGTGGAAAGCTGAACAAATCACTTCTAGAGATGTAAGGGTCAAGTGGGCCATTAACTTTCAATTATTAAAAAGATAATTAGCAGATAGAATGCAGAATATGAATATTAACCTGATACGCTGCCAAAGTGTTTTATGCCGTGAGGGAAATGAATTAGCAAAGGAAAAAATGTGAGATTTGTTATTCCAATCCTGGTGGTATCACACAAATTGAAATTTACAGGAAATCACTACCAGGTTTTTGTAATAAATGTGGTGCTCTACACTGATAGCAGTAAGTACCTTCCTTCTTCCACATCTTAAAATCCATTTTATGTCTCATTAGAAGTACTCTGCATTTTGTCATTTTCATAAATCATTTTGCTTGTTTTACATCAGCTCACTCAAAGAAAATCACAGAGTAATGCTGCCTAGACTCATGCCTTTTAAAAATGTGTATATTAGATTGCAGTGAACATTTTTGAGCTTTTGTTTTGGCATGGTTGTGTCATATTTTTCCTCTATTTCTACCATAATGATTTTCTGCTAAATATTAGAAGTTTACAAAAGGGAGACCAAGCAATAAAGCCACAAGCATACTAAGCTAGCCTGTGACTTAATAACAGGAGAACACCTAAATCACAGAATCATAGAAAGGTTTGTGTTGGATGGGACCTGAAAGCCCACCTTGTTCCAATCCCCCTCCCATGGGCAGGGACACCTTCCACGATCCCAGCTTGCTCAGAGCCACATCCAGCCTGGCCTGGAACACTGCCAGGGATGGGGCAGCCACAGCTTCTCTGGGCAGCCTGTGCCAGGGCCTCAGCACCCTCCCAGGGAACAATTTTTTTGTAATATCCAATCTAAACCTACTCTCTTGTCAGCGTGAGATCATTCCCCCTCATCCTGTCACTCCAGCCCTTGTCAAGAGTCTCTCTCCATCTCCCTTCAGGTACTGAGAGGCCACAATGAGGTCACCCCAAAGCTTTCTCTTGGTGGCCCATAACACATTTAGTCTCCAATGTGTTTCCTTCCATACACCATGATCATGCCTGGTGAGTTCCAGGTCAAAGCTTTCAGAAACCTGTGGGGAAAAAAAATCTCTTCATACTACTGTTATTAAGGCCTGCAAAATGCAGCCTTCACTTTTAAAGCTGTGATGGAGTCACACACTTAACCTCACACTTTAAGAGGGTACTTTGAGAGCATTCACAAACAGAACACGCAGGAAGTGATCTTTGGAGTAAAAACTCTTATGCCAAGTTTTGAGTGCCTGAGGAGGGTGATCTCCTGAGGACTTAAGAGACTCTTTGCTTGAGAAAAAACCCCAGGACACAGTCTTATAACAAACTGCCACGGCATTCACTGTCCTCTGGCCTGGCATCACCTGAGAAGTGTGATGAACATACATGAACAGGTCAGAGTGATCACATTTCAAGTGACATCATTAAGTTTATAATAAAGGATAGATCAGACTGAGATCAAGAGGAAAAAGTGGGAGGGGTTGTCTTGCCTTTTTATTCCCCCTCCACACATTTTTTGGCAGTCTTCAGTAAACAAAGATGTCTCAAACAAAACTTGGGTCCATTTGCAAGGGGCATGGCCAACTCTATCTGTTTAGCACTCATCACAAGATGTTTTTGGTTCTTGGCATGCAGTAAGGAAAGTATTCAGAGATGAGAGATTTAATCTGCAAAACTGGGAGCAAGAAAAACAAACAAGGAAAAAAATTAGCAGATTTAAGCAGTAACTTGCAAGCAAAAAGAGATGAGGAGACTAAGACATGAAAAGTCAGATGCATATTTTAGCTTGCTAAAGAAACAATACAGAAAATTGTGCCTTTGCCTTTCATTACTACATATCCAAACTGGCACTTCTGTTGCACAAATATTGCACTTGTGGTCAAGGATAATTTAAACCAAAGTTGATAGCCTAAGCATAAAGTTCTTTGGTCAGATCAAAGTCTCATTTGCACACGTTTGAGAGGACAGCACATATCACCTTATACTCAGATTTATCTTGACTACTCTGTTCTATTTTCTTATGCAAAAATTATGATCCTGGTAATACAGAATCCATCTTTGTTTTCTGTGTTTTATTCAGAAATGAATAACTGGATAACTGAATAAATGGATCACTGAATAACAGAGCTGGATCCTCATCTGTTGTACACCCCAACAGTAGTATAAATAGCAGTAACCACACAGATCCAGATCTGGTTATATAACTCGTGCACATGATGGGAAAACATTAAAAATATAACTTTAAGTTTAGCATTTGCTATTAAAAATATTGAGTGGGGCTTTTGCCAAGAAATTCACACATCAATTGCAGATAACTGAACAGATGTTTTGGCTAAAGCAGGCTTCAACTGGGACACTCACACATACAAAGTGACCTCTAATACTGGTAAGATATTATGATTTTAGAGCTTTCTCAAATTTTGCTTTAACAAAGACTGTTAACTAAATATTTGCAACATGTGGTAGCTCTTTTCAAATATTTCTAGAGATGGTTTACAAAAAAACCCGCAGCTATTTGCAATGCTCCTTTTGGACTAAAAGCACAAACACACACACAGGTTTACATAACTCTGGAAGTCTAAAAAATGTCTTCATTCCCCTTAAGTCTGCATGTTAGTATAGATATATACGTATATGTACAGATATTTATATGCACAATTATATATAACTAAAGTAGAAACCCCTGCTTGAACATTGCCCTTCCAGGGAAAGTGCTCTGGTGTTCAAAGCTTCTCCTCCTGCCCCACCAAAGTAATAAATGTCATTTGGGCTTTTCACATTTCCATTTCCACTCCAGCATGCTTTGCCTGCCTGTAATTAATATATCAATATACTGATGTCTAATCAGTATCTAATCATGATGCATTTGTCCAACCCAGACTTCTGGAGAAAAATAATAGCAAATTCATGGCAATAGTGCACCTCTTGCCACAAACTGAACAAAACAGGTTGTTACGTAACATTTAATAACAATAAAATACTATATAATTTAATTGGTGTATATATGATTAGCAACTAAATTTTTATACTTTATAAAAGCATTTATATAAATACAGCTGTCAGTGTTACAGGCAAGTGGCAGAATAAAGACACAAATTTCTTGGGAGGAAGAAAAGCTGAAGCTTTACATCAGGTGTGTGCAGGTAAAAAAAAAACATTTTATGAACAGAAGCAGATTTTCAGTTGTGGGAAATAAGTGTAAAGATGATTACAGACATGCTGCCAAAAGAAAACTTCCCATTTTTCACTCTCATTCCCCTTCACACAAATGCTCTCACACATTTTTTTGCCCAGAGAAGCTGTGGCTGCCCCATCCCTGGCAGTGTTCCAGGCCAGGCTGGATGTGGCTCTGAGCAAGCTGGGATAGTGGAAGGTGTACCTGCCAATGGCAAGGGATTGGAATGAGGTAGTGGTTAAGGTCCCTTCCAACCCAAACCATTCTGGGATTGTAGGATTTGAAAACCCTTTTTCCAGTGAAAAAACGTAGTATTCACTTGGTTTTCACCTCCACTTTTCTGCTGTTTTCTGTTAAGCAATAAAGGAGATGAAAACAGGAAACCAGAACTGGAAAACAGAACTGTAAGGAACCCAGATAGGATGCCAGGGAACACAGAAACAGGAGGTCCTGTGCCCAAAAATACCTTCAGTCCCATGATAGTTTTTGGCTAGTCAGGTTTGATTCTTGTCTCTCTCCCCTCATGTATTTAACAATATTTTAAATTTAACAACAGTTACTCCTTCTAAAAGTCATTTCACAGCAGTTTTGGCATTGACACTGAGAAAGACACAGGTATGAGTCCTGCCAGACTTCCAGTCTTCACTTCAGGAACTGCAGGAGGTAACAGCAGCTCCTCAAGCTCCTGACATTGCTCTGAACAGGCAGCTGAGAGTCAGGATGAAATTTGCTCTTCAAAGGCACCTACCCCTTTATACTCATTACACAAAAATGTATCTGAATACAGGCACTTAGATATGGAGAGTATCAGGCAATAGGAGCTCACCTTGTGATGTTAGTATGGGAAAGAGCACTTAGGAAATGCCAGCAGGTGAGGGAGTGATCCTGCCCCTGTGCCCAGCCCCGTGAGGCACATCTGCAGTGCTGTGTCCAGCTCTGGGCTCCTCAGGACAGGAGAGACAGGGAGCTCCTGGAGCAGGGCCAGCAGAGGCTGAGGAGATGATTCAGGGCCTGGAGCATCTCTGACAGGGAAAGGCTGAGGGAGCTGGGGCTGTTCAGCCTCGAGAGGAGCCCCAGCTGAGAGGGGCCCTCAGCCCTGGGTGTCCCTGTCTGCAGGGAGGGCTCCGAGCAGGGCCCAGGCTCTGCTCTGGGGGCCCAGCCATGGCACCAGAGGAACGGGCAGGGACTGATCCCAGGAGGTTCCACCTGGACAGGAGGCAGAACTTCTTCCCTGGGCAGTGACAGAGCCCTGAACAGAGAGCAGAGAGGGTGTGGAGTCTCCTCCCTGGAGATATTCCAGATCCCTCTGGACACAATCCTGTGCTGTGTGCTCTGGGATGGCCCTGCTGGAGCAGGGAGGTGGCACCAGTGACCCACTGTGGTCCCTTCCAGCCTCACCCATCATGGGATTCTGATTCTGGCTCTTTCATTTCTTCCACTTTCTCACTTGTTTTAAAGGGTCTATGTAGCAGGAGGATGCCCACTGCCTCAGTTCCTGGGTTCAGCTTACAGCTTTTGATGTATGATTCCTTGGCTACACTTTTTATTGTGGTTTTAATTACACTGGAGTGCTCTGTAATTATACACCAATTATATTCTTTGATAATTACCACTGACATGTACAAGTGAAGGAATACATTTTAAAGCTACCTATTAGTCTTTCCTGGTGCTTAAAATTCTACAACATTAACAAAATTGGTTTTACACTGTAATAGCATTTGCACCTTTTTATGAAACAATGGAAGTGAGAATTGCTAGGCACACAGTACACGACCACAGAATTGCTATACTGATATCAGGAGGGTTGCCAATCACTATATTATAAAACCACACCTACTTTTAAATACTAACATGAGCTGTCTTTAATAACATCATCTAGCAAGTCACCTGTTATGTGGGTTTTGTCCTGCCAGAGAGCCTGAGCATTATGAAGATATGGAAATTAACCACAATTTACAGCTGGATCTTGGTAAAAGCATTCTTTGTGCTGACTTTTCTGTGAAGAGACTTGCCAGTTGGTGGCCAGATGTGACAAAACATCCCTAAACCAACAAATACTTTCCAGGAGAGTCACTTGTGAACTGCGGCTCACAGGTGAAAAACAACCCAGGGTCCCTTGTGGGGCAAGCTGTGTTTTAGGTCGTCACTGTGGTGCTCTCAAGTGCCTCCTGCAACGCATCAGTTGATAAGCAAAGCAAGTTCTTTAATGAGCAAACTTTGGTGCCTCATTGAAGATGAACTTGACCAGCTTTGGGTGAGCAGCTTCTTAAGGACAGCTTTGAAACAAGAGAGAATATGGAGGAAAGAAAGTTGATGAGAGAGAAGCAGTTGAGAAGTATGAAGTGTGTGTGTCCAGCTGTCCCAGCTTTGGATTTTCCCATTGGAGAGGGTCACAGATCATGGAATATTCTGAGTTGAAAGGGATCATCAAGATGTCTTGGATGTTATGACCTCACATGGGCCTGTGACTGATGGGCAGCAGGGAGGGGTGAAGGGCTGACTTCACACTGACCAAAACAAGATACAGAAACACCAAGGAGTGACAGGATTGCTGTGGATGCAGGATATGGAGAGAGTATCATGGGCAGAAATGGAGCACCCAGTGATGGACAGGCGAGCAGCCCTGCAGGAGACTGGTGTGAAGGGACAGAGGGGAATATGCAGAGGCCAGAGGCAGGTGAGCAGGTCAAGCACTGGTGAGGTGAAGCAGGTACCACTCATTGACCTGTGAAAGCTGAGCAGTGCCACTGCAGGTGGGGAGTAAACATTATCCAGTGAACTCACAGGGACCTGTGACAAGCAGGGACACTTGCCAGGGCTACAAGGCACCACAGTGGATTGATTGCACTGCAAAAGCCTGAAAGTACCCCTAATTTAACAAAAAACATGATATGAAATAGGTCCCACTAACCAGTGTGCACATTGAAAGGAGGGAAAAGCCTTCCAGTGACCTTCCTTAGAGACAGAATCTTTAGGACATTATTTTGTTTTGATGACCTTACAGGGTTCAGTGGCAGCTGAACATTTGCAAATCTTCAGAGGCAAGCAAACAATGATTAGTCAAAGGCTGCAAACTGAAGTATGTAATATGAGAGTAGGAAAAAGAGCAGGAGCACCAGAGATTCAAACCTACAAATGAGTGAGGATAATAGCAGTGAGGCAAGCAAGGGGTACAAACAATGACACATAAATCCAGAAAAACTAAGACTTGAGAACCCTATGACTTACAGAACACGCATGGAGTTGAAATTTTCAAAGCATTAAGAAACTCAAGTCATCCTTCCCACTCTGTAACCAGTTCGAATGGGAGTAGACTTAGGACTTCAAGTGACTTGAGGGAAAGTCCTAAGTGCAGGATGACAGTGATACCCTTCCCCATTTTGAAAGGATTAAGGAAAAATTACAGTAGTTTGAACTAGCACTTTGGAAGTGTCACCTTGGAGTTCTGCTTAAGTATCTGCAAGATCTTGAATATATATATTCTATATCTCTGGAATGTTAATTTTTCTTTGTATTAGTGAGTCACTCCAGGTAAACTACAACTTCGTGAACATGTAGAAAAATACTGGAAAGAAATTCCCCATGTCCCAAATGGGACATGACTAAGGGAAGTGCAACTGGGCTCCTCTGGAAGAGAAGGATGTTGGTATTCTTCCAGAGAACTGTGCTGGCTCCAGTCTATGGAAAGCAATGTCCACCTCTACATTTTCAGGAAAATGCTCCTATTGGTGTCGTTATGTTCCCCTTAAAAATGTTGCTGTTCCCTCCCAAAAGGAAGGAATATTTGTCCACATAGCTGTTCAGTCATTTCCCCACCCTAGTTACAAGCAGCTCATTCTTTCCCAAATATGTTTTGTTCATTTATTTTACCAGGAGACATGTTATGAAACTCCAAGATCATCTACCTAACTCCACCTCCAGGATTTCCTTGAAAGTACAGTGTAGAGGTGTCAATCCTTTTAGTGATTCTATAATGCTACAAAATGAATAGGAATTTATGAAAAGAAATAAAGGGAGAAGCCAGCTGAGAACTAATTAGCTAATTCCTAGATGGCAGAGCTTAAAGCAAATGTATCCACTATCAATATATACAAACAAACAAAAACAAAACCACCACCACCACCAATAACAAAGAGAAGCCCCACATAAACAACAAATAAAAATCCATGAACCTGCTCAAAAGAAATCATTTTGTCCAACTGTTTGGTTTCAGGTGATGAAATCATTGTTACATTAATGCTGACCTGGAACAACTGCATAGAAATTACAGAATATTACAGAATGCAGCACAATATTACATATATCAAGTTCTAACATGATATTTCCTTTGGCCTGTTACTGTAAGCACATACCTGTGCAGAATGGAGAAGTTCAATAGAGGGCACAGTGGTATCAGCACTGTGTACCAAGGAGAGAACCCACCCAGAAGGGCAAATTTTCCATGCCATGCATGGGGATTTAGCCACCAAACTCTCATTAATGCTAATGAGAACCATGCAGCCCAATTCCACTCTGCTAAATTATTTTTTTCCTTGTTGTTCTATTCAGGACAAAGTAATTGCTGACCTGGAACCCCTGGAATGACAGAAGGAACGTTGTGCTACAGTTCTGACTGATTTGCCTTGTCCTATGACTTAATAAACTTTGCAATGACCAGGAAAGACACTTTGAACACAATCTGATTATAACTTGGGGCTTGTACATCACAGTTACCTTTTTTTTTCAGGATGAAGGCTGTTAATGAATCCTTCCCTCTATGAGTGCTTCTCCCAACTAAATCTGTGCTCATCCACAGGAACTATCACTGAGTTTCTGGAACTCTGCCCTTACCTAGAACTTAGGTCTGCAAAGGATTTAAGAAACAGTTTGAGCTGAAGAGGGTGTTCTGATTATTAAGAGGAAATGACTTTGTTTTTTCTAGAAAAGACCCTTCCACTGTTCATGTCGAAAATCTTGAATCCAGTTCTCACTCCAAAATGCCTCCCTCTCAAGTAGAATATAACATTTCAAAGTGTACACAATGTTAAATTCTTGTGCACCTGGGATGGGATCATTCATTCCCTACAGTGTCTCACTTCCTGGAAGAATATTGCTTGCCAGTCTAAGCATAATGTCATGATCAACATGACATTATAGTAACTCAAATTTGGGCAGAATGACACACACAGCCATTAGAGTAATCAGTAAAGCAAGAAGAGTTCAAAACACACAAGAATCCCACAACCCTGAGTCATTATTTACATTATTTTTCCCTGGATCTGCCAAAAGATAGCAAATTCCACCCCCTCACTCCCCACACACACAAACAGTTGTGGTTTTTTTCCAACAAGACAGTCCTATTCTTCAAGGACTAATTTCCACCATCAGGTACCCCCCCAGCCTTTTCCCTGCTGGAATCCATTCCTGAATCTGAGAAGGCAGAATGACACTTTATGGAATGCCTTTTAATTTGTTTTATTGCAGGCAAAAAAAAAAAAAAANAGAGAGAGATAAGAGAGAGAAGCACTGTCTTAGCTCAGATCCTTTATGTCTATGTCATAAACCAGTACATAAATTAATGTGTATATGTATAAAAGCAACATACTGAAAACAGGGAGCATTTGTCTACAGTGTTACATCTGCTCCCAAGCAGAATTCTCAGTGTCTCTGATTTAGGCAAAGGATTTTTCCTGTGATGTGTGAAGTCATGGATAACCAGCAATGCCTCTAAAAAGCTGTGAAATCATAGAACAATTACCCAACCAGCAGAAATTCAGCAGCAAGCACTTTGGCACCAGAGATACCTGCAGGGCTGTTTGCTGCTAGACACAAAGTAGGCAGTGGCCCAGGGACAAGAAAGCAAATAAAGTCCCATTTCCCCTGGCAAAGGAACTCTGAAATTCAGGGGTTTTCTACTGTGACAAAGAATAGGTCAAGGTGCATCAGGCAGCAGGTACTGCAGCTGGGGCAGCCCTCACACAGCCCTCACATCACCCCAATAACAGCAGTGTGACCTCTGTCATTTAATAGCTCAGGGCCAAATTCCCCAAACTATCTCATATTTTACTACTTTATTTTCATGAAGCTCCTATTCAAGCTGCACTGGCCTAAATGCCTTAGAGAAATTATCACTATTCATCCTCCAAGCCTCCTCTGTGGGCACTGTGGCAGCGTCACATCCCTCAGGGCTTCCAGAGTCGCCCTTCAAACCCTCCTCAGGGATTTAATTTGCACATTAAAACCTCTGCTGCAAACGAGAGCACTGATAATTAAAATATGTTTCCAGGGAATCATCTGTGAACACAGCCAAGCAGCTGATTTTGTTACTGTGCATGCCCCATCCTGCCAGTGTCCAGTTCTCCCCCTGCCATGCCTCAGCCATTCCCTGTGGGCTTCTCATCTGCCAAGCAGTTTGTAGGAATGGAAGTAGTTCTCCCAGCAGGTGAAAGAAATCAGCACAGGACACAAAGAAATGAAAACACAAATTCAGGAGGCTTTTGGCCATTTCTACCAGGCAAGTCTGCTAGAAAGAGCATTATGTAAAAATATATGTAAAATTAGGATGCCTCTGGCCCAAATCCCACTGTAAATATCCCCAGAATGCACAGTATTATTCTACCTCCATCTAAAATTCAAGATATAGATGACTCCATTTCCAAATCTGCAGGCAATTGATGACATTTACCATGGCTTGCCCAAGAGCTTTATAAAGGTTATTGACAAAATATAGGTGATTTTTGTACATCTTTTCAATTTTTTTCTACATCTCTTGGCAGCCATTTTGACTAAGGAACCTCATAGCTGAGCATCAAGAATCTGGGTGGTAATTAAAATACACAGAGTCTATCTGCCCATTCATCTATTCAAGTCACAACATAATCATTAAAAAAAAAACAGGATTCATAGTATGGATTTTGAGCTTTAACAGCACAGCCATTATACTTAGCCACCTTTTATTATGGATCATTATTTTAATGCTGGTTTAATCACGCCTAAATCCCATGGGGCTACTTCAAAATCCTGTCTAAAATGGAGACATAATTTCCTCTTAAATAGTTAATCGACTTGCCAATATTTTCATCACATTCACTTCACTGAAAACCTTGCCTTGCCTGTTCAACTTTAATTTTATAAGAGTCGTGTATTACATTTCAGCCCCATATAAGTAACATACAGGAGCAGAACATGTTTTAGCTAATTAATGCTTCTGTAACCATAGTTGCTGAAAAATATGCATCAAATATTTATATAATTGGCTCCCCAAAGAAGTATTGCCTTGTTCTGTGTGCTGAGAGACTGAAATACAAAGTCCAAAGACCTGAGTATGTTTCTGATGCTACATTGCTCTGTTTGCATTCTCTTTGGCTTCAGGAGGCATTCATTAACAGGGATAAAGGTCTGGGACTCATATTAAATTTCCATATTCTTTTAAAATTAATGTTAGCTACTGTTAAGCTTTCCTCTGCACTTTGGATGAACGAATATTTTGAGGCAACTACAACATCCACACTGATGGTGTGCCTGCAAGGTGTCTCTCATGTACTAAGGGCATGATATGTTTTCCTGGGATTATCCACAGAATATATTGATAGATTTGGGGGAAACAAAAATCTTTTTTATTCTTTTTTCAGGCTTTTAATTATCACTAAATTAAGCAATATATGTGATATCATTTTGGCTAATTTTTGTCCTAAACAGCTGACAGGAGACAAAGACTTCTCCCACTGACAAACAGGGAGCACCCTAGTGCAACAAAACAGTGCATTTTAACCCCATAAATAAAATCTACTGCAGCACTGTAAGCTTTTGTCTTTTTGCCTCAGGTTGGGGGTGTGTTGGGAGGTTTGTTTGGCTGGTTGGGTTTTTAAGTTTACATGGGTTTTTTTCCACAAAAATGCAAAAACATACCTTGGAATATCAAGCAGAAAAATCCAGATACAACTGTCAGCATCAGTAATATTATTATCAACACTGAGGACCTTAAGGACTTCCTTCCCCTCAAGGGTAATGTAATCAAGGGTGTTTAGTGAGACATTTTTGAAACAATACTAGCTCAAAAATTGAGGTTAGATGAGCTTCTTGGAGAGTAATTTACACTTTGTTTTAGAATTGTCATCATCTCCCCCTTGAAATAATATTTCCTCTCCCAACTGCTACTTAGCGAAGTACATTTCACTTCCAACGGGCTCGAAAATGATCCAGCTTTGTCAGAATGCCAAGGCACATCTCCAGTGTCTTCGTATTCCATACCTATTATGCCTTGCCATACATAATGCTAATTGAATATGGTGTGTGTTGCATTTACAGTCAGTAATTCAAACAGCAAAATTCAAATTTAAGGGAACTACTGGTTTCCGATTAGGTAAAACACAGCTATCAGTTTCCCCAGGAACAAATAACAAACAAACAAAAAAACCAAAAACAAAACAAAACAAAGAAGAATAAAACAACAACAAAGGAAAAGGAAAATTAAAGAAGTTTAGAGAAAACCAAGAACAGCAATGTCCATGGTATTCATTGCCCTTCCTGGGCAACTTCATACCCAAGACTGTCATTGTGCACTTTGTCTTGGACATGAAAAATATCACCTCTGTTTTAAAAAAGGAAAGCAAACAAACTAAAAAACAAAACAGGAAGGATGTATTAAGAGAAATGAAAGTTTCTCTGGAGGGCAGAAATAACAAATGATAGGAAGTTATTAAGCAGTTGAAAATACAGTCAAAAATTCCTTAATTCACAAATAATAACTGGGAAGTTATGGAGACACTCCATATTCTTGCTGATTTTCCACAAATTCAGAAAGAACAATATGCTTCTCTCCATATACAATTTTTTTTTTAATTATCTCTCTTCTTTTAAACAATGAATTGACAATACAAGTGAGAAAGGTGTTTATCCCTAGTTATCAAGGACATAAAAATCATAATAATGCCACATGTTAACAGACATATTAGCATCATGGAAAGTCCCACTTTTTCTAAAAATTATAGCTGCAGGAATAAAGATTTTTAAATTGTTGTAACCCTATCCTGTGTTCCTAGAGATGAACTTCCTGATGTCTAGAAGGTTTCAGCCTACAAAAGCAGCTTCTAAAAGAACTCCAGTGTCCTATGAGGTTAGCAGAGCCAAACCATTCCACAATTTTTTGAATCAGGACATCATATCATTCCTAAATTGGTGGATTTTCTTGCAAAACCACATGAAGATGATGTAAGGCAGAAAAATCATGTCCTGCTCTAAACCAAGGGTACAAAAGTGGAATCCCTCTAACATTTACCTTTGCAGCCAGATCAGACATATTAAAACCTGGTCCAGAGTACATATTAGACAATGTATCTCAATTTCCATAAGTATTATATGAAAAAAAATCCATTTCTTACTTTAGCACTGAAATGAACAACAACAAACAAAAAACCTCCACCAAACAAACATTCAGTTCAGCATAATCCACTAGAAATGTAGTAGTTGAAAGTCCACTGTGCTGTACAAAAACACAAAATGTGAATAATGAATTTACAGACAAGTATTTTTCCCAGGACTAAAAGCAGAAGTTGCTCTCATATCCACTCAATACACAATTTTAATCCACATATAAGGACAGCTGTGCCTTTCACATGTGCCTAATCAGCATTTTCTACAAAATTCACAGCAAGAAAACAGGCAGAACCTTCAGCATGTTCCAACAGGAGCTGACTAACAGAAGAAAAAAAACAGTGAGGGGAGAAAAAGAGCAGGAAGTAAAAGCCACAGGTCATGGGTAGGAAAGAAAAAGGATAATGCATAGTCCTTCCTGTCCCTTCCAGTTTCTCAGGAGATTCTGGAAGGAAAGCACTTTCCCTTTTTGGATAGACAGCTTATCTGTTGAGGAAGGATGGGAGTAGGGATCAGGGACAGGACTGACTCTGTACATACCCAGTTAGAGAAGTGATAGAATAGTGGTTTTTTGTAATTTTCAAAATTAATTCATTTTTCCTGTGAAAGAACTGATCAACAATTTCCTGTGAATTTCCCAGTTCATTTACAAAAAAGCCTTTTCCTCTTCATAGTAAAGACTGTGACAAAAAGGGGTTTTTGATCAACACTTTATGACACCATTTATCACTCTGTATATTATTTAAGAGCATGTGTCATCACTTGGAAGGAGGCCAAAACAGAATTTGTATCCAGCTGGACTTAGGGTAAGTAATGAGTCAAATAATCAAATCCAAATCTTCTGCTAGACCTTTTGGGTTCTGATGAAATTCAGAACTGAAAGGGGTCTCCAAAAACAGCTGTTCTCCTGGGGTTTATGCAATTTGGTTATAAAAATCATAGCAGTACTGAACCATAGTCATGTACTGAACCATAACCCCTGTGTGCAGCATAAAAGAATCAGCATCTGAGATCACTTTTTTCTGTTCAGTGCAAGGATGGCTCAGCCAGGCTGTGCAGTGAAATACAACCCAGAGCCACCTGCAACTCAGCAAATTAAGCAAGGAAAATGTAAAGAGTCAAAAGACTTTTCTATTTCTTTCTACCCCTGCCAGTGATTTAACATGCATACACTATGCCAACCAGATTTGAATTTTAAGATTCAATCTGTGATTTGCTCCACGTTTTGGAAGTGTTGACTGGTTGCACTGGAAGCAACACAAGCTGTAAGTTCTCAGCACGTATGAAAAGAAGCTCTAAATCTCTCTAATTTGGTGTCAAGAACAACAGAGCACCTAAAACCAGAACCCAGCAGGGACTTCCCTTCACCGGATACAAATTTCCATGGCTTTCAAGGAGGCATAGCGGGATAGCACAGAGTTAGTGCAACAAAACTGGGGTTTGGAGGGCCTGTGCCCGACTGGCTGACTGGCAATGGCCAAGTGAAATAACCTCAGCTCCCAGTGGATGTGAGCACAGCACCATTCCAACATCACACACGTGGGAGAATAAAAACAACATAGGCTGGGAGCTCCTCCTGTCACAGCCTAGGAGCTGCTCATTCCACAGGTGGAATAAAGAAAGAACACAAAACTTATATATGGCTGAGAAGAAAGCTGAGAGTCACACTGAAAATATTGTGAGGAAATATGAAATGTCTCAGTGGTGTTCCAGCAAATTACTTAGGAGTTATTAATTAATTTAGCAATATTTAAGGGGGGTATTTTTGTAAGAAAAGTGTGTCTGCTGCATGCCATAAGAACATTTAGATAAAGAAATATCTAAATTCTTCTACCTGAAGTAACATTGAAATTGCTACTCAACACTACATCAAACAACAATAACAGCCACATCTTTCTCTGGCAGAAAGGACCAAGCCACACAAACACTCCCTGTCCACCTTCTTAGCTGCACACCACATTTTGAGCATCCAAAGTGGCCATTATCCATCGGGACACTCAATGCCACGTGTGAGGCGCAAGTCTCCCCCTCTTACCTCAGGGTCTTTCTCGATCTCCAGCCCCGCTTCCAGCAGGTTGTGTTCGTACTCCTCCCGCTGCAGCCTCCTCTCCTCCTCCAGGGCGTCCAGCGGGCTGAGCTCCACCGCCTGCAGGCCCGGCAGCCCCGGCCACTCCCGCAGGGAACGCTGGCCATCATCCTGCTGCTGCTGCCGGAGCTCAGCACGGCCCTTCCCGGTGCCTCCGTTCAGAACCAGGTCCGCGGAGGAGGATTCGCGTGTGGGCTCCGGGGAGGCCGCGCCAGGAGCGTGCCGAGCCAGGCGCCTGCGGTAGTGGTAGGCCAAGACGTAGTCGACCTTCCTCTTGCTGTCCCTGAAGTGCAGGCCACTCGGGGAGGCCTTGTCCCTGGCCCCGCCCGGGCTCCCGTCCACATAGTTGTTGATAATCTGGGAGAGAAACACAGGAGTCTCAAAAAAGCCCAAGTAGGTGAGGGGAGTCTGTCTCCACACAAGCATGGGAAGCCAGGAAGAATCCAGATATGACCTACAAACATTCATTTTGTAAACCAGTCTCACTTCATTCCTCCTCTGACCATAATCTAAAGATAGTGGCCTTATCCCAATGCATGGGATCCCTATGGAAGAGCAAGTAGGGAGGCACACATCAACCCTGTTGCCCTGTTCTGCACGTGCTCCCTGGACCAAAGGGAGAAGACACCCACACTGTGAAAGTGGACAGAGAAGTTCACATTACAGGCCATGTGCTGTGGAGCAAAGCAGGCAGGGAAGGGAAGCAAAAACTGTGTCAGAAGGGAAGAAATTGATCTTAGTCAGAACAAGAGAAATATCTTCAATGTAGTTCAAGGTCCAGAAAGTCAGGGCTGGACAAAAACACTTTGGGAAAACCAGGGATTAGAAAGGATAATGGCTAATGCTGGTAGCTTGTACTTTAACATATCATGAAAAGACTGCATGACTGACCAAAAACACAGCAAAAGGGAACCCATGGCTAAAACCCTTCAAACCACCCATGTTGCACTCAGTCAGCCCCTCAGATTAGCCCTTCTTCACCATCTTGCCTCTCAGAACCCTTCTGGGATGCAGCTCCAACAGTAATCCCATCATCAATCCCCAGCCTGGATGGGAATTCTGTTCCGTGTGGAACTCTAACACTGGGGTGTTTGCTTGTGCTTCCCACTCACCAAGGCAGCCCACAAGTTTTCCAAACTGTTTCCAAGCATCATTTCCAGCACAACGCTGCTGTGAAAAGCCCTTCACAGAGCTCCCTAGAGTGTTATTTACTGGAGTGACACCAGCTCTCCAGTGATGGGGAAGCAAGACAAAAGCAAGGGTCAACCTGATCCAAAGCAATCATCCCATAACCTAATTCAAGACATTTATGGTTCCCATAGGTGACCATACAAGCAAAACCTTGACAGGTACCAGCCACAGGTTTCTTTCTCTCTTTTTCTCCCCTTCCTTGCACTTGTTGGTAGTGCTGAATGCAAAGTTAACCACTTGCTGTATGGTAGTTATCTTGTTTGTTAACACAAATTTTTGAAGGAATCATATAAATGTGCACGTTATATATACATCAACACCTCCCAGATTCTTGTTTTTCATTGTTTGGCTTCCCTTAGTTTCCCACAAAGTAGCTTTCAGTCATCATATCACTAAATAAATCTTGGGTTTACATGCATGCTACATCTTTCATCCTTTCACAAAATTACCACCAAATAATCTATTCTGCACATCACACTTATCAGACCCTTCATGTGTAAAGTATATACACAGTCCCTTTAGGCACATCCAAAAATACACTCAGCACTACATACTGGCAGAATATAAAACTGCTTGTGAGACAGCATTTTATTGCAATTCCCCATTTCCTAATTAGATACATTTTCATGTAGTACTCACAGGCAGTTCATGCAAACCTCCCGGATCCATCTCTGCCCCAGCAAGGAAAAACCCGTGGCAGATATCTCGTGTCCCTCCCAGAGACTTTCAGGCTATACAGCGCAGAAGGAATGATGTCACCACCACCACCAGGTCACTGGCACGAGGCAATGCATTAGCTGGCTCTAGAGAAGATGAGCTCTGAGCATCCTCTCCTCCCTTGCTGGAGAGTGTGGGCAGAGTCAAGAAGCACAAGCAGGAAGCAGGAGAGGGAACAAGGAGGTTGGAGAACGTGAAATTCACTCGGAGGTTTTCCTCTTTGTTACTGTGTGGAGCCACCTGCCACATCCCAGCCACCTGAGAGGGCACCATAGCAACCCTTGGTGTTGCTGGAGTCACACAGGGGATGAGGAGAGTCAACAGTGACTCTCCCTCTCCGTGGACTCTCTTCCTCACTCTTGGAAGCAAGGTGCCATCCCCACAATTATGGGTGTCTGATTCACAGAAAACGAAGCCAAATCCCCACAGATTTCATTAAAGACATTTCCTGCTCCCGAATTTGCACTGCTTGCCTTACCATGTGACATTCTGGCACAAGAAGGCTTTTTTAGGGAGGAACACAAAAAGTTGCAATTTCAAAAATGTCTCTGAAGGAACTATCAAAATCTTTCTCTCCTTCCCTCTCACAGCCACTGCAAAAGTCAGAAACTGTGATTTAAATTACCAGCTTAGGTCCTGCTTTCACTGCTTCTCAATATTTCCAAGACAAGAAGCCATCACACCAAGGAATAAGAAAATAGGAAGGTAGGATCAGCATTTCATGATGATTTTATTCTAGTGGTCTGATAGCAAATATATCACTACAAATCCATCCCAAAAGGGGCCTCCTCTAACAACAGCTCTCCTCTGAACACCACAGCCCAACCACACTTCCACTGGGAATCAATCCAATCCAGCCCCCGCTAACACCTGGGCACAGCTGGCTCAGGGTTGGCATAAGAACACTCAATTTAGTGATCAACCTGAAGATCTTTTTTACCACTGGGGTTGATAGCAACCCCTCCATTCCTGCTCTGAAGGATTTTGGCTGACGTAAACAATAACGAAACATTTGGTGAGATTACTACTGCAGAAATTAATTCTTGGTGTACACAGAGAGACAACTGAACCACCTGAGGCTGTGGTATCAATTTCCACATAAAGATAATTCTCCCAATTCTGATTTAACCAACACACAGGACGAGTGCACCCTGCTTTTCTCACCCTGCTTCAAGCCTCTTCCTCACCCTAAAAGCACTTGGGATAGGTCAATGAACACACAGCCCTACTTACAGAGCTTCTGTAGGATACCACTGATGCTTCAAGAGCTCCATTGGTCCCATTTCTGTGCCAGGAAGCCCGGTTCTGAGAAACAGTGAGGTATTTGCTGTTGTAGGCTGAGAAAGAGTCCCTTGCTGATTTTGCTGTCTTCTGTCCATTCAGAGTTGGGTGTGAGGAGGGTAGAGCAAAGTCTGAGAAGGAGAGATAAGTCTCGTTACAAAAAGCAGGTTTTGTGTGGGTGGTTCCCTAACAGAATGGGAAATACTGCAGTCAGTAGACATTATTCATTACTAGTGACGTGAACAGATCCTGTGGCATCAGGTTCAGGGACAAACTTTTGGGTCATGGTCGTTCTCCATGAAGAGCTCTTTACACATGTGAAATGCTCATGAAGTACATCTAAGTTTAAACCTACAAGTTCTGGTCTCAGGGACTAATGTCTGCAATTTCTAGACATGTTCCCTATTTCTTCTGTTTGACAAATTATGTGGTCACAGTGAAGAATAATGGAGGGTCTGGAGGGGATGGGAATCATCACAGAATCACAAAATGTCCTGGGTTGGAAGAGACCTGAAAGATGATCTCATTTCTATCCCCTGCAGGGCAGGGACACCTTCCACTCTCCCAGGTTGCTCAGAGCCCCATCCAGCCTGGCCTGGAACACTGCCAGGGATGGGGCAGCCACAGCTTCTCTGGGCAACCTGTGCCAGGGCCTCACCACCCTCATAGGGAAAAATATCTTCCTAATATCCAACCTAACCCTGCTCTCTGTCAGTGTGAAGCCATTCCCCCTTGTCCTGTCACTCCAGGCCCTTGTCAAGAGTCTCTTCTCTCCATGGGCTCCCTGAGGGCTCCCTTCAGGCACTGCAAAGCCACAATGAGGCCCAAAAGCCTTATCTTCTCCAGGCTGAACAATCCCAATTCCCTCAGCTTTTCCTCACAGCAGAGCTGCTCCATCCCTCTGATCCTCTTGGAGGCCTCCTCTGGACCTGCTCCAACAGGTCAATTCCATACAGGCAGTAGCACAGAAAAAAATGCTGACAAAAACCAGTGGGTACAGAAACTATTTTGACATACAAATGTTTCATACTCTTTCCCCCTCTAGTGGTGCCACAGCTGAAACAGGGTTGAGTGATCTACACTCTTATTGTCTTGGAGAAGCTCTTACTGTGAGGGAAAATCTATGTCTTGGTCCTTCCAGCATTAGCATTTTATACCCAGGAGAAGACGTCCTGCACACATCTGCCCACATGGTCAGCACCAGCACCACTACAGAGACAAAGCATCACTGCCTCTGTCCAGTCAGGACTTTCCTCCAGGAAGAAGAAATAGCTCCCATTTACCCAGGGAGACACCACATCCACCATGTACTGCAAAAGTCTGGGGGTTGTGTATCCCACTCATTTACCTGAGTCCCTTCTATCCCCTGTACTCAGACTGAAACTGCTTCCCCACCACCACGTTCTGAGAGGGGAATGTTAAAGAAGGAAATGCTTGGAGGAGGGAGGCTGGCCCCTAAATGTTATGATTATTCTTATGTTTCCTATCAATAACAGATTAGGGTCCAGCAGCACTTGAACTGTCCAGCAGATTGACTCGCCAGTCTTCCCTGTCAGATCTCCCGAGCACACTCATGCTTGGTTTACTTTAAAGAAGCACATAATGATGCCACAAGGGAAACTCCAAGGAAAATAATTAATAAGTGGAGGTTTCATTCCCAAAGGCCACACACAATGTTTCTCCAGTATTTTCAGACTGAGTCTGGGATATCTCACAAGACCTTTACACGGTCAATTAAAGACTTCTTTTCTTTCCAGTCCTTTTAACTAGGCCTAGGAAAAAAGCTGTAGTTCATTTATAATAACATGATTTCATTTCCATTATGCTTCCCAACCTCCAGAAACTGTCACGAACCTGAGATTAACACTGGTATGCTGATGAGGCAGTCAGGGACTCCCAGTCAGAATAAGTTTTTTGATGGAAATGCAATTGCCATATATGTATTTGGAAGACCCCTGTTCTCCCAAAAGCTTTACATCTTCCCAAATTAGACCAATTGAACCAAAACGTTTTGTTTCGAATGCATTCCACATTTGACAGTTCTTGCCTGTGGTACAGCAGTGCCTCAGGGGCTTCAGCTTCAGAAGCAGCCTGACCTCATTCCACCCTGTAAGCCTTTATGATGTCTGGCCTTACATGTTCTCATTCTGGAGGAATTAATATCAATAGAAACAAGCTCAGTGTGTGTGTATGTATGTGAATATATATAAAAATTTTATATATGCACACACACATAGCTTTGGTGTATATGTACATATATATATATATATGTGTGTCCCCAGAGAACAGCAGTACAGTGAATCTTGAATTCAACTTGGAAAGCAAATGTTCAAGAACTACACTCATTCTACAAAAATAGCTGGGGAGCCATCCCTGCAGTCAAACTTCATCAAGTTGTAAAAGGCTTCCAAGGACAAGATAGCTCCAGCCCAGAGACCAGCTCCACTTCCAGCCCAATTCACAGCCAGTGGATTCACCACTTGGTCACTCAGCCTCTCTGCACTCCTTTGCCTCAGCTTTTTGCAAACTTAAGGGTTGGCCACGTGCAGCAGCTGACTTCACTGTTTGTGTTCCCAGGTCCTGGTCTAAAGTGCCACCATGGAGAAGTTGCACAGACTGCTGAAAGTGGAAGGACTGAGAGGACGTGTTAAAGGACCACACTGCTTGTGAAAGAGGCGTAAAGGAGTGTGCCTAATTAGGAGCTCTGTATTAAATCCTGAGTAACAGCCAATTAACTGAGCTGAATGGTCCAGATGATCTGATTATCACAGCACAGCTACTTGCAGAATACGCTGCAAGTAGTTTGGCTCCCAGGGCACAGACAGCGAATTGCTTTCATTTATCTTCCTCTCTTTCCAGTTAAGTATCAGAAAGGACCTGCATTTCTGAAAGACACCACAGTTACAAGGATGCTCCTCTGCAAGGCTGTTCAAAACATCTGCAATTTAGAAGCATTGTTTGGCAAACTCCACCCCCCAAGTAGGGATAAAAAAAAACACCCTACTTGAATTTCCTGTTTTCTTGTAGCTTTATGGAAACATGTCTTTTTCAAAGAACATATATATATATATA
>VZRF01011443.1:196064-209264 GCA_013396875.1 Vireo altiloquus
GAGAGAGAGAGAGAGAGATAGATATAGATATATATATAGATATATATATATAAAGATGTAGCATGGTTATTCATATGCTCTTTAGATCCTCAGTAAATAATGACTTCTCAGCTCTGAATATGCACATCTAGAGTTGATGATTTCAATACATTGGCTATATCTCTACTGTGAACTCCAAACTGTCACACAGCTAATCCTGCTATTTCTGTGCTCTCCCATCTAGTTCCTTACCTAAAATTATTTCTATTGTGGACCACAGTGTGCAAGGCTTAATGTCATTGCACTAGATTCCATGTCTACTGCTGATCTATCTTTTTTGAGCCTTTGTAGTGTTCTATGTCAAATCCTTCACTGTTGGTTAGTCCTGATATACACTCATGTCAGAAAAATCAGGTGTTTTCTGTAATTTTTACATGTAGAGTAGAATTAAGAAAACAAACCAAACAAAAAATGCCGAAACCCAAGAGGAGGGGGGTCTGTAAAGTTACAGGCACAGCTGAATTGTGTAGATGAAGCTCAGCTCATGCCAGAATTACTTCTTGTGCACATCTCCACCAAAGTCAACACAACTACAGCTAAGTGTGATTTCCTCCTCTGTGTCCTCAAAATCATCACTTTAGTGCCTTTCAAGAATCATAGGAATTAAAAACAGTCAAGGCTGTTTGGGTTGTCCCTAATGCCATCTAATTTGCAGCCTGTGTGTTCAGGGCCCATACAGTACCTCTCAGACTGCAGGTGGAAAAGGCAAAACCACAAATCCTGGCTACTGCCTTGGACAGCTCGGGTGCCTCTGTCTGTCTGAGCCCCACTCCAACACTCAGTTTGAAATGTCCTGAGCCTCCAGGATGCCCAGCAGGAAAATCTCTTGGGTAAGACTCAGTATCTCAGTTGTATTCATTTACATTTGGCCACACATAACACTGATTCTCTTTGCCTTCCCACCTCCAGAATACGATTAGAGAAGAAATTCTCTTTATAAAGAGAATCATCCAATTCTGAGTTTAGTTATGGGATTGATTTTAATAGAAACAGCTAAGCAGCTGATAGTTCTTAAACCATTCTAAAGAGAAGAATACCAAATATCTAAAATTTAATGGTAAAATTCTATCCTTCTATTATTCAAATAGGAATTTGATGTTCACAGCAGAAATATAGCTCCAGAAATAATGAGGTAACATGGAAACAACCACAGAGCTTTTGACTGTGACAGCAAAAGAAAAATGACCCAGCATCAGCTCTGAAAGTTATTCTAAACTTGTGCACTGGGGACTCCAACATGAAGGTTTTATGCACTGAGATTTGCTCCTGGTCTGTAGGAATTGAGATCTCAGGGCTGCACACTTTCTTCTGGAAAAGGATATTGTTCACTCACAGTTGCACTGCAATAAGGCAAATGTAGGTGGAAACAGCAGAAGTCCAGCACAAGGCATTTGCCCAGTGATTGTCTTTTCCACATGGAACACCCACAGCTGCACTCCTGAGGCTTCAGGAGAAATGAACTCCGCATGTTTTATCTCTCCATATATAACCTGGGCTACAGATTTCTCCTTACTTTTCTTTTTAATGTCCTAAGAGAAGTCCTTCCAAAGTACTCCTTTCTCTGTTCTCCACCCCCTTTTGGCCTACCCCACTTCACAGGCAGCAGTTAGGAATGAAGCAGAGAATAAACTTACCGGGCATGTGTGTTTCCATGTTGCCTGGAGGTTTGGCTGGAAGTTGCGTCAGTGCTAAAATAGGATGTGGCTATGCCGTGCACAATCTGCTTCTGCACTG
This sequence comes from Vireo altiloquus, assembly GCA_013396875.1. Classification (NCBI taxonomy): domain Eukaryota; kingdom Metazoa; phylum Chordata; class Aves; order Passeriformes; family Vireonidae; genus Vireo; species Vireo altiloquus. Next base: position 197,838 of record VZRF01011443.1, read on the forward strand.
GCTTAAGGAGGGAACAGCACCAGCAGCTATTTCCATCCTGCCTTGATCCTGCTTTAAGCAGACCACAAACTGAAGCTAATTAGCGAGACCTTCTGGTTTGGTGATTACCGTTATGGAGGGAAGAGAGGGAGAATGACCAAACTCCCATGACCTGAGAGGCCATGGCAATTCTCTGCTGGAACTTCAGCACCTTGTCTTCATGCTCCTTGACACCTCAAAAAGCAGGGTGGCAAAGGAAAAAAGCTAATGCAGAACCACGGCTCTACAAGAGAGGCAACGCTGTCCAAAGAACCAGCACTCGAGGATCAGGCTGTCTTGGAGGTGGCTTCTGTGGGGAAGAGTGTCTTAATATCTACAAAGCTTCACAGTGCTTCCAGGTAGGAGGTAAGTGCAGAAAGCTTTTTATAAGGCTCTGTTTCAAGTACTCAGGTTACCTCAGTGCCTGGATGCACTGTCATTCCTGCATGAAATATTCAGGGGATTATCTTGTAATCAACTGTCTAATCAGAACAGGTGATGGATCCTGCTTAGCCTTCAACCTCGCAATTTAAGCAGTGTTTAGGGAAGAAAAGTTGTTGACAACCAATGCTATCTGAGGAAGGACTTTTATTTGCTAATTAGAGGGAGACATACCTAATTCAAGTCCAAATATTTTTCTTTTAGCCTATTTATGATACTATGAGGGTTTCTCTAGTGTGACAGGGAGAAATTGATTTATTCAATGCCAGAATAAAGTCCAGTGGTTCTACAACCTTGTGAATCAGGATAGTGCACTGTGTCATGGCTGGAAAGAGTAGAAGTTGTCTCTGTCACAGAGAGATGTGCTGATGCACTCTGGCTGTGCTATCAAACCTGCTGAATATATAAAGGGAACAGTGCAGCTGTTGTGTCAGAAAAGTTGGGCTGGGTGATGTGAAATTTTCCCAGCAAGACTAAGAAATACATACAGGGCTTTAAATTCATTAAATCACTCCACTCTTCTTGGTCCCTACTTTGAAACGGCATTTCTTATCTTCTAGCCACAATATCAACAGATAAAATACTTTATTCTTTTTACTCTGCTAGTATCTTATGTTACTCTCAGAACTTGTTTCAGAAGTTTTAAAAACAATTAATGTGTTTCCTAGCCAGGAAACAAATCTCCTGCTTTCTACACTTAGGGAGAGGGAAATGAAAACTTTCTGAAACCTTTGCTATTTTCCATCCGCAGTCTATGCTGCTGCAACTAAGTTCAAAACCAGAAAGGCAAATCCACTCATTCTGAAATCTCAAATCCACCTGAATTCTGGAATAGTATAGGAATGTGGAGCCAGGTCCTGCTGGGACCCCTGTGCACTTATAGCTCTGCCTGCACAGGTTCCAATTACCAGCTCCTATAAACCATAAGGGTGGGTATGTTACAGGTAATACACTTAGCTCAAGTAATAAATAATATACACAGCAATATGAGAGGAAGCAATATCAAGCTGCTTGATGGAATAGTCTATTTTTAAGACTTTTTAACAAAGAAAATCATGTCTTGGCATCACTGTCTTTCCTGATGTACCTGGGCATGGTGTTAATTGGTAATGCAGAGCTGTGACAAATAATACCAATATACCTGATCATATTTCACCTACTGGAGAGGAGTGGTGCTTGCAAGTCTGTAAAAGTTAGCAGACAGATTAGATGCTTTTAATTATTAAGACGTTATATAAGACTCCTCCCCAAATCCATTTAAGCATTCCTGTAAATCTATCCTGTGGCACACACAGGGATCCGGCTGGTGTTCTGAAGCGGTGGATGTGCTCCCAGTCATTGGTGCAAAGGTAAAGAGCACAGTAGTTCAAACCCATCGAGGCTCACAAACAGTATGTGTGACTTGGAAAACAACATTCCTCAAAGCCTGGCTTCTGCTGGAGAATGTCAATGGAGCAGTCAGATGTGCAGTGCTGCGTGATGTGCTTGATCATAGGCAGGACTATGCTCTTCATTTCTGCCAGGGAGGAATGCTCCTGGAAGTATTGGAATTGCACTAATTGCAGTTGCCTGTGTGAAAGGCAATGAAACCTGCACGGAGCAGGTCTGAGCCCACTGTGTCCTTAGGCAAAAAACAGGCAGCTCTTTTGGGGCAGACTGCCTGACAAAGCTTGATTCTCATGCCAGCAAGTCAAGGCCAAAAATGTATTTACCTCCTCAGCCTGTTAAAGGAGATGGTATAACATTCCCTTCTGCTTTTTCTTTCCTGCCAGTCTGTTTCTCCTACAGGATTTTTAAGGAAGATCCTTCCGGCCTCGTGCACGATGGGGGCTTGGAATACACTGGATAGAGGCAAGCCTGAGTAACAACACCTAGAGCACACCAAAGGCCCCAGCACTCTCTGCTGTAAGGAAAGCCTGTAAATGCTCCTCTCATGGGCTGCACTGCACTGAGGAGCCAGTGCCTGACTCATACAATTCATTATCTAATTAGAAGACCTGTCTGCAGCCATGAAGCCTTAGGCTGCAATCCCATCAGTTTTCATGAGCTAAGAAGGGTCAGTCTGGGTGAGGGCACAGATGGAAACAAAGGGACATCACAGCCATGGTAAGTGGAAGAGGATGACATTTGCCTTTACTCCCAATCCATCCCTTCTCTCTGCTCCTTTCTGATGTTGCAGGTTGCTATTCCTGATCTTCAGTTCCAAATGAACTATTGATTACCTGGGTGACCCAAATCCACCTGTCAGGGAGCTTAATATCCAGAGGCAGCTACAGAAAGAACTGGTGCGAGGGTGGAGGTAAACAGGTGACAGATCTGCAGCAAGTGGGGCTGGTGCCAATTAAAACTGGGTTTCTCTCTCTGGTGTTATTGTGGCCCTATAGCAAAACAAACAGAGATGCACAGAAAGCCTGCACTTCTAGCACAGTGCAGCAATGAAGGATGTCTTGAAAGAATAACAAGAAGAGAAAGGGCTTACAATTCAGGGTGTGTTGAATCCCCAGCTAATGGTGAGAGAGAAGCAGCAGGGATCTGCCTTATTCTTCTAAAAAAGGAACACAACTTACCTTTTTAGTTGAAAGCACAAGAGTTTTTGTTTGTTCCCAAAGGGAGCTTTCTGTGCAGATGGGGAGATGTTTTGACCCATTTAATCATGCCACAGTGCCATTCATTATTCAAAAATTGTTAATTAAATGAGAAGTTTAAATAATCCTTGTCTTTCAAAAATGCAAATGGCAATAACAGCCCTCCCTCTCTCATATTTTTGAGAAATTAATACTTCTCAGTGAAACTGCCTCACTGACACAAGATTCCTCCAGGACCAATGACACCTTGGAAAATCTTTTGTGTTCCATAGCCTGACCAGACAAGGCAGAATTTAAATCCTGGTAAATTTATGCCTGGCAGCAGTAACTAAATTAAACCTGCCACTGAAAAATCTGCATCTAAATTAATTCAAACTTCTGGAACGAATGTAACAGATGAAGTTCTGGCACCTGGAAATAAGGGAGGTAACCACTGAGCTTTTCTTCTCAAGTTGGTCTGGGGAAGGGCTGAAGGAAGTAAGTGCTGTCCTTAACTCTGTACACAAGTACTGAGGACTTGCAGAATTTACACAGCCTGTCCTCACCACACAGTTTCTTTGCATTCAGCTTCAGGAGAAACACATATATGCGTTGCAGAAAGATATTTGGTTGTCTGAGCCACAAACCAGTATTGTTTGTGTACTAGGAACACTTCACTCTTATTCTGAAGCCTGATCCCATAATTACTGCACTCCCTGAAAAGAATGGGAGGAAAAAGAGCAAAAAATTAGAAGTCCACAGTGTGTCACTAAGGACTTAAGTGGGGAATGAAAGTGTGATGTCTCTGCAGACAATACTAAATGATTTGGGATATGTTCTTTAAGTATAAGCAACTGCTTCTTAGCCTCATGTATTTGTGGCTGTTCCTTTGGGTTTTTTTTTTTTTTTCAATGATGTGGATTAATTCCATGGTGAAATGAAGGGGATCAATACAACCTGCAATCTCTCTCCTACAATCCACCCCAAGACGAATCAGGCTGTGTTTTGTTGTGCTGGTAAGCTTTATTGTTTGCTGTATTGATACAATTTGTTATTCAGGATTCTAATGGATAAGGCAGCGTAGAGAGAAAATGAGGCTTGCATTGTGAAGTTCCTTCATCATGAAGCTTCAGATTTAGCAGCTGGGCTTCTGGGCAATATTCATGGTGTGCACTTCCGAGCACGGCATTCGCACAGCGAGGCAGAGGGGATGTAGTGCTGCACCATGGTCCCGTTGGGACAGCGCAGAGGGATCGTCACCGTGGTGGTCTGAGTGGCTGTACAGCAGCTGCACAGGTCTTCCCACTGCCCTGTCTGAGCAGAGTACCTGGTGGTGCTTCTGCACTTGCCCTAAATGGAAAAACAGGAGAGCTGAAGTTAGAACAGAGCCTCATTGCACTCAGAATCCTGGATCTTGCCTTCAAAATATCCGTGGGTGACTCTGTCCAGCTTCTGTGCTCTGCTGTAAAACATGAACTCAGAAACAGGTACCTGACTCCAGAGTGTGGAGTGCTGCTCAAAGAGTGACTTCTTATGAGCATGAGCAAAGGAGAGGTGAAGAAACTGCTCACACACACAAAAGAAAGCCCAGAATTTAAAATCTCATAGGCAATGTCCACATTGGTGTTGGCTTCTGAGCAAATGTGGTTATCATACATTCAGAAAGTGCTTTAGCCCAAATGCTGCAAGCCACACATCCACTGCTGTCCTGGTGGTGCTATTTTTCCTTGTTCTGCTTGTCTGGCCCCTTAACTAATTTAGACCAAGCTGTCAATGCCTGTAGCTATAAGCCTTCATGATGTAAAAACAAGTGGCCCCACATCACACTCTGTCAGAGTCCATTTCCTCTGAGGGCTCTGTGCTCTTATTTCCTAGTCTAATTAAATTAAAATATCCTATAATTATCAGGGAGGACTTTAGAAAAAATGTGCTTAATACTCTTTATTCCAAATATAAAAGCTGGACTTCTGCAGGAGAAACATTGATACTCATGACTTTATGGCTAAGAACCATTTACTTTGTAGACAGGACAAGAGGTCAAGAATTATTAGTTATGCTATAACTTGGATTGCACACAAGGGTTGATTAAAATCCTTGTATTGGGCTTGGTTATTTTGGGAAGAGCAGAGATGGAAACACCCAGAAGGGAAGTTATGATCCTCTTTTAACCAGAAGTTGTCCTATAAGGTGTAAGGGCTGGAAATTAAAGTTTTAATCTGATTATGGAAGACACAAGACGTGTAGAACACAACAGCTTGGTGCCCAGGCTAACGGAGGAATCACAGAGCTTACACGGCACACAAGTCAAATATTTGCACTCAGGTTTAAAGGTCTTTTAAAGTGTCATTTATCTAAATACCTATTTATATTCCCCTAATCAACTGAGAGGCTTGGTGCTTAACTGCACACTCAGAACTGAAAAATCAGCTTCTCACATGTGAGGATAAAGATTCCTTTTTTTAATGCAGAAAGTCCTAACAGCTACTTCAGAGTCATTATTTTCTGATGGAAGCAAAGGAGAATGAGATGAAGAAAGCCTTTGAGTCTAACATATGTGTCTTTTTTCATGCTGGCTTGACTAGGGAAAATTTGGCATCATCAAATTACTTCAGGAAGTAAGTGCCAATGAGATTAGCCCGAAGTCACTCAATGAGGACAGGAACTGATGCTCCAGTTACTGAAGAGGAACCGTGGTGGAGGAAAAGCTTCCTTTTGGGAAAGAGAAAGGGGAGGTAGGTCTCAGGCCAAAATCTGATTTTTGTTATTTACCTCACAATGAGAAATGGGCACCTCCTTTTCAGCCACACATCCATTGATATTCCCATACTGCAGCCTGGTACTTACTGGATGACATTCCACCTCCACACCTACCAAGTAAAAAAGAAAAAGTGTTTGACACTGCTGGCAATTGTTACTCACTTCACTTTAGTCCTGAAATTGCTGTTAATGAGGCGGTATTCCTGGTAAGATCCCTACCTGGGTGTGTCTCTTTAGAGTGACTGATGTAGACTTGTGTGACTATTTCACACTACAGCCCTAAAGAACTGACTGCTGTGTTTTGAAGCATTGGCCATCTAACACCAGCCTCTTACCTGGTCTTAGACAACTCTCCTTCTAAGGACAGCTCAATGGCAAAGCAGAAAAAGCAGGAAAAAGATGCCACACACGGGACCCCAACATCCTGATCACACAGAAAGCACCCTGTCCTGACTATTCCCCGGGCTGGTACAGGAGAGAGATCCCTCTGTTTTGGGATGATGCCTTTCGAGGTGAGTCAGTGGGAGCAGCCCTCCAGACCACCTCACATGCAGAGGTGACTCGTGGCCTTCAGGACTGTGGGGACTTCTTACACCTGTTTTCCAATACTTCTTGCTCAGTGTTAGGTAAATTCTCCCTGGTTTTTTGGGGTTATTTCCATCTTATGAGAAACCCACACAAGAGGCAGTAGGTATGGATTTGTTCTGTCTGGAAGGTGCAAGCTCAGGGAATTGGCTGATCCCTCTTTGTGAAGTGAGGATGGATTGCTATGAGCTGTTAACTCTGGTAGCCAACAGCGACTCTGTCCCCCCAGTTTCAAAGGGAATCTCATCAATACTATGCTCAAATATAGACTAATCCAGATGTTTTCTGGATATTTTCTTCTGAACTCCTGCATGTTTTGGTCTGCATCTAAAGGCTTGTGAAGGAGCCAATGCTTTGTTCAGTGGGTATTTTGTGCACAGACACAGCAGCTGTGTTGTTACTATAGCTTTATGTCTCTGTGTAAAGACAGGCTCCTCCTCATACCCATTTCCTAGATAACCAGTGGAATTTCTGTGTTTAAGAGAACACTGGACTAATTTTTAGGTGCTACTCACCAGCGTTTCAGAAAGTTGAAGGAATTCAGCAGGGCAATGGCACAACCAAGTGGACACACAAAGGGGAGAGAAAGTTGTTCATCTTCCCAGCAGCAAACACAGCTTTCCGTTGGAATGCTGGTACCAAATTGACTCTGTGCCTTGCTAAGGCTTTATATTTTATTTTTAAAAAATAAAATGCAGCAAGCTCCAGGGCTGGAAACAACCTTTCTTTTTAAATGATTCTATCACTCATTTGTAAAAATTGTCCACCTGCAAGGCCATTTGTGTCCACACAATCAAAAAGCACAACCAAAATAATTGTCATCAGCCTCAACACAGCTTCATCCCCTTTTTGATCCTGACTTATCAACTTGTTCTCTAGATACTTTACCTGTTATTTACTTTTTTTGACTGCCTCCTCTGCAAAAGCAAGTGCTTGCAACTTAACAAGACACACTTGAGACTGAGATCAACAGAGAAAAGAGGTGAGAAGCAGACTGGCAACTTCTTTGTTAAATGGGAAAATAAGGAATATCTTTTGCCAATTATCAAGTCCTGTGGCTAGCACCACAAAAATCTCATGAGAAAATAAGACCTGTTCACTTATGTGCTCCTACAAACTTAAAAGCTGGAACAATGCCCTCAGACACACTAAAAATCTCCAGTTGTGAAGGCATAACACAGAAAGGGAAACTGGCTCCTTTTCCCAAGGACAGGTAGGACTCAGCTGAGCCAAAAGCATCACCCTGGACTTGAGGAAACAAGTTCTTTGCCCAGTTCTTTATGACACTGAGACATGTGAAAGATAGGTTTTCTCAAGACCTTGAAAGATATGTAACCTATGTCCATGAGAAACTGAGCTACATCCAGGCAAAACATCAATGGGAATAAGGATTTGAAGGTCCATTAAATATGGGAGGTTTTAGGCATGCAGTACTTCACTTAGATCAATTTGCTTTTGCTGCTGCAAGGAGGTATCACTTTTAAATGACTATAAACATTAAATAAATCTATGCATTGATCAGTGCTCATTTGGAACAGGTTTCTCCTCGATTTCAGTGATAGGCTCTCACAATTAATAGAGCCTGCCCATCACCCTGTCTTTTGAATCTCAAAATCTGTTTCTGTTAATAAATAATTTTGAGTATTCCTTACTTGTAGTCTGGTAGATTAAAGCTCCCTTAACCAAATTACCTCTTTGATCCATTTGATGACAGTCTCTCAATAGCTTTCTGACTATCTCTCAAGCCAGAGCTCAGTGGTTATCCAGACAGGCAAAGGCTGCAAACTCTCTAGGAGTTACCATCCTTCATCAGGGGTATTATTGCAGCAGCTCCTGTGCCAGTGTGGTGATGGGCTGCCATACTGGCCATCTTTTATTTATTAGCACATGCATAGCAAAAATAAGAAAATTAAAAGACATAACACAGACAAGATATTGATATTCTGACCTTAAAAGGAAATTTCAATCCTTTGTTATCTTTTTTTTTTAATATTAAATAAGAAACAGTATTATCTTTTACTTACAGAAGAGAAAACAGAGGTTATCTGCTCACAAAAGCATCAGAGATTCATTTTAGAAATGAGAACCCAACCCTGCAATCCTTCCTTATGTAAGCAAACCCTTCCTACTCTCACAGCCTGACTGACATTTGGATTATCCACACAATGATGCATGAAATTAAGAGTTGCAGGACTGACCCCTAAACTGACAAATATAAGAAGGATTCAGGCTGTTCCATAGTAATGCATTTTCCCAACCATTTTTTACTTATTATATTATCAAAAACATTATTGCCACCAGGGCTTGGCTTTTTTGATTAATTAATTTTAAGCTGATTGATTATTCATGAAGTGTTTTCTTCACATATTGAGTAGTATCAGGTTATGTGACTTGTCAGGCTGTCTGTGCAGGACTGTTCCTGTTATCACCAGATGAACAATAAAATAAAACATTCATAATTAACATCTGCATAAAATGTGGAGAGTATCTATTTCTTTCGAAGCACTTGGGAATACTGTCAAAACACATGTTCTGGATGACAAAACATGACAGTGGCATCCTAGTCAGAGGGTGGGCTTCTTTGAAGGTTTATTATAACCACATTGCTAAGCTCTGTTTCATTACTCTGCTTATTATGGAAAATGTAGGTACTTACACACTCTGCCATTTCCATACGAGATTTCTGGATTATTTACTTACATGTGTCACAGCAAGTGTTGCCAATTTTTGTAATTCTGCCCTAAAATGACAAAAAAAAAAAAAGAAAAGAAAGAAAACCTAAATTTTGGCACTTTTTTTCTGCTGAAAGAAGATGTGTAAAGCAGGGTACTAGGCAAAAAACAACCCCTGAATATCTATATTATACAGAATTATGAATCTACATTAATAATCTTCTCTTTATCAATTTTAAGGGTTTGAACTTGTGATGGTATTTGCTGGTAGCTAATTGGAAATAATTGGCTTATTAGCAAGTTCAACACCTGAAAACATTGCTCTCACCTTCTATTAGGAGCTGTTTAAAAGAAAGACATTAAATACTAATAAATTCCTGGAAACCAGAAGGAGAAATCAGTAGCATTCAAGTCTCATATTTGTTTAAGAAATATCACATCTGTCCAGTAAGTTTCAAAAACTTTATGTTTCTCATTTCATTGCCATATTCTAGAAAATAATTCTCAGAAATATATGTATGGTGGAAATTATTGAAAATCCATAGTGAAAGGAAAAATGGGGAAATATTTACGCTGCAGGGTGATGCCATTGTTGCACTAAACCCCAGAGCTTACATGCTCCAAAGTCCGGAGGCTTTTTTAATTAAAAACCCTAAAATTTTGATCTCCAACTAGATGAAAACCACTAATTTTATAGCTGAAATAGTTCTGTTTGAGGGGAATAGGAGAAGAATAAATGCAGTTTGAGAAATTCTGGTTAAAAAGTAAACTGTTTTTCACTGATTTTCCATTAAGATCATCTGAATACGATAATAACCCCAAGCCTGTAATATAGTGAAGCATTTTATTCCAAATCTTTGTTTATATAACAAACTGTGTATTATCATTTCCCAGAGTAAGAAATTCCCTGTAGAAGCTTTATTTTTCCTGCGTCATACGTAACAAATCCTCCGCTTGTTTCATGTGTATGAGCAGAGTGGTTTGGCCACAAGCTTTATTAAAGGTTCCCTGCTTCCTGCCATGGCCAAAGAAATTGGAACAGGTATATTTAAACACCTGTAAGATGTACAAAACCTGACAGAAGAGCAAAAGCAGGGCCCCACGTGCTACATTCCCACCTCACTCTGCTCCTAAGTGTCTAATTTACCTCAAATCACAAGAAATATGGGTGGATACTTTGTGCAGGGTTTTTTATCCTGCTAAACAACTGCAGTTGTGAACGTTTGATCTCCCTACAGCAGCGTGAAAATTCCTTTCCCTAACCTCACGTAATGGCAGAGAAAAAATATCTTAGCATTTCATATGCATATCTCTCAGTTTGTGTCATTGACCACACAGTGCTGCTCCCAAACTGAGAACATTGTTCTGCTTGCAAGCAAACGTTTGGTATTTCAAATATGCAGCTTCAGATTCATAACAGAATTACTGTAAGCAGTCAGTACAGACCCACAAAAAAGGGTTTTATTTTTTTATACTAAAAATACCTGGGAGAGGGTTGGGGTTTCCCACCCTAGCACACAGGAGGTACCAAAAATATGACAAAGCCCATCAGGAAACCTGGAAACAGGACCCATTTCTCTACTTACTCCTTCAGCCAAGCATCTTCTGGCATCAAATGGAGGACAGCCTGTGATTCTCCTTTCCCAGATAAATTCTCCTCTCTCATTTACTCTACAGGAGTGACTGTCACAGCCATCCTGAAGGGATGCATTTACCTGGAAAGATTGAAGGGCTGTTAGCTTTACATAGCAACAACAGGAAGTTTTCAGGCTATCCCTTGGCTGATGTCTTAATTAAAGTGCCACGATGGTGACATTTATAAAACATGGAAATCTTTAGTAAACAGTGTTGTTTATCAACAAAGTCATCACCTTCTGTTTAATCCCATGGCCATATTGATCACAGATCTGCCCAGATTGCCAAAACCTGACCTTTTTCAGCTCTTAACAGGGAAGAAATTTCCATTAACTTAGGAAAAAAAACTTCTCTAAGTGAGAGATTTGGGGATCTGGCCTATGGACTGTCTTTTAAAGAGACATATATACAATTATTTCCCTTCTAGATGAGTTGGGAGCTTCTTTAAAAATATATATGCAAAATCACCCCTGCACAGAATCATTTAGGTTGGAATAAACCCATAAAAACAAGTCCAGCCATCAACCTCCCACTGCCAACCAAGTTCACCACTAAACCACATCCGTAAGAGTCACATCCACACATTTTTTAAATCCTTCCAGGGCTGGTGACTCAACCACTGCCCCAGGCAGCCTGTGCCAAAGCCAGACCATCCATCCAGTGAAACAAAAATTTAATATCCAATATGAACCTCTCCTGGTGCAACTCGAGGCTGCTTCCTCTTGTCCTGTCCCTGTTCCCTGGGAGCAGAGCCT
>VZRF01011443.1:210028-440182 GCA_013396875.1 Vireo altiloquus
AAAACCTGACAGAAGAGCAAAAGCAGGGCCCCACGTGCTACATTCCCACCTCACTCTGCTCCTAAGTGTCTAATTTACCTCAAATCACAAGAAATATGGGTGGATACTTTGTGCAGGGTTTTTTATCCTGCTAAACAACTGCAGTCGTGAACGTTTGATCTCCCTACAGCAGTGTGAAAATTCCTTTCCCTAACCTCACGTAATGGCAGAGAAAAAATATCTTAGCATTTCATATGCATATCTCTCAGTTTGTGTCATTGACCACACAGTGCTGCTCCCAAACTGAGAACATTGTTCTGCTTGCAAGCAAACGTTTGGTATTTCAAATATGCAGCTTCATATTCTTAACAGAATTACTGTAAGCAGTCAGTACAGACCCACAAAAAAAGCCAGCATTTATTTTAAAACAGAGAAAACCTACATCATTCTGAATTTCAGAGAAAGTTGAAATTCAGTTTAGCCAGGGTGTTGGGAGAGGGTTGGGGTTTCCCACCCTAGCACACAGGAGATACCAAAAATATGACAAAGCCCATCAGGAAACCTGGAAACAGGACCCATTTCTCTACTTACTCCTTCAGCCAAGCATCTTCTGGCATCAAATGGAGGGCAGCCTGTGATTCTCCTTTCCCAGATAAATTCTCCTCTCTCATTTACTCTACAGGAGTGGTTGTCGCAGCCATCCTGAAGGGATGCATTTACCTGGAAAGATTGAAGGGCTGTTAGCTTTACATAGAAACAACAGGAAGTTTTCAGGCTATCCCTTGGCTGATGTCTTAATTAAAGTGCCACGATGGTGACATTTATAAAACATGGAAATCTTTAGTAAACAGTGTTGTTTATCAACAAAGTCATCACCTTCTGTTTAATCCCATGGCCATATTAATCACAGATCTGCCCAGATCGCCAAAACCTGACGTTTTTCAGCTCTTAATAGGGAAGAAATTTACATTAACTTAGGAAAAAAAAAACTCTAAGTGAGAGATTTGGAGATCTGGCCTATGAACTGTCTTTTAAAGAGACATATATAAATTATTTCCCTTCTAGATGAGTTGGGAGCTTCTTTAAAAATATATATGCAAAACTACCCCTGCACAGAATCATTTAGGTTGGAATAAACCCATAAAAACAAGTCCAGCCATCAACCTCCCACTGCCAACCAAGTTCACCACTAAACCACATCCGTAAGAGTCACATCCACACATTTTTTAAATCCTTCCAGGGCTGGTGACTCAACCACTGCCCCAGGCAGCCTGTGCCAAAGCCAGACCATCCATCCAGTGAAACAAAAATTTAATATCCAATATGAACCTCTCCTGGTGCAACTCGAGGCTGCTTCCTCTTGTCCTGTCCCTGTTCCCTGGGAGCAGAGCCTGACCCACCCCCAGCTGCCCCCTCCTGTCAGGGAGTTGTGCAGAGCCAGAAGGTCCCTCCTGAGCCTCCTTTTCTCCAGGCTGAGCCCCTTTCCCAGCTCCCTCAGCCCCTCCTGCTGCTCCAGCCCCTTCCCCCAGCTTCATGGCTCTTCCCACACTCTCCCCGTCTAAAACGTCTCACAGGAATGGAACAGAAGGTGTTGTCTCTTGTGAGAGAGGATGGGGTTTAAGCAGAAAAATATCCACTCCCATTTAAGCACATACCATACAATAAAGCCAGGCTGGATGGGGCTCTGAACAACCTGATCTAGTGGAAGTGTCCCTGCCCATGGCAGGGAGTTGGGACAAGATGAACTTTGAGGTCCCTTCCAACCCAATCCATTCCATGATTCTACCCTGGAGAAGTTCTTTTAAAATTCACATTTTCAACGTACATATTTCATGTTTAAAATGAGGGATTTAATTTCCTCTAAATACCAGTCTGAGGTCATATTCCAGTTAAAGTTCCTTGATAACATTCATGAATATAGAATGTCCCTCTAGAATTTTGCACTCTGGTATGAAGTCTCCTATTTTTTCATTTACAAACAAATTAACTTTCTTGATCAATCATTCTGAGATACAGAAAGCACTGGTAATACCATGCTACCTCATCAAAAATGAAGAAAAATGCCCCTCCCTGTGGTTCAACAGAAATTAATGATACATTTCCATTTGCTTATTAATAAAAGAAAGAGTGCTTAAAACTCACCTGAAGATATTGAACCCTTCCATCTCTCAGCCTGATGCTACATGAAGTTGGAACACATTTTCCACAGCAAGAGCCAGGGATTTCCTGCCTTCTGTAATTCTAGAAGGTAAAGGACATTTTTCTGAGTTTATTTTAAGCATGCATTATATATTTAAGAAGGGGTTTTTAAAAAAAAAAATAAGATTCAGTGGACAAAATGACAGCCAGCAAAATGTTTCTCAGCAAAGCCAATGAATTCTATACAGTGCAACATGGAAAAGTAGTTGGAGGTGCTGAAACTGAAGAGAAAAGGGCAGGATATCTAGAGAGCAGTGGGCAGGGAAAGGGGAAAACAAGGCTAAGCTAGAAAACTTGGAGTATGGAAAGAAAAAGGAAATGGCTGATAATACAAGAGAGTGAAAGAGCATCAGAGAAGGTACAATATAATAAAAGGGAAAAGGAGAGAAAAAAAGAAAAGGGGAACGATGGAGCCCCACAAACAGCACTGAAGGGGAAAACAGTGGCAGGAAAAAAAGAACATGGGAGAATGAGCAGCACTAGGGGGAGAGGAATAAAGGTATAGAGTGGATAATGGAAAGGTATAAAACAAACCAAGGAGCAAGGAACTGAGCTAACACATAAAGTGTCCCACAGTAATGCCCCCAGCTGCTCCAGACAACCAACAGCTGCTTATGATGAGATGAACATTTTTAAGAAAACAAGCACTTTCTGGTTCAGTGAAGGCATGCTTGTTATCCCTATGTTTTTTATAGAAAGAGAATTTGGGGAGCGGAGGTTACTATTAAATCTTTGGGAGAAAATGTAGTTCATTGTTATTTAGGTGAACTTGCCCTACTAGCAGGAATATAAGCACCTAAAGCAGATCATAAAATGACCGTCCTGAGCAGAATATGCTGGAGTTGGCTGCACTTCAATTACCACTGCTTTTACATTCACAACTGCAGCATCCAGGAGAAAGCAGGTGCTCCTGAGAATTGGTACTCTTAACCCATTTGTACTCTTAAATTTTATCCATTAGCAAGGAATTGCTTTTAAACTGGGCATACCATGAAGTCAAAGGCTTTGAGAGAGGAAAGATCGTGTGAAGTGTGTGAATCCCACTGGCCTTAGGGAGATGAAGACATTCTGTATCTTACTTGAATTTTTTTTCCCCCTCACAAATTCATTACAATGGCTAAGAAGGGACATATATTCCAAGACCTGCAGCTTCCCTTGGGTAGTTGCACATCTCTCAAACACAAGTTCACAGTCCTTAATAAGCCCAACTGGAAACACCCCATTCTTCAGGGTTTTCTGTCTAGTCTGTACTTTCAGGTCAGGTGGGGAAAGGAAGCTGTTTGGGAAATGTGTGGGTGGTGAAAGAAGCAGGAGAGGAATGCTTACCCATTTTTTTTTTTAGCATGCATTATATTGATTCCTCTACCTTTAATTTCTACAGCTGGCTTCTTGCATAGAGCAGCAAGAATGGATGTTTGTGTATCTTTGTGTGGGAGCATACACATGCTCACATGTCTCTGGCCACAAATTCAATCTGGTGTATGTTTGGGTTTTTTTCATGGATCTACCAGGTTATATTTTGTGGAAGTTATGTTTTGAGAAAGATGCTCAGCACTGAGCTTGGACATTTCTTTTCCCTTCAGAGGCCTATAATCAAACCATACTGGAGGGGTGATATTAGGGTCAATCTAGGGATTGTCCTTTTGGTCACAGGCTACATCCACACACTGAACAAAAGGGGTCAAGGCCAGTTTGATGGCCCAGTGGACAAGTGGAACACTTATTAATTACTTGAGCTGCATTCTCCACATGAAACTGGCTGGCCTTGGGTTGTCCTAACCACTGACTGTCCCTGGACGTCATTTGGAAGTCACAACATCATTTTTCTACTCACAACAGGCCAGCTGGGATGCTGTTTAAAATTCTTCAAGAAAAAGGGTTGCAGGAAATAATTTGAGCCTGCAGTCTTGCTCTATTTTTTTATTGGTAGAAATTACTCTCTACAGAAACTTAACTACATTTCCAGTCTTTTCCAGTTCTACTTCAGGATGGGAGATTGGATTTATCCAAAACTCTGCCCCTCTCTTTTCCAGGGACCCTATCAATGTATGCCTCTCCTGGACATCAGCCAGGAATCCCACATGATCATGTTAGAGATGTGGATTTTGGGTCTCACAGCCACCACTTACACAAGCCCTGGGTTTGGTTGGGCTCATTGGACTCCATCCATTACCCAGGGAAAGGACGAAGAAGAGGAAGAGGCATTTAAGCTTTTTTCTGTGAAACTTAGCTGCTGGTCTGTGCTCTTTGGACACAGGGAGATTAAACCAGCCTCTTAACTCACTTTGGTCTCCTTCTACTCGAGGTATTGGTGTTAAGAGAGAAAACAACACAACTGAGCAGGACTAATCAGGCACTCCTGTCACACTGTTGGTCAGTAGAGTGAAAATGGGAGCTATATCCCTCTGCTTTCTCAGACAGTCATTCCTTGAAGGTGGTGGCAGCAAAGCAGCAGCAAAAACTTAAAAAAACCCCAGTGGAACTGGTGGGGACAATCACCTCAAATCACCAAATGGGCTGGGAACCAAACAAATGCTACTGAGCCCAGCATTTAGACAATTTGGAAGAGTCATAGGAAAGGCCTGAAGCACGGAGATCTGGCTGAGCTGCCAGTCCCTGGAGGGACAGATAACACTGTAGGAAAGAGGACACAGCAGTTCCTGTAGCAAATGATTTGCCAAACCTTATATTGCCCTAAGGGTAAGTAATCTAAAATAAGCAATAAAATGTGCCTGTGGAGCTGAGTACCATGTAAAGTTATCTTTGCTATAGTGCAGATTTTGATCAGATTTGGTGCCTATCATCTAATTCATGGAAAGAACACAGAGCCAAGACTTCTCAGAAGAACCTGAAGGAAGGCTAAAGGCCTCAGAGTTGTACCAAACATAAACTGGTGTGTAGAGTTGATGCCTTAGATTTTAATTTTTATATTTTTTCAAGTCCTGTACTTCTAGTGTAACTCTGAAGTTTCCTGTAGCTCGTTAGGTACCACCATGCTAAGATCGACATTACAAAGCCTCTCCAGCTTGCTCTCCAAGGACACCTAGACTGTCCTAGGCCCAAAAGAGTAAACCTTCATCTTGGGGAGGGGGTGGCAAGCTTGGGGAAATTACATCATTAGCTAAAGTTTTAATTGGTAAATTTATGCTGATATAAAAGTGTGAAGAACTCATGACCTGTCATCCAAGTTGGGATCTTTCAAAACAGGAACCTCTGGACCCCCAGAGCGTACCTTTGAAGGCCTTTCAAATAAATCCCTCCTTTATTCCCTTACTCCTGCCTAGTCTCTGTTTTTAGGTAGCCATTTAAGGCATGACATGAAGAACAGGACTCTCATCAGACACACTCCTAAGCAGAACCCCCAGGCTGCTCACACTCACCGCTGGACAGGCCTGGCAGTTCAGTTTGGTGCATCTCAGAGTGTATTTCCGAGGTGCTGACTGGAAGCAGTCACACGTCGTGCACTGATCCACCATCAGGCGTCTCCCGAGCTGAAACATTGGAACCAGTTTGTTGGTTAGTGACAATCTCACCAGCAAAACTCAAATCAACAAGTGACTCCACGTTAAATCTCCTTCATTAAACCTTGCACTGTAATTCTTTGCTAGAGAAACAAGAAACTCATGCTCCCAAGTTTCCAGAGACCCCATTTCTTTGCCTCCGTGATTCCAGAACAAGCAGCATGGCACGAGGCTATTTTTAAAGAAAGCCTTTTAAAAGCCCTTAATCTGAGAAATGGCATTGACATTTCTCTATCGCTTACAAATCTAGCAAGCAAGAAAGGGATCCTTGGAAGTCATGAGGAAGATTTTCTTTTTATTATTCTCTGTGGTTGCCAAGAGTTCATTCTTTGAGTGTAATGAATTGATTTGGCAACAAGTTTTTATTCTAGAGCCATCACAACCCACAGATTATGGGCAGAGATTGCTTGTTATTGTTTTTGAAACAACACTGCTTGGAATCTCTAAAGGCCTAAAAGCTTAAAACTGAGAAAAGACAAATGAAAAAAAAACAAAACCCAGAATTACTGATTGAAGAATTCTATTTGTCCATAGTTATAAGCAAATCAGGCTGAGCATGATTTAAATTCCCTGAGCTCTTCCCCAGCACCTTGTTTTCTGGATCCCATCACCTTTTCAAAGCAAGCAAAAATGGCATTTAAAATGCAGAGCAAAAATGCCAAACCATTAAATGGGGGGAAACAAAAACATGTGGAGTCAGTAATTGGTTACCCTGCACTGAAAGGAATTCTAAAGACATTCTTTCTTCCTCCCAAGTGCAAAGCCCTTCATTTCCACCCCAAAATAACAAACCACAAAGGCTGAAGGGACAAGGTGGGAGCAACCTACTCAATATTTTCACAAAGAACTTCTAAAAGCTAATAAATAAAGTAAATAAATAAGATAAATAGACTATTTTGCTAGATTATGAAAGGTTTGAATTGTGCTTCAGATATTAATGGAATGCCACCATTGATTTCACTTGGAATGGGAATTTCCCATGGTACATACTGTGCATATCCTCAGTTTCCTTTTTGAATTATTTAATGCTCATGAAAAGAAAGGAGCAAAACCAAGAAGCTGGCCACAGTAATAGTGTAAAAGCAGCACACTTATGGGTAGTTTAGAGCCAATATTATGAAGGACAAATGTTCTGAGAACAGAATTTTAGCTACATTCTTATTCTGCTCCCCAGGACAAGAGGTCCTCAGGCCTCTACAACCAGTAACAGTAATGACTCTCTCCTGAGGTCTAGAAAAGGAACAGCCACTTAAAACATGATGAAAGAGGAAACACCAAGGGGGAGATCACTGTCTTTTAACAGCTCCACTTGAGACCTGAACATGGGACTCTTCAGCTTCCGAGATTTAACCTTTTGTAGTGAATATCATTAATCTGGAGGGTTAAAAAACCTCAGTGGATGCAGTTATGGGGATACACCCAAAATTTAGCTATGGGAGAGGGAGGGTGTACTGGTTTTGGCTGAGGTACAGTTAATTTCCTTCCCAGTGGCTGGAATGGGGCTGTGGTTTGGATTTGTGCTGCACACAGGGGTGATAATATAGAGATGTTGTTATTCCTGAGCAGGGACTGCACAGAGTCAAGGCCTTTCCTGCTCTTCCTACTCTCAGGCCACTGACGAGACTGGGGTGGCATGAGAGGCTGGGAGGAGACATAGCTGGGACAGGTGACCCCAAGCGACCAAAGGGACATTCCACACCTTATGGCATCATGACTGGAATATAAAGCAGGGAGAAGAAGGAGGAAGGGAGGATATTTGGAGCGATGGCATTTGTCTTCCCAAGTCACCATTCTGTTTGTCTGGGGAGGCTGACCACCTGCCCAGCCATGGCAAGTAGTAAATTAATTCCTTGTTTTGCTTTGCTCACATGGGTTTTGCTTTCATTATTAAACCATCTTTATCCCAAACCAGGAGTTTTCTCATTTTTACCCTTCCCATTCTCGATCCTTGTTGTAGTGATCCAGCCTGCAGCTGGGGCCACCAGAGAGGCTTAAAGTGACCTCCCCCCAGGCTATAGTGAGGAGAAGCCTTTTCTCCATAAATCAGTACAGATTCTACACCTACCTCATTCTGGTAGGCTCACCTTTCCTGGAACCCCCTTTCAGCCACTCCTCCCTTATACTCCCATTGGACTGTGTACCCCAACCCTGCCTTTTGCTCCTCCCCCTTTACCCCCTTTCCCTTTGGTTCGCACACCTGGATAAAACCCCTGGACCTTCTTTGTTCTGTGGCTTTTCATATCCGGACCCCCTGCGGAATAAATGCTGCAGATTTCCATACAAAAACCTCCTGCTGTCTCTCTGTCTTCGACTCCAGAACTATCCTAGCATGAGTGTGCTCATGTGCCTCCACCTGCACGAGTGTGTCTGTGTGCCTGCCAGCAGCCTGAGAAACTGCACCAGACTGTTAAGGAAAGGATGCATGCCGGGACAGGACATGGTGCACGGCTCCTAACCACCACGCTCTGTCAGATCCTGCTGCTGGGGAGCGAGGGAGCGAGCAGCTGCTGGCTGGGGTTACAGCACAACAGGTGGAGAGTAAGTATCCTGTGAAACTCCAGGTTTCTTGTTTGATCTTGTAAGAGACGCTCCGAAGATCCCTTTATCTGCCTCACGTCTGTGGCAAGGACAGAGACTGGAGCCCCTAAAAACCCTAGGAAGGACTTTGCAGTCCTGGCCTGGCTGAGGTGGATGTCTGCCGAGCGTTGCCCGTAGGTGTGCCCGCTCGGGAACTGGTACGGGTCGCGCTGAACTGAGCACGTTCCTGCTGCTAAGGCAGGAGGGGCTGCACTGTAAATGGCCTGTTCTGTCCTATACCTCGTTCTCCAGAGCGACAGGCTCCTCACAACAATGGCAGTAGTTGTTCCCCACCTTTTGGCCAGCTGCCCCTCGCTTTTTAAAAGACCATAAAGGGAATTTTTGAAGAAACCACGATGAGATCCCCCCACAGAAGAAGACACATCCATTGGCTGCACCACGAGGATTCTCGTCTCTCTGTTGGTAGCTATATCCCCTTCCCCCTCTTTTCCTCACTGTCCTTTCTACATCTTTTCTCTCTCTTTCCCCTCTATCGCATAAAGCTGATTTTGGCACTTAATAAAAGTGTATTGTTGTTTTGAGCAAAACAATGCACTTTTGAGTCCCTTGCTGTTTGTCTTTTGCACCAGGGGATCAAAAGAACCTAATCACAAGCCCTGCCTTGCAGATGGTGACAGATCTCAACACGGGAAAGCAGCCAGACACCAGAGTGACAGTTCTAGTGCAGACAGTGTCATGGTTTATCAGAGAATGCCTCAGTAGCTCCAGGCTTTAACATGATAAAGAAAGGGTCTACAAAGCCATGACTGATATCATTGATATCCCCATGGTATCATCTAATAGTTCTAACATTCCAATTAAGTACAAAATTGATAAAGTTGAATTCATGAGACAATCAGTGTCACAGGCAGGAGCATAGGGATTACTAGAGATGTGTGGAAACTAAATCTTCACACACAAGTGCCTTGAACTTTTGGGGGAAGGTCTTGCCCCATCCAAAATTTGCTTAGCATGACAGAACTGAACAAAATAATGGATTGACACAGCTTTTCCCCTTTATATAACACACCTATCATGTGCTTTCTTGGTTAGCTTGGAAAGAAATGTCAACACCTGCTAACCCAGTGCCACCAAAATAACCTGGATAAAGCCCCAATCTGCTTGGATCACCTTCAAAAATGCCACTCAGTAAAAGCCTGGGAAAACAGATGAGTGAGGATGATAATCCTTTTGGTAAATACAGCCACCTGCTTGGAAGGTTTCAGTTAAAGCCCACAGCATTGTTAAGAACAGCAGAGTGGATGCAAGACACCAAATTACTGGAATATAATATTGGTAACCAGATACAAGGCAAAAACGTAAAGGGATTAAGGACACAGCCTATTACCAGAAATGCAGTAAAATACTCAAAACTTGGAACTATTCAGCAAAGGAGTTAATGCAGCAAAGATTTCCCTTGATATAAAATGAAACTTGAAGCCTGTTCTTAAAGGACCCAGCATAAAGGGTTTGAAATCTAGGAAGAACAAACTTCGGTGGACACCACATCTTCCTTCCTGACCAGGATTCTGGAACCAGGCATCGAAGCAGAGACTAGTACCAGACAAAGCTGTAGTGACGCCAGGTGCTCAAAATCTTTCAGACATACAATTAATTAACTTATAGTAAGTCATTAAATGAAGCTAGTTTAAGACATTTTAGGAACTTTTTTCAATTTCGCAGAAACTGAGACATTTTATTTTGAAGTCTTCAAAACACAGACACTTCTCATTTTGCCTTCAATTTGGCATTTTGTTTCAAAATTTGCTCGTGTTTCATTTTAAATTATTTGTAAATATTTTGAAACACTTGAAGAGAGAAAAATACTTTACTTGACAGATCAGGAGAAAATTTTGTTGGAGGAGAAAAAAATTAGTTGGTCATGGAAGAACAGCCCACAACTGAAAAGAGCTTTGGTTTACAACACAGAAAAAAAAATATATGGGATTTATGGGATATATAATCCTCTATAACAGAAGGTGGTAAAAGCTGCTAATTACTGTCCTGCTGACATTGCCTACAAATATTGTCTTTATAGGATGCCACAACTATTTTTGACAACATACTCTAGAGGAAACAAGTAGAGGGACCAAAGAGAAAGTAGATTATTCCAGAATTTATCACTTTTAAACCAGTGTTCTGACAAGAAAGGCAGAGTTTTTCCTTGGATTTAATTCTACACGGAAGTCATCCCTACACAGAATGATGGATGCTTGATGACATGGCTTTGGCTCTAACAAACTGATAAACTTATGCCTTTGGACTATGAAAAAAGCATCCAAACCACAAGAAATAGATGGAGGAAGGGTCACTCTGCCACACCTCTAAAATATAAAGATATTTAAGTAAATTTACCTTTAAATAAATGAAAAAGGAAGACCCATGTTGACAAAGCAGGAATGAGTAGGTTAAAGTTAGGTTAAATGACTAAAGAGAACCTGTTTCCCTGGGGGATGGTGAGAATATTTGGAGCTCTTTGACACCAGAGGTGCTGCCAGAATATGGATTTAGGGAAACAATGGACAGTCAACAGAGCTCTCCAAAGATAAATTCGGCATAAATGAGATCAGATGGTTAACTCTCATCATTCCCACTGTCATAGGCCGGGTTAACATGTCTTAATCTATCCATTAAATACGCAGTTGAGAAAAAATTTCCTCACAGGGCATATCAGTTGGGATCTTGAAAGGGAAAAGAGGTCAAACAGGGAGGAAGCTCAGCTTTCCTGTTCATGCTAATAGCCAAGGAGGGATACCTCTCCTTCCACGCACGTGGAGCAAGTCTCCATCCTTGTTTTAATCTGCCTTATCCTCTGAGCAGAATATGGGAAGGTTTTGCTTCCCCAAAGTGGGCAAGGATCAATTGGGAGATTAACCCTCGCAGAGAGTTTCCTGTGTTTTTGGTAGTCTGCAAACCATTATGAAATGCAGATTACCACAGTTTCTAAGCACTCTTTTCAAGCATCCTTCAAGATAAGGAAACATTGCTGTCCCCATTTTGCAGAGATACTCATCGTCATGTAGGAAAGCCTTGGCAGAGTCAGGAGCTGGACACAGACATGCTGAGCCCACAGGCACTGCTTTTACTCCAAGGTCTCCCTTGCAGAGATTCTGTGTGGAAAAAAAGCTGCCCAGAATTCTGTGTGTATATTCTGACAAGTGTGTGTCCTTCAAAATTTTATTCATATATTTGAATATCTTGCCATCTCAACAAGTAAAAGGAATTTGTGTCTTACCCCAACAACAGTGCCATTCAAAGGACAACCATTCAGGGGTGCTGAAAAAGAACAAAGTATTCCATTTAGCATTACCATTATAATGACAGTTCCAAGATTTTACCAACCACAGCTATGCTTTTTTGACTTAGTACAGCTCCAGTTTGAAGAAATTTGTGTGTAGTTTCACTGTAAAGAGGCATAACTGAGCCTCCTTACATTATACCTTGAAAGGCAACAATTTGTCAGAGCTATACTTGATGCTGCATAAAAATATCTCTGGCTAAGCTTTTTTTGAACAAATACATGGCAGAACATAAAATTTCGCCTCCAGTTCAAGCCTCATTCTCTCAGAAGATGCACTCAGGTTTTCTGCAAGTTAGAGACCATATATCCTCCACTCCTTCCACTATCCCAGGTTGCTCCCAGCCCCATCCAGCCTGGTCTGGAACACTTCCAGGGATGGGGCAGCCACAGCTTCTCTGGGCAACCTGTGCCAGGGCCTCACCACCCTCACAGGGAACAATTTCTTCCTGATATCCAATCTAACCCTGCTCTCTGTCAGTGTGAGGCCATTGCCCCTTGTCCTGTCACTCCAGGCCCTTGTCAAGTCTCTCTCCATCTTTCCTGTGGGCTCTCTTCAGACACTGGAAGGCAGAATAACCCCTTCCCCTTTTTGCCCATGGGGTTTTGGATGCAGCAGCAGGTGCTTCTGTACTCAATGTCTAAATTACACAGGAGCCCTTCAAAGAGGGGCTATACTTCCACAGCACACACTTTGTTGTTGAGAAATAGAAAATCTCCCCCTGAAACGATTCATGCTGGAGCGATCCCATTTGTCCTCCCCCAAACCCTTACCACATCTGCAGGAAGGACAGCAGTCTATCACTTGGTCACAGCGCAGCTCAGTTCCCTCTGGGCAGTCAGGCACATCCATTTGGGTGCAAGAAACATTCTTTTGCTGCACAAAGACCTCGTTGTTCACCCGGACACATTCATTGACAATGCAAGGGCTCCTGAAGGATCGCCACTCTGTGCCAACCTGAGGGGAAGTTGTGAGAGGATTAAACACAGGCAGCAGTATTTGTGCCCCTAGATAGAGGGCAGACCACCCCAGCCAGATGCTGGCTTGCCAAAAGCACATTTACTGCGTCGGGAACAGGGTCACTCAACACTTCTCCACAAATCCTTACTGCGACAAGCGGTTTACAGACCACACTGAGTTAGAAGAGAATAAGAATTACAGGAGAATCCTTCAAAAGGGACACGTCAGAAAACATGAGAAGAAGGAAAAGCACTCCTAACTGGAGTTAAATCTGCATTTATTCCCTGCTGACTGGCTGCACTGCACTGTAGCTGAGCAGCCCCTCTTTCTGCTGCAGCCTGCTGCAGATCAGCTCTGCTAAGCCCAAAGGAGGCTTTGGAAATAGGCTCTAGACCTGAAACACTTGCAAATGTAGAAAGGACAAGATCCTGTTGACAGTTCTTTT
The DNA here is from genome assembly GCA_013396875.1 of Vireo altiloquus. Lineage (NCBI taxonomy): Eukaryota > Metazoa > Chordata > Aves > Passeriformes > Vireonidae > Vireo > Vireo altiloquus. The sequence continues at coordinate 223,009 of VZRF01011443.1, forward strand.
ATTATCATCACCCACAGGCCAAACAAATTGGGAAATTCAAGTGCTATTTATGGGAACAGACATCATCACAGGCCAGGAGGAAGATGCTCAGTTCAGTGCTGGAAGGAGCTGGTCACTGCTTTGCAACCTTATTTCTTCACTGTTACCACTCTGATTACACTTCAAGAACAGTGAAACTGAAGATCAGATCCCCAACTGCAGTCAATTCAAACATCTTTGTTCAGAAAGTTAATAAAAAACAATTTTTCTCTAATTGGTTAAATAGTTCTTCACTTATGACAGAAGAGTTGCAAGAGTAGTAGCAAGAAGCAAAAAAGAGACTGCAGAGTATAACTATTATTCTTTTAGGACCAAAAAGAAAAGTCAGAGAGAGACAGTGGGACATTAAAATAGGCCTTCTGAAGGCTTGTTTGATGAAGCAGAGAAGAATAGGGATCCACATTAAGAAATGCCCTTATTCAAACCAGGAAAAAGGCAAGTTGCAAAATGACACTTTAACAAGCTTTTTTTTAAGACAGCAGCAGATTGCAATACAAATTAACTGGGATAATTTAAACAAATAGCTGACAGTCAGGGAGGCATTATACCCAATGAACATTCTTTAAAGTGACCACGGCTGAAATTAGTAATTGTACAAAGAATATCTGACCCAGAAAAGGGTGAGGAGGATTCACATGTGAGAATTGACTGGGTAGGTCACAGGACACCCAAAACATTGTCTCCCAGTGCTGCTTGATATGTGGAAGAAATAGCTGATACCATCCTCACTTTCTTCCATGGAACACAAAATAATTCCAGAGGGTTTTTGCTAGGAGGGGAAGTGTCCCTCCCACTGGAGCCTCACCTCATGCAAAGGAGGATCTTCATCACCCCGAGGCCGAAAGTAGGGCTCCTCACAGGCAGTTTTCTGGCATCTCCCACAGCACTCCCCTTCTGGGACAATGTACTTGTAGCCCTGGAGGAGGAAGGAAAAGAAAAGGACTGACTGATCCAGGAAGAGAACATCCATCCCAGGGTTTTCTTTTTGGATCAATGTTTAATGCTAGCAATGTTTTATGGAAAGGAGAGTTTGAAAAAGGACAGATATAATTATGAGGGGGTTTTTAATAATTTTTTTTTATGTAAAACAGTGTTTTACAAAGGCAATTTAAAGGTAAAAGTTGCTCTTGTGGCATCTTGGAGGTTAATCAGCACCCACAACTGCCCTTCCCACTCCAGAGAATTCAAGGGCAGGATTCAGTCTGAACACATTCAAACATCTGACTCCCCCGTGTTTAAGCAGAGGGAGGATGCAGGTTGCTCAGATATGTAATCCAGGGACCAGTTTTGACTGATCATTTCATCTTTTCATAGTGTCATTTATGTTAAAAATATCCTTTAAGACCATCAAGTTGAACCATTAACCCAGCACTGCCAAGTCCAACTCAGTTTAAGCCAATGATTTACCTACAAAAGGCATTTAAAAAAATACTACAAATTAAGATAACAAAATGAAACTACTATGCAACACTAGAGATTATGTATCTTATCAAAGTCTAACACTTAATTATGGAAAATGAAATAAGCAGCATGAAAATTGAACAGTGGGTACTCTGTTACTAAAGAAAAAACTTATAAATCCAGCAAAATAGGTAAAAAAAATACCCCAACCCACAGAAACAACAGGAATCCCAATTCTCATTTTCAATACATATTAATCTCCTAAAGCAAGGAGCCAAATACTGAAACAGTGAAATATCTATATGCAAGAAAGCAAAAAGCTTTAATCTAATTAGAAATAAAATATTCTATGTGCAATAGCTAGGCAGTCTCCAAGGGGCAAAACATAACTCTGATCTCAGCACAGAGTTGAAGGAAAGATGTTCTGTCACAGATATTATTGTTCATGTGAAAAATGCCAGTAAAAATAAGCATCATTTTATTTTGGTCAAACTGAATTACTGAGGGATTCCCAACTGCTCTCTCCCTTCATGAACTGTCCTTGATTTGCAATATGAAGCACATTAGCAAACCTTGATAATTAATGGACTTTGATAGAGAAGTTTTTTTCACATAATGTCATAAAATGTGATGCCAGACCTTGACCCAGCTTTGTGAGAAAAGTTGAACATTTGGTTTTACATTACTTTTATCTGCTAAATAACGTCTGCAGCATCTGGACTATCACATGCAACATTTTGTGTGGTGAACTCAAGACAAGTAAAAATCCATGAGCTGTTTGTGTCCAGGAAAAAGTGAAACCCAGCTGGAGGACCCAAATTTCACTAAGTTGGTGTGAACAGAGACACCTAAAGTGCAAATAGGTGTTACAGAGCAGACTCCAGGGTTGATTTGCACCCCTAGCACACAAAGATCACAGAATCACACAAAGGCCTGGGTTGGAAGGGACCTGAAAGAGCATCCCATTCCCATTCCCACCCCCTGCCTCAGGCAGGGACACCTTGCAGCAGAGCAGGGTGCTCAGAGCAGCAGGTGCAATTCCTGCAGGAATTGTCTGCTTGTTTTCTCAGAACTTTGTGAGGATAAAAGAGGACAGAAGTAGTGAGGGGGCTCTGACATGTAACGAGGCAAATCCACTCGGAGTTTGCAAGTGAGAAGCTAATATTTGCTGCTCAGCTCCTCACAGAACCGAGGGGTTGGTTCATTTAAATGAAACATCCACTTTTATCCATAGCATTTCTTAACACTCTAAGGGTGCAGATATGATTTGAGTTTAGTTTTGCCACGCTAAGGACAACAGTAGCACATTCCATTCATCAGCATGAAGAAGCTACTACATGTTGTGGGTTTTTAGGGGTTTTTTCCTCTTTTTGTGTAGCCAGATTAAAAAAAAAAAAAACAAAACTCCAAGCTGTTTTTACAGAAGTCAGATGACACTGTCAGGAATGATTCTGCACAACTTTAACACCTGGCAATGAAATTAATAACCAGGAGCAGCAGAGAGTCTAAATATCATCTCAGTAATGATGCACGATTAATGTATTTGATACCAATATGACTTTCAATGCCATCTAATCTGAACTGAAAAATAGGTTTAAGGTCAATTCAAACTGGATGACAGCACTACTGATATCCTTGATATGTATGTCCACTGAATTAGGAGTATGCAAAGGAAAAATATCTGAGCTACCCAAGTAGTCCAACAGTTACAGCTTTGGTTGTACAACTTTGACAACCATTAAAGGAGCAGAAGAAATTACAAATTCCCAAAAAGAACTGGCATCATTTCCACCAAGTCTTTTCATGTGTTTTTAACTAGAGTTTTTTTGATGCTGCAATGTCAAGGAACTGTTGCTCTGCATTAATGAGATTTTATTGGAATAAAAAAATAATGATAAATTATTGCGATGAGTTGAAACACAGTCAGATACTTTATATCTAATATTCCATTAAAATTGCCATAATAGAGACAAGTCTTTTCTACACATGGAAACTGAAGGGATTCTCTTGCAACAGTTAAAAACTCCCACATCTACTCTCATGTTTTTTACTGCATTTGGCATATTCAAACTTTCTCAGCAGACTTTGCACTTGCTTTGTTGGTTTTTTTCCTAATGGATTGGGGTTTTTTTGGGTTGGTTCTAAAGAATGATGCAATATTTAATATCCATAAGGATCATCCAGTCCAACTCCTGGCCCTGCACAGACACCCCAGCAATCCCACCCTGTGCATCCCTGAGAGCATTGTCCAAATGCTCCTGGAGCTCTGACAGCCTTGAGGCTGTGCCCATTCCCTGGGGAGCCTGGTCAGTGCCCCAGCACCCTCTGGGGGAAGAACCTTTCCCTGATATCTGACATAAGTCACATTCCTCTACCAACTCTTTGTACCAATTTTCTGTCTATTCCTGTTTGACCATCTAAATCAATATAACAAAGTGGCTCACACTTCCTTTGCAGACTTCCAAAAGTAAACCACGGGGTTTTATAGGATGTAGCAGATGTCTGAGCACAATAAAGGCCCCAGCATGAGGTGTTATTACTTCTACAATGGGCAGAGCTAAGCAACAGACAGAGCTGAAATGGGAACTTCAGAAAGTGAATTTGAGCTAGAACAGACATCTGCAATTGAACTTCAGAACACTTCTTGTGCAAGTGGTGTGAATGACAGACACTTCAGGATGCAGTTTTTTTATTCTATCACAATGTAAAATAAATTTGTCATTGATTTTCTTGGCAGCAGGATGCAATCCTAAAACAATAACCCTAAAATAAAGTCAATACTGCTCAGACTAATGCTCTTAGATTCTGCTCCCAAGAAAACCCATTGCTACAACATTTATTTTCCTATTTTTCTCTGGTTTCTGTCTAAACAAGGAGGCTTAAAAGGGATCATTGCAGGTCCCCACCAGGGCTCTGCTGGTTCTTGCACTGGTTTAAGTGTTACTCACCCGAGGGCAGAAGGTGTCACATTCTTTGTCACGACACTCTGTCATCCGAAGTCCGGTAACATCATCCCTCACACCGGTGCAAGAGCATTCCCTGCATCCATCTTCCCAGGTTGTCCCAACAGGATAAACTACGTTGTTGTGCACACACACCTAATAAATGCAATAATTAATACATAAAAGAGCACATCGCTGCTGTCAGGGCACACTGCCGGCTCCAAAAGTCTGCATTTTAAGATGTGAAACCAACCACAAACTTTATGGAATATTTTGAACCCCCTATAAATGCTCCCAGTCTTAAAATTGTGGTCATTGTGTTGAGGAAAGGAAAAATAAGAGCAAGCAAAGCTATTGTTTTATTCAGAATAAATCGGAGAGTTTCATCTGCCATCAGTGGAGTTGCCCAGGGTCTGACTCAGTTTCCCTGTCAGTAGAATGTGACACAATATTTAGGGATAATAAGCTGTAAATCCTGTAGAAAGAGCCTTGGATGCAAAACTTTTTAAAGCTAAACCACTGATCTCAAGAGATCCTACTTGGAGCTAAAAGCTTTCATTCTCTTGTATCCTCAAGCCATCACAGCTACCCCAGAAGCAGAGCCATCCCTTACATTGACCTTTCTATTAGTAAATTTTATAGCTTAGTATTAAAGAGAGAATATCATTTATTTTTGTAGATAGACCAAGCAAGTCCCAGAGACATAAAATGAATTATTCAAGGTCATGAACTCCTTAGAAAGGGACAATAAACAGTAGATCACCTGAGCTACAAGACAATGTAACCTTGTGATAAGGTTTAATGAAAAAAGGCCCTGCAACCTACCCTCTAAGCCACTTTATCTTAAAGGTTAACAAAATATAACAACTAAATAAAAGTTGGCAAAATAAGAAAAATATACCCCAGTGAAGCTTGAGCAGAGTCAGATATTAATTTGACAAAATCTTAGAAGTGGTAACATAGTTCTTATAACAACTTACAGTTCTTATATACAACACCTTCTCAGGCAGATACAAAGGTAATCAATGAGCACAAAGAATTTTAGATCTAAAGTGTACCAAATATGTCAATAAATTTAGTATGGGATTGGAAGAATATATAGTAACTGTAGTGGCTCCAAAGTATATATATCTGTTATCTGAAAACAAGTTAAAAATCGCCTCTGAAATTCCTGAGGTTTGAGAGACCTTTAAGTTTGAAATGGTTTTAGTTTATATCATCTCAAAGCAAGAAAAAATTGACTGGTTATGTCAGAATAAAAACTGTAATAAAAGAAGCAACAGCATTTAGTAATAGAGTGTTTCTTTCAGGCACTTGTAAATTAAAAATGCCCTGGCATAATGTTCCAGCAGTCTCATTGGAGGTTTATTATTCTTTATCAAAAGGTAAAATTAATTTGCCACTGATTTTCTTGGCAGCAGGATGTGATCTTAAAACAATAATCCTAAAATAAAGTCAATAATGCTCAGACTAATGCTCTTAGATTCTCTTCCCACGATAATTCATTGCTACAACACTTATTTTTCTACTTTTCTCTGTTTCTCTCTAAACAAGCAGTGCTTGCTCCGGTGCTGCCACTCCATGTGGAAAAGACACTCATCTGTGGAAAATGCATTTCACTGCCCTTACCCGGTCTGGAAGGCAGGTGGTGGACACACAGCCACAGTCATTGGTGAGAGTCTGGGAGAGATAGCCCAGAGGGCAGCTCACTGTGGAGTTCCTGCAGCTGCAGGTGCACTCGTATTGATCACAGCACTCGGTCTTGACAATGCTCAGCGTCCGATGCGACGGGCAGGAGAGTCTCGGGATGGAGCTGCACATCTCCCTGTTGCAGGCTGGTAGGAAAAGGTGGGCACCCTGTCAAGCTCAGGGATTTCAGAGTGCTGCCAGTGAACAGAACAGTTCTCTGGTAGCAGGGCATTAATCACTACCTCAAACTGTTACAAATCTACTTAAAGCCTGAGGAGTAATGCAGATATAAAAGGTTCGGGTTCAGGAGCTCAGCAAAGTTCCTGCCCTGCCAAAAAAAATTCTTGTCTCATACACAAACAAGAAGATTTATAAAATAAGCATCAGGGTCAGAGAACACATGTCCAAGAGTAAAGTGTTTCTCTTGTCCTTAATTTGAAAGTGTACTCAAAGTGCCAACAATACACTTCTGCCAAGTCTGGGAAATCATTACATGATCGTTGGCACCAAAATTAAATCTTTCAGAGAGGGAAAAATAATGCCTAAAGGAAGTTGTCAGTGCTGCTCAAATGCAGCGTTCCAGTGTCACTCCCTGCTAGGAAAAATGGTCTTACCACACGTGTAATTTGGTCTGCATTCTCCAGGGTTGGTCAGGGCGAGCTGCAGGCCAAACTTGCAGACAGGGGCAGGAGGCAAATCACAGGAAACCAGGTCACACACTGAGAACAGAAATTCAGAGAGTGGTTCAACCACGCCTAGCTAGTCCTCAAGACACACACACACACATATGCACATCCCCATTAAACTCACACTCAATTGCTGTCTTAAAATATGAAGTACATTAGAGTTCAGCAGGTCAGAGTTTGTTTTCAAAATAGCTTAGAGAAGAGTTCAAGCTCGGGTTATGGGGATTATGGTTCTAATGTTATATTTAATGGGCAAATATAGACCCTGCAAAAATAAATGCTTGAGAAAAAAAAAATCATTCTAATGTCATTTAGACAAAAACAAATCGCTCCATTCCCTTCCTCCTCGATCACAGAAAGAGGGATGAAGTTGAATGGACACTCATATCCTTAAGAGCTGTTGAGTTTTCCACACAGATGATTGTACAATAATTCAGTGGTATCAAAAATGCAGCACTGAATTAAAGAATTTTTTTAAAAGGGACTGTGTACCTTAGAAATATCTGTTAAAAGTACAGACCAAGAAGATTCCAAGATTTTATGAGAACCTACCACACTCGTACTCAGGGCAGCACTGGCCAGGGCCCCTGCGCAGACGAGCGACTTCACACGGACCACACTGGACAGCTGCAGAGAACATCCATAAAACAGGTTTGGGTAAGAACCAGGAAGCCAGGAACCAAAACATCAACTCAAGTCCAAGCACAGAGCTAAATGAATTTACGTTTGACAGCTGGGCAGGGTCGGACCGTGCAGTTTATCTTCTTGTTATCCAGACACGTGCAGATCTTGCAGGGCTCGTTGTCAGGAATCCACGTTTCCATGTGCTGCATGGAAAAAAAACCAATAGAGTGTGAGAAAGAAATCCAATGTTCTGGTCACTGGTATGTTGGGATGGGAGGATGGGAGTGGGTGAGGGTGAGTAATATTAACCTGGAAAATCAGAAGACTTATGAAGATCTATGAAGGGTTGGTTGCTCTGCTAACAGTAAGAAACTGAGACACATAATTCTGAAATGACTGTAATGTGCCAATTTAGCAGAAGATGTAAAGAATGTGTGAATGGGATGAGGAATTACTATTGTTTTAAGTGCGAAAAATGCTCAGATATAAATGCAATTGGAGGCTATTGTGAGTAACAGTGGACTGGTGCAACTACATACCATGATTTCATGTTCAGCAGTAATAAGGGAAACAGCATTATTTTGGGAAATACAGAGAAGTGTCTGCTTTCCCAAATTAGTAGGACTTCAACACAGAGAAATAAATAGTGCATATTTTTATATTAAGAATATTTGGAGTGTCATCACTTGACTCTCAAGTGAACTGAAGGCTGGGAAAGCACTATAGCAACTCTGAAACTATCACTGTCGTGACTACCTGGGGGTAATGAGCACATTCAGAAACCACCAGTAAAGAGAATAATTTTTCAATAACTGCTCCTTTTCATGAGAGAGGAAATCATTGATATTAAAACTGCAGTTACCCACGCAGAGCTATGCACATTTAATACCCATGTGAATATGTGAATAGGGAGGTAAGAGTGGAAAGATGCATTATCAGACATTTTAATTTGCACAACCAATCCAGTTCTGGGTGAGAATGTGTAGAGTAGGTCAGGATACGAAAAAAAAAAAAAAAAATAAACAAAAACTGTCATCTGGAAAACTCTGGAGCATGGTTTAAAACTAACAGTCTGCCGAGCCCTTCAGAGATAAGAAGAAAAAAAAAGACAAATCTAAACATACTGCACCTAAACTCAGGGATAATTACATGTTTTAAGCCACTCTGTGAATGCTGGGATGGAGAATCCCATAAGCTCAAACACAATCTAGGGTAGAAAAGATCAGAGGAATGAACACCAGGGGAAAAGAAGGAGGCTAAGGAAATCCTGGCCCAAGTGCCTGGTATATTGCTCAGAAAGCTAAATCTGCAATGATGGAGAAGCAAAACGGCTGCATGAGCTGATCCTCCCCTGTCCTCCACCTCCCCAAAAATCTCATTAAGAATCAAAAGCCCATAAAACACTGCAATTAAAGTCCTTTCTCCTTCAAATCCTATTAAAAAAATGTGGATTGAAAAGGATTGGGTGATGTAGGTGCAAACTCAAGAGTTGAGTAGCTGGGTGTGAGGAGGAACCATCTCTGTTGCTCGGAACAGGGGACACAGGGAAGGGTTTGGAACAGGGGACACACCCACTGTGTGATGCTGGAATCAAAAGTGCCTTTTGGGTACCCAGCATCCATAGCTTTTCCCAGCTCCATACTGCCACCGAGAGGGCTGCCTTAATTAAGCAAAGCAGGTTTTCAGTAAAACTAAAAGGATGAATTTCCTCAAAGAAAAAAAAAAGACAAATACCACTTAATACAAGGTTGACTTGGTCTCACTGCTCCCCATCAACCACTGGAAATATTTTCTACATGAGTTGGAAAGGACCCACAAGGATCATCCAGTCCAACTCCTGGCCCTGCACAGACCCCAACAATCCCACCCTGTGCATCCCTGAGAGCGTTGTCCAAACGCTCCTGGAGCTCTGGCAGCCTTGGGGCCGTGCCCATTCCCTGGGGAGCCTGTTCAGTGCCCCAGCACCCTCTGGGGGAAGAACCTTTCCCTGATATCCACCCTATCCCTCCCCTGGCACAGCTCCAGCTGTTCCCTGGGTCCTGTCCCTGGTCACAGGGAGAAGAGTTTGATGCCTGTCCCTCCACTGGCCCTCATGAGGATTTCAGTGAGCTTTGCAAAGACAATACAACACATTATAAGTAAAGGATTCAGATTTATGATTAAATTGTCATAACTCATAAAAGTCTGCTGAATGGAGATATTTATCTTAGTAAATATTCACTTATGCCATCATTCCTCCTCTCTTTCCTCTAGACCTCCCTCCACATGGAATTGTCACGCCTTGCCAGGTCTGTACAGTCACAGCTGTGATCTTTATATCCAGTCCCAGCCAATTTCACACTAGGGGAGATAAATGGGGCTGACAGCCAGCAGGTTAGGAGGATCTGAGCTAAGAAATAAAGTATCCAAAGGGGAAACAGATTTATTTGCAAAGGTGTGAACTCCAACCAGTGCCAGAGGTTGCTGTGCATGTAGTTACCTGATGGTGTGTGCCATCCTCACTGACACACTGAGTGCAGACTTCTTCACTAACACAGCTGTCACCAAAAATCACCTTTCCCTCTGGGCAGAAGCAGCCTTCTGTGGGATAATCCTTGCAGACACTGACTTTGGTATTATTCTCACAGCTCTTCACACAGGCACTGTGGCAGTGGTTGTATGTCAGATATGGGGCACATTTCATTGCTGAAGAAGACAGAAAAGAAAACACCACCTTTATCTAAAGAGATCTAAAGAAATGTAGATCAATCTTTCCTATCAAACTTTCTTTAGAATTCTTTCAGTTTTAGAAAGCCATCACCCAATGAATGGATCTGGTCCCTTGCAGCAGAAATCAACAAACCACATTTTCAGGCCACATGAATCAGCAGCAGCACATGAATTACCCCAGTAATGATACAATGGTTTAGATGAGTGTTCACTTGTCACATTTCCTTTCCAACACTGGGCCACAAACATAATACTTAAGAGCCTTACATGTATGGTAACAGTGTATGGTTAAGAGATAGTCCAGACAGACTAAAGAATTGAAGATAGATGATTTTTTTTTTTTTTTTAAATTTCACAGGCTTCAGTGCTCCCATACAACTAAAGAAAGCTAACAAACAGAACATTTTGGTTCACTTCAAAACTGAACCTGCTGGATTTCTGCCTCTTTCTAACTGAATTGCCTTATTAAAAGAATTAACTGAATCAAGGAAAGTTGCATAGCTCTGTTAACCAACAGAAACCTTTTACTCATGGGTTCACAAACCTGAGTATATTGTCTCTAAAAGCAAACACAAAATTAGGGCTACAGATATTCAAAATAACTATGGACACAGCTTCCATACAATGTATTCCCTCAAGTCTACTTTTCTCTACAGCTTCAATTAGAAAAAGTGTTTCTTATTTCCCAGTCTGTGACTGCTGTGAGGTTTACAAAGCTTTCTTTCAGTCCCCTGACAAAAAACATTGAAAGAAAACCCAAGCTCCCAAACAAACAAACAAGAAAACATTAATCAGATGAACTGTCTACACACATCCTTCTTAGCAGCCAACAGAGACAGAAAAAAATGTATTTAACATTAACCCTTTCCATGTTAAAGCAAATTATTCCATAGAATCATAAAATGACTTGGTCTGGAAGGAGCCCTCTGGTTCCAATCACCTGCCATGGGCAGGGACACCTTCCACTAATCCCAGCTTGCTCAGAGCCACATCCAGCCTGGCCTGGAACACTGCCAGGGATGGAGCAGCCACAGCTTCTCTGGGAAACCTGTGCCAGGGCCTCAGCACCCTCACAGGGAACAATTTCTTCCTAATATCCCATCTAAACCTACTCTCTTGTCAGTCTGAATCCATTCTCCCTTGTCCTGTCACTCCAGGCCCTGCTCAAGAGTCTCTCTCCATCTTTCCTGTGGGCTCCCTTCAGCCACTGCAAGGCCACAATGAGGTCACCCCAAAGCCTTCTCTTCTCCAGGCTGAACATATCTGAATTACAGAGAGTATATTCACCCCTCCAGGAAGAGCCATCAGGAAGGACTTGTACTGCTTGGAATGTCCCAACATGGCATGACAAAACCCCAAATAAAATTCTACAAGAATGACAGGGATTCAGTGGATTTGGAGGAGGGAAGCAAGGTAATCCAGAACTGTGCCACTGCTATTAAATATGTAGGGGTGGAGTGATTAAGCTGTACTGTCTATTTAGTCATTAATGTAACTTGGATAAATCAAACGTTGACCATTTAAATCCTTGGCAGTTGCACACAGGCACCTGCTGGAAGAAAGAGGATGATGTTATTGTTAGGACACTTAAGACTTATATGCAATTAGTGTTAAAATGAGCAACTCTTGGCCTATCCTTGTACAGGCCATGTAACCAGACAGGAATTTGAAAACTGCAGAGTTATTAAAGTAATCTGCTGACATCCACCTTTGGACATTACAATTTGCAAAGTCTGACGGAGGCACCGAATTTGGAAAACAGCTGGCAATGTTCTCCCTCTGCTTTCCAGGACTATACTCCAAACAGACTGTGTTCAATAACCTATGATCCTGGAAAGATATCCCAAACATTAACTGGAGGCTCAGGCCAAATTCACATTGATGTTCTTGAATTCCTATCCCATAATTTCTTCAGTCTGAGTTTAAAACATGAAAAAAAGCATTTGTTTCACACCTTTTTCTGGTATCAAGCCTTTAGCATACTGGTTCTCCACTTCTGAAATTAAAAGTATCCAGATAAAGAAAGAAAAGCAACAAGAAACAACTCAACTACAGAGGCAGGAGGTGAGAAAATCAAGACAGAGAGACACTCTGTGGGGAGGTAGCTGGGAAAGAAAATGCCTACACACATCCACATCTAAGGCACCTGACTAAACCACAAACACTAAGGGAATATCTGAATGCCTGCAACCATCACTGCAGAAGGTTAACAGGAGGAGGTGGAGAATAAGCCACCTCAAGAGTAAATTATTTGTACTTCAGGATACCTTGTATTTTTGGCAGATCTTTAGGTATCCCTCCTAACAGGGTTTTCAGGAGAAACAGGAACAAAAAAAATAAGGAAAAGAAAAAAAAACAACAGGAAGAGAAAGTAAAACTACTTGTCTATGAGAATTTAGGAGAGAAGGTATACAAAGTAATAGCTGGGTTTGGAACTAGAATGCGTGTCCTGCTTGCCTTGGTTGGGTTCTGGGTAACATGCCAGACTCACATCCTGCTACACTGCTTTCCCAGAGCACAAACTTTTCACCTCCAAAACACAAGCAAAACCCAGGTAGAAGGAGAACCAGATTTGCAAAGCAAATTACAGCTGGTTCGGTCAGCCTTGCTGGCATGTCCTGGCAAGAAATGACACCACAGAGAGAGGCCATTTTCCCATTTTTCCCTGTAGTAGAAACTTAAAATCACACTGGCTTTTCCACCACATTCTTAAAAGTCTCACCTTTGATGAAAATGGGAGGAATTTGTGAAACTGCTAGAAAGAAAAGTCTTATTTTGTGCCAGCTATGATGGTGACAGGCAGGGAAGCAGTTCCACTAGTCCAAAGTATGGGAACTGTCCATAGGTCTGTCCAACTCAGACCCTCCAAAGTCTGTATCAATGCAATGATACCTGCTGCTAAAAGAGCCTGGAAGACTCTCAGCTCAAACCTGGCCTCACAAAGGTTCACTGGCTGCAGAGCCAGGTACTGCCACATAGCTGTAGGCACCTGTTCACAGTACCTTTATTTCCCTCCAACCTGGAATTTTACCAGTTAGCAGTTTAATCAAGAAACACTTCTTTCATGTTATTCGACTTAGTAGATGACAAACTAGTTATGAGATCTGCAATACAACTTGTACAGTAAACTTGATCTGGAACTTCTGCCCAATTAAACAGCACTCAAAATATTAGTATTACACTGATGAGATTCCCCAAGGCAGGGCAACTCCCATATCAGTTTTAGCAGAGACTAAAACTCTTACGGCAGAGCTCGGGCGTTCTCCAGTCGACGCAGACGCCGTACTCCCTGCAGATGTGAGCGTAGGAAGTGATCATCTCACAGGCTTCCTCCTCATAGCAGCTGCTCTCCACGCAGCCCTCGTAGAACATGTTGGGGGAGATGAGGCTGTGGCACTCGGCAAAGCGCTCCGAGAGCAGGAGGTGGCAGTGGCTGGGCACGTGCTCGGAGCACCTCTCCTCCCTCCGGCTCTCGCAGACCTTGCCTGGCTCCGTCACTGTCCAGTCCTGGATGAACACGCTGCTGTCAGCAGTGACGGAGCCATTGCGCAGCGTGAAGTCATTGACGTGGTTCTGGTCACACAGCCCTGGCAGCGTGAGGAAAAGGAAAAGAAAAATCTCTGAATAATCAGCGGTAAAATAAGCCTAGGAAAAAAAACAGGGATGGGACGGATAACGCTAGTTGGAGCAGCTCAAGGAATTCATGATATTCCTTGTAGCTGTTGTCAATAGAGGTATAAATGCCCTGAATCTTATCTCTCATTTCCTCACTAAAGGAGGTACAGGTTATGCCACAGAGGTACAATCTCTGTGTAGATTACACCATCGAGGATACCGTAGAATTAACTCGCCCAGGTAGTAGTTCTACAATTCTGAAAGCATATTTCTCACATAAATGTACTTGTGAGAATCTACAATTAAACCCTCATCCAAAAACAAAAAGCACAAATCTCCTTGAAAGGAGAACTTGAAGCACGAAAAACCAGAGAGCTGACTCTTCTGTTCTAAGGTATCACTAGTCATAAGTGAGCTGTTACACTGGTGATGAGAGTAGAAAAACCTACACAGATTTGCAATATTCCCCCAAAAATGTGGGACCAGTTCACCCAGAAAGTTTACAGATTTGGAGATTCACAAATAGCAATAAAATAAATAGAAGTTCAAGCCCAAGCAGGAAGCTGTTAAAAGTACTAACTTTTAAACTTACCACAAAGTCCTTTTGTTCCTGAAGAAAAGCTCTTTGAATTAAGTTTAAGAATAAATTCATTGTTTCTTGGAGTAAATGTGAGATTATGTCCAAGAAGTGAGAACTTTATTTCATGCATTATTTCTCCATAAGCGGTGATTTCAAACAAGCTGCTGGAATAGGGCATGAGAACCCTTTCACCATTAACAGCCACCTGTTAAAAAAAAAAAGGTGAGGTCATCACATCAGTTCTAGCAAACAGTTACAAATCAACCCAATTTTACAGTTGAAGCACATTTTGACTTGACAAATACCTGAAGATCCCACTGAATTTGGACATAAGAATCAATTTTGCCAGCTGAAGCTTTCTATTAAGTCTAAAAACCTATAGAAGCACTGGACAACAACTCTTTCAACACTTTCCTATGTAAGTGAGCTTTGAGCATCACATGTTTACAGACTAACAGCCTCATGCTGTGAGGTTCAAATGGTGCCTCAGTGGAAGTCAAGGCTGTCCATCACCATGCAGAACTTGGTGCAGGTGTTTTGGTCCACCCTGTTTTGATACACAAGTCAGAAGGGATCATTTTGACAAGGTAACCAACTCCTTCATGTCTGAGCACCCAGAGGCTGAAAAATGGGTTGAGTTTGAATATTCTCTGTCTATAAAACAGATGGAATGCATACTAAGCTGCTCTTTCTTCTAATGCTGAGGTCCAGTTGCACACAAGGTGAGAAGCAACTCCCTAGATCTTCAGCTGGCCAGTCAGGCACAGCTCTGTGAGGAACAGAGAGTTCTCCCATAGGCCAAACAAAGTGTGAAGAGGAGAATCTCTCTCTGCTAAAAGAGGAGATTCAGAGTGCAGTGTGTCCTGTCTGTAATCTTTGTCCTGTCTGTAATCCTGCCTTTCTGGCAGAAGTGTCAGGGAGACACTGCCAAATCCCTTGATCCTGATGTTGGCACACCAGCACAAGGGGGAGAACAAGAGGAGAAACATGTCTGGCTCATTATATGAACACTGACTATATCATGAAATGGAGAAGAGATGTTAAAAATAGGAAGAAACTGGATCAAGGGAACAAATTTGTCCCCATAACCAGAATTCTGCAGCACGAGCAGACAATGCACAGATGAATTGATGGTGTTTGCTTACTGCCATGTCACTGAAGAGCTGCACTGCCACACCACGATGCTTCACTTGGATGGAGTCCATGCAGTTCATCCTGGGTGCTGCTCTGCATGGCCCTTCATGGAGCACGACTTCAACATCGTGGTGCAAGTCTTGAAACAAGGTGTAGGAGCAGTTGCCAGTCAGCCTAAAGTTCAGCCCATCAAAAGTGACAATATGTTGAGATGAACTTCCTATACACACACCTGAAAATAAACAACAACAAAAAACCCATGTAGGCATTTGCTTTTAAATTTTACTGTTTCTTCAAAATTGTTGTGGGCATGGGGAACCAATTAATTGGGAAAGAAAGAAAAGTAATTCACTGCAAATGCTGCAGCAAATCATTGACAAGAAACTTTGGTAAGTACTTTATCACATGTGGAGGCTTTTTGAAATATCTTTGGGAAAAATAAGTATTCTAAAAGATTTGGATAAACTTGTAGACAATCCCTTTACCTGACGCTTATTCACATAGAATATGATCTAGTAATAGATTTTATGTAAGAATAAAACAGAGAAAATCCCTTTCCTGTTTGTAGAAAAACTGTAATGCACTGTTCAACCTTTGCATTGCATTATATTCTGTACAGTGTTCCATTTGATTCCAAGTAACACTATTTCACCCTTACCAAACATACCACAACTTGATACCCAGGGACTTTGTTTTTCAGACTGGAAACAGGAAAACTGCAGAGAAATAACATGCACAGACTAAACCAGTGGCCAGCTGACAGCTCAGTGTCCTAGTCATTGGGTTATAAACACTCCCTTGTCTTCAAAAACTGGAAAACAAGGAGGATTATAATCCCAGAACCAAAACAAAACCTGATGACTCTGGCTCATATGTTTTCAAATCTCTTGCTTAAAGGATGATAAGGACAATAAAAGCAATGCCAGCAAAACACAAAAGGAGGAAAATTACCGTTGTTAATAATTCAGTACTTTGCTTCTAGCAGAGAATAGTCTATTTCCTATTCAATGACCTTCAAATTTAATTTCCCAGGAAAAACAGCAACCAGAGAGAGGGAGGAAGGGAGGGGTCCCTTTGGAGCACTAGAGCATCTTCATATATTTTATTGTAACTGCTTATAAAGTTCATGTATAAATAATAATTAAAGGAGTTAGCAATAAAACCATGTTTCTCAACCTTTACTTATTCATGGACATCTAGAAAAAAAAAAATTAAGGATAATGGGAATCCTTTTAAATTGCTCATAGTTTTCTGTAGCACAAAATGCACCAATGAGATCCATTTCAAAGTAGTCCAAGAGCACACAACAGCCATGAATCACATTACAAATCATGCTGCTGTGAAATCTGTAACTAGTTCAGCAAGCAAGCACCTTTGCAGTGTAACTCCTGAACGTCCTCTGAACCCAGATGACCTAAGAACTCTTTTTCAAGAACTTCCTCTTTGCAGAAGCATTTGTCACATCACCCACACTGTCAAGTCACGGCTGGACATTATGTTTTAGCTCCCTAAACGAGTGAATCATGAGTCAATTTAGCAGCATCTTCACGGGTGACCTTACCAGCCTCCTTGCATAACAAGAGAGATGCTGCCTCACACTGAGCTCCTACTCAGCATCTCCTCTGTCATGCCCATTTCTGCTCTTCTGATTGCTGTGAGTTTTGTCTCACACAGCATCAGAATCAACCTCCCCAGCTGCTACAGATGTTGCTTCAGTTGGCACAGAATCACCCTGGTTGCACTGAGCAATCATCAAGAGGACTTGACCCATGGGGGTTTTTAATCATCCGTGGGGGGGGAGCAGTTGGGGATTTTTTGTTCCCTCCTTCTGTAACATGAAAACTTTTTACTTTTCCCTCACAAGTTGTACCGCCTTAGGAACAAAAATACTTGGTATCGTGGCTCATTAAATTCATAAAGATAGAAACAATTCTTTGATCAACTTAAACAACTCCAGTGAACCATAGGGCTTGTCATGACAATCAGCTAATGGTATGAGAGGTTATTTTCATTTCATCCTTTCAGAAGGCTTTTTTATGAAGGTATGTCTTGCATGCCAGAAGTAATGCCCTCATGTTGCTACCTATGTGTTTAGGTTCAAGAAATTTAATAAAGATGCACTTGTTTTGGGTAGGTATCACTAAGACTATCTTTTAAACATGATAAAATTCTTATGACTATCCAACTGAAATATTTCTAATTGTTGAAAATGCTTGTAGCAAACCAGAAATGTTAGATTTAAAAGGTTTTGATCATCAAATACACTTTTAGGAAATGCCAAAACTTGGGGTGAAAAAATTTTGTATGTCTAAGAGTTCAGGGATGAAAATCCAGCTACGAGTTTTGGTATTTCAAGCAGTGGCTGGAAGAAATTGTTCTCAAATCAGCCAGGTCAGCAGAGGACATTTTAAATTGAGATTATATGTTGTAAAGGGGAGTGTGTGTATATATATATGGTTCTGATCTGCTTTTAAGAAGTAAGCATATCAATTTAGATTTAAACCCACTTATTTTTTAATAAAAGGTTCACCAGCTTCAGGGCTGCAACCCTCTAATCCTGTAAATGTGAATGGATGCACTTAATTCCTGTTCCAGTTATCCCAGCCAAGGCACCAATCACAGTGTTCAGCTTTCTGCTCAGACACTCAGTGTGAGGTTATCTGAGGCAGGGAGAATTTTTCATTGAAGTTTCTGTACTACACCTGCTCGACTGAGGGCAGGCCCAACCCTCAAGCCCCAAGATGGACCAAGAATACATCTCTTTCTTACAGCTTGCCAAGATAAATTCCTTGTTTCTTCCCTACATCCTCCTTCCCAGCTCACACAGCTTTGGAAATCGAGATTCTCTGATAAAACACTGTAGTTCTGCTAATGCAAAAAATAAGCTCAGAGTGGTCCTGAACTTGGCAAGTAGTGTTAGGTATTCCAGCATCAGTGAGGCTCTCACGCTCCTAATTATTTGTTTAAATTGCTGTACAACAATTAAACAGCAATTCCTCCCACCCTGGTCACCTTTGAAGGGTTCAGTGGCTGAGAAGCTCCACTCAGCATTACATTTGTGGTCAAACATTTGAGGTGACGGGGAAGGAGAGGCACACATGGACAGATACTCACATGGGCACATCCACCGGCAGCCACAAGTTTCCTCCACCTTCACAGCAGGAAGGTTGCTGTGACACACAGGCTTTGGCATCCTCTCACAGTTGATGTGGTGGCTCTCCAGAACGGTGTAATCTCCTGGGAAGCAGGTCACAGTGTGGCACTGGTCTGGTAATGTCCATTTATCACCAGGCTAGGGAGGGAAACACAAACGTGCAACAATTGAAAGCAAAAATGCAAGGTTTGGCTGGTGTCACGGAATTATGGCCAGCAAGTGAAGTGACCCTGACAGCAGTGCTACTCACATTAGCCTTGGAAAAATAAATCATGGAATGCAGTGTATTAAGGACTTCATGAGGATGAGAAAGTTTAAATTAGAAACTCTAAGAAGCAGGCTGAAATTCCAAGGTAAAGACAACAGTCTACAATAGGAGATATTTTGTTCCAACCACCTATAGTTAGCTTAACCCTCCTACTATAAGATGCATGGAGAGCAGAGTCAACAAATAATTGCCCTCAGCTTTACTTTAAATTTCAAATCCTTTAGTTTTTGTAAGCCACAGATGGTCAGAGCACAGCAAGAATTAATATTTGTTCCAAACTAGGAAAGCATGGAATATTGTGGTTATTTTATCAACGACTCTGAAACTTTAAAACAGCTCCTTTCTTCCCAAAGGGAAATTGTTCCTTTACCACATCAATGTTATTAGATGTACACAGTGGATTTCTAGAGCAAAAGAATTAAATGTAAAATATATTCCTGTTTTCTAAAGGTCAGTCTAAATTTTAAGGCACCAGGATCATGTACTAATAAATGACAAAGAAATAGATGTGGAGTGTCTCGAGATTCCTATCTGCAAAAAGCTGAGCTCTCTGTACCCAATCCTGCAGAGCTCCAAAGTCCATAAGTAGGCTGAATGAGTTTTAAAATTGTGTTTTAAAGGTGCCCATTCGCAGGAATACCCCCAAATGTGAGAAATAGCACTTCCCAAAGCTCTCTCTGCAGAGATGAGTCCAGAAACACCAGCACAAGTGAAACAGTGCTTCTGTGAGCTAGGTAACATTTCCTAATAGTCACAAGCAGAAAAGTGGGGAAGAAAAGAGAATTGATACTGGGCATGGGCATTTCCCATCCTGTCCTTCTCAGTTCAACCATCATTCCCATAAAAGAGAAGAAATAAGTGATAAGATACCTAAGTAACATAATTCACAGATGATTCTTGTCATTATGAAAATATTTCTCTGTATCTCTGAGCTACAGGGTACCATCAACTCTAAACAACAGCTGGCAGATTTGCAGCCACAAAAAATTACATATTAAATACAAGTTAATTTACTGGGCTTGTTTTATATGTTTCAGGACTTTGAGGAGGCAACTGGAAGTCGCTTAATGCTTTTTTCAGGCTTGTGAGCCTAAACGAAGCTGTGAAAAAGTAACAAGAGGAGCTTTAAGGATGGCAAAAGTATTTATATAGGAAGAGATAGAATGTTTTTTAATTACAGTTGTCTCTCGTACAACTCACTGAAAGTGGAGCTCCTGGAAGGGTACATATACAGCTGTGCAAGTCTGGCTTCCATACATATTTAATTCATCTTATTTCACTCTTTAAGAGAACACTTATCAGAAAATGTCTAAGAGCTGGACAAGGAAAGCAAAGCACAACACATTACAACAAACTTTTAAAAGTTGAGGCATAAAAAAACCCCAAGAATCCTGGTGCAGAGGAGAGCACGGGGACTCTGAAGACAAAGAAAGCCTAAATCCCAATTGATATGAAACCATAGGAGCAAAAGCAGGACAGAAAGGAAAGCAGAATCAGGGTTTCAAAGCTGTGAAGGATAAGTCTTCCAGGACACTGCAGGAAGCCTCAGACTTCCTCTCTGAGGGAGCTCTGAACCTACAGACCTGGACGTGCACACTGTGTCCTGCTGTGCATCTGCAGGAGAGAGACCCACGCACCTCAACAGCTCCCTTGGCTCTTATCTCTTAGTTTAGATTAGGTTATTTGTTTGTTTGTCTGTTCTTTAAACCAAGAGCTGAACAATCCTAGAAAGGACGTGGTAACAGCTTAGGAATGTGGGGTTTGCCACCTTAAACAGCCTAGAAATGCAGATTGGTCTACAGTTCACTTTATGAGGAAACATTACTACTATAAGACAAAAACCTACACTTCTATTATCACCTTTATGCCTGCTTATAAACTTCAAAACAAGACTAACAATGAAAATTAACTACATTTTTAAAAACCCTTAATTGATCATAATTGTTCTGATATTCTGTCAGATGGCAAATTAAAACATGAAACCAGTGGTTCTTTAGACAGCCTGTGTTTGGCACTCCTGCAACTCCTTGCCACAGGATCTGATGAGTACTAAAGACTTCCAAGGGTTCAAAGAATGGCTGAACAAACTCACGGAGGGCAAAACTATCAAGCACCATCAAATACAAAAAGGTGTCACTGGCAGCTCAGGGTGTCCCTGAGTAAAAAATTGTTCCTGGCTAGGACAGTTCGGGGAATTTTTACACATATTTATTAACATTCCTTCCCTGGCTCCTATTTTTGGCCACACAATACAGGGGGTTGGATAGATTTTTGGCCTGACCCAGCACATTTGATCTGCTGTCCTTCTGCTACTAACAATGATCTTAATCACAAATATTCCTTCTACAGTCACTTCCAGGGTAGGAGTAATAACAAAACAAACCAAGAAAAAGTAACAAATCATATTATTCCCGATGCTGATAGGATTTAGGCTGAGATTTTTGATCCTGAGAACTCAGATTTTTTTTCCTTAATTAAGCGATCAGTTCCCACAATCTCCAGGTGCATGACAGACATCCCGCTTGGGGAGCTGAGCCTCCTGCAAGAATTCTCCGAGCAACATCTGAAAGATTATGAATCTGATACAAAAGCCTGTGTTTTCTGAATCAGGGAAGGAAGAGCCTTGATTCTTCCTCCCTGTGGATTTGTGGGCTGTGCTGGAAGAGGGGAACAGAACAGTGGCACCTCAGAGCCAGTGAGGCAGCAGAGGATGCTGCACCACAGAGGCAGGAACTTCCACGGTGTCCTGTAGGCTCCACGGGATGCTCCAGACGGCTGTGGCCTCACAGTGCCTTCTAACACCTATTTTTCCTGGCTGACAGAAGAGGCAACTCCAAATCCCCCTAAAGGCTGCCATTTGAAAGTGTGGTTCATTTTTATATGGACTGGAGCCCAGCCTGTTTCCTTCTAAAAGCATTTTAGCCAGAACGGAAATTGTGCTTTAAGTTTATCACCCCCAAAAATGAAACCTGACATGTCTGAAATTCAAGTTTAGCCTTCCCAGCACTTATCTACACATACCTGTGTCTGCTTCTAGGAGCCCAGAGGCCTGGACATGTGCAGTTCAAACTGCAGACAAGAATCTGATTATTCTTGTTTTAATAATGAAAGTTTTTCAAGTTTAGTTTTTGTTTGTTCGGGTTTTTTTCCTTAATTAAGCTGTCAGCCTCAAAGCCACCAGATTATGCTTAGTGTCTGATTTAGCTAAAGCCTTTCTGTGTTCTGACCAGCTGATTGAGGCCAACCATGTAAGGCAGCTTTGATATATTTCCTGTGTTTAGATAATGCATAATAATTTATTAGCCACATCCTTCCTCACAGTCATGTCTTCACAAGGGAAAAATCAAAGGAATAGTTTTAATGTACTGGAAATTCAAGATAAATCCTTGAGTAGAACTCATAACTTATTGCAATCCCTACTAGAAAACATGGCATAAGCTTGTGCTAATATTTTTAAATGCATGAAGTATCCTTTACTCTCAAAAACCTCTGCCTTTTACCTGAGATGAAGAACCTGAACCATTTATAACATCTGGAACATCACTTTCTTAGAGTGAGATTGCTTTTGAGAGATCAGACAAGTTTACTAACATTTCTGAGTATTTTCTCAGGATTAATAAGAACTTTTGCACAAACAGACTCCAAGAAACTTGATTCCATTGCTAAAGAGATGATTTTCCCTAGAGACATAACATCACACAATAATTATCTTCTTGTAAAATTGTCATAGGGACAAGGGATTTGTAATTTTAGCAGAAGGACAGGGGCTGGACAATGATGTTGCCCCTGCACATGCACCTTTATTTTGGCCATATGTAGCTGTCCCAGAAGTCCTCTCACCAGGAGATGGAAATGCATTTTTTGTTGTCAGGGAAGACAAACACTGTCACAGCTTTTGGTTCTGCACTGATTTCAATAACATTCAACACTCTGCAAGATGAGGTGTTGTTAGAGGAAGCCTCCTCTGTGTGCAAAGTTATCCCACCAGTTCAAAAGCCAACATTTTCCTCCTCCAAAAGATTTCTTAATATTGTCCCACACTTTTTGTTTCAGGTTATCTGTGAAGATATTCATGTTCTTGCACAAACTTTGCAACTTAAAAGCCAGATGGCCAACCCAGGCAATGCACTTACTTTCTTTTTGTTTCCATCCTCATCTATGCATTCTCTGACAGGGTCTGAAAGAGAAGCAGACATTTTTTAGTCATCCTACTCCCTTATCCAGCTTTTTAAGTGGTGATCACCAAAATACAGATTGCTTCCTTAAAATCTTTGATTTAAGCTGTGAGAAGCTTGCAGGGTTTTGTGCTAGAGTGTGTGAATCCCTACCTGAAGACTGCAGGCATTTGGCCAAAGTGTACCAGAACAAGTCACAAAAGGCATAAACAATGACAGTGGTCCCAAAATACTCTGTGAGCAATAAATGGGCTGCAATTCTACAGCACTCCTTGAACAGATACAGCTCTGCCCAGATGGTACTTAAAGGATGAACATGGCTTTGGCTCTGAGGCAGAGTCCAGCCTGACCTCAGAATCTTATGATCCGTTGAGAATATTCCCGGGAATTGGCAGGTAATGAGAATTTCCACCCACACATCCACGTTTATAAAATGTGGGAAGATCAATACAGCATATCTATGCAAATAGCTGCAATAAAACCACTCAAATTCAGTTTCCTTACACTCGGGTATGACTGTGATGAGCAGAATAGAATGAAAATGAATGAAAATAGAATGAAATTTTTCATAGAATGAGTTAAATGGTCACAAGATACCCACTGAATAGCAGTTTCTATGTTTGTGTGCTCTCACTACACACCTAAAGGTATTTTGGAAGCAATTTCATATTTGTACTATGGCATGACAAAGTCATGGATATTAAAACCCTGACTAGAAAACTCTTTGTAGAATACTAGACTATGCTATCCCATATACACTTTCTGCTCTGTCTTTTCCAGGATAAGTAATGTATTTTGAAATCATTTAGGAACTCTTTTAAACCTTTTTTTAATGGTATTATTTTTGGTACGCTTCCATACAAAAGGCAAGACTCCCTCTGCATGAGAAATCCAACTGTACTAGTCTAGAGGGGAAAATTATACTTTACAGATTGTATGAAATTTATATAAAACAAAACAAACAGGAAAAAAAATCCAAACAAAAATAAATCCCCACAAAAAAAAAAATTACAGTTTTTCACCTCCTAGCAAAATCTTTACCATCAGCAAAAGGGAGAGCTAAATTTCTCAGGTTTTAGGTGTGGAAGATGTCTATAGTTCAAGGCTTTTTGAGCTGTTGGAAAAGCTTTCATAAAATACACAAAGTTTTCACCTCTAGTACTGATAGGTTTTAGCACAGATTGCAATAAGAAAATAGTTACTGGTTCCAAATTCCTCCTCCCCATCCCATATCTTGGATCAATGTAATTTACAGCAAGAAAAATCACATATTTTACAGTGTGAAGAGAGGAAATGCATCTTTAAAAGCTTATTTTAAAAGAGAGGAAAGAAAATGGCAGCTGTTTAAATCTAGAAAATGGCAGCTGTTTGATGCTCTGGAGAGATTTTAAAACGCCAGAAGTGATCCCAGCGGAGGCTGATCGGATATCTCCAAGCTGGGCTGTGAACACTCTGCAACTTCCTCATTCTCAGAGGTCCTTGGCTCTGCAAAAAAAGTCCATTTATTGTAGTGGAGATGTAACTAAGCCCTCGTAATGCTGGCAAAAACCTGTGCAATGACTAACACCATGAGGCAGCGGCTCGTGGTGAGAACGTGTGGATGTTACTGTAACAGGAATAAAACCAACAAGATGAGGGATAAATATCTATATCCACACAGGCCAAGGAGGCAAAAGAAGTAAAATCCTGGTCAGTGTTGAAGCAAGGTTCCTTAGAGGAGGAATGTTGTCATCTACAAATAAATGAATGTTTATTTAAAACATTTTACACTTTTTTCCCCAGTATTTGTTTTTCTGGGAAAGCTAATTATTTATTATTTTTCATTTTGCCTTCTATTTTGGCTGAATATTCTGTAGACATTACACATAACAATCTCTGAAAAACACATAACTTGGAATCTTTACTCACAACATTTCTGAAACATGCCCAATTCATTCCTCACAACTTCAACTTTCCTGGTGTCCTTTAGTTACTGACCAGTCCTGAGTACTGATTAGCAAGATTTTTATCAAGATTGATCTTTATCACGATGGTAGCCTGAAAATTCAGGCCTAGGCAGTTCTAAAAACCTTGCTGCAATTGGGCTAAGTGGAAAAGCAACTGGATATATGTTGAAGGGACTCTGATTTTGTTTCACACCGAAGTGATGGTGGTGGGTCTAGGTCAATATTCCTGATGGCTGTCAGGGAAACACTAACAAAGGAGCATCTGATTGCCTTCTAAAATCAAGAAAAATCATCCTGGCTTTGCATTTCAAGTTTTGTCTTATGCTTCAGACATGAGGCCACAACTTTTAGACTTACCCATGCATACTTTTTTGATAAATTCACTGTTCAGTGTGATCATAGTGGATAAATCTTCAAAATTCTGGAGCTTCATGATCCTGTTAGCAGCAGATGGCCCAGCCAAAGTCCGTAGCTGCCCTTCATCATATCTGTTCCCAACACCAATTGGGAACAGGGATACCCCTAAGAAAAGAGAAGAAAAGGTTTGAAACAGGCAAGGCGCAGGAGAAGATCATTGCTCATGGATGTGGAGTGTTCACCCCTGGAAGTATTTAAATGATGTGGCACTTGGGAGCGTGGTTTACTGGAGGACTTGGGTGCTGGGTTAATGGTTGGACATGACAATCTTAAAGGTCTTTTCCAACCTAAAGATTATATCATTTTTATTTTTTTTTCATTTGCTTCTTAGAATAAAAAATAATTGGGAAAAGTTTTTCTCCAACAATTAATTTTCATGTGTTACTTTATTATTCCCCCGTATTGGCTAAAGGCAACTAAGGGCTGAAATGGTGCTGCTCTAATCTAATGGTGCTGCTGTTAGCAAAGATGAGGTCTATTAGTCTCAAGCATAATAAGATCATCCATGGGCAACAACACAGAGCTGCAGAATTAACAACAACATCCTCACTCTTTTTAAATTAAAAAAAAAAAAAAGAATCTCAATATGCTGTTTTCTTTCTTCAGTGACACAGCAAATTGGATTATTTTCAAGACATTTAATTAAAAATAACAGTTGATAGTTGTTATACAGTCCATGCCTTATTCAATAGCTCCCAGAGCAACCTTCAAAGGAAGTCAAAGTTCCTCAGCTGAACACCTGAGGAAGCTGAGGTACAGAAACAGCAGCCAAAAAACTTGAAAAATCATCAGGCAGCACACTGATAGCAAAAGTATATTCCTTTAGAGGTTACTCCAGATATCTGATCAAAACCTCTGATTATTTTTATCATTATCTTTATGATTATGGTTACTGTTATCATTATTATTATTATTGTGAACCTTTCAACTTTTCACTGTGCTGCAACAGTATTGAATTTAATATATTAGACCACATTTCTGCTGTCCCTGTCTACCCACAGGATCTTGGAAAATGTAATGCTACTGATTTGTGAGCTCTGTGGAAGCTGTTCAGCCTTAATTGGTCCTGAATTTTCCAGTAACCCAAAAGCATCTTCAGAGGGCATGTTTATGTCAGAACTGCTCCTTACCACTCTACACACAGTAACTCCAGAACTTCCCTGAACCCACCAGCGTCACAACTTTCCTTCTTTTGTTGCAGCTCATTACTTAAAAAGAAACAACTCTGCTTAAAAATAGTGACAGTGAAATGAGGTTTACTGTTGAGTCTTGCAGAACGTGCAGCAGCCTCCACATCGTCCTGCGAGCTCCCCGAGACGATGACGATCGCGACCTTCGACGCACTGGGTCTGCCCCCGTGGGATTCTGACATCGCATTCTGCACCACAAAATCAATGGCATTTCCTAGGGAGAAATGAAGAGAGAAATGAGAGATATAATAGAAAAGTCATAGGTGACTATAAAACTAAATCTTAGTGTGTTATGTTAGTAGGTAGTGAAAAATATTTATGCTTAAAGGACTCTTAACATCTGATTTATTGAAGCTACATGAAAGATCTCAGCTATTAAAAACCTTCCAGTATTATTAAGATGTCCCAACACAGGAGGACCATCCTTAGCTCCATCCCTAGACCATCCCAATCTCTGCAGTGATGGGAATTTACTACCTTCCCTTAGCCACAATAACAAATTTATGCTCCTCACTTTGGTATTTACCTTTTCCAGAATTATTGCCATCACTAAGGGATAGAAGATAATGTGGCGATTATATTCCTGCTTCCAACTGCCGAGCAACACTGACATCCAGTGGTGAGTTGATCCACAGCTTGGCATCATCCTGGGCTGCTCACAAAAGTTGCTCTCACTACTAGAGAAGATTCAGTGCTTCCCTAATTTCATCAACTTTCCCTATGGGTGTGAAAAGCCTATCTTGCTTCCACATGACCAAAAACCTCACTGAAATTTAAACTCTGTGTAATCCATAAAACAACTGGGTGATCCATATTAAAATAAAAACAAAATGAAAAAAAATCATACCAAACTCCACAAAACTTGCAAAGCAATTCTACCTGAGCTACCAAATCACAAACTGGCTTAAAAGGGAAGCTGCTGCTCCTTCATTTAACAGCTGTGAACACTCAGACAAATTTTTGTTGATAATTATGACCTCAGCAAGAGAGCACTTTGTTAGTACTTGTATTTAGACATGTATTTGCACAAATATTTACACTGGGAATCATGATATGCAGCTTTCTTAAAAGCTCCTTTGGGCTTGAAAGTTATCAGGTCAGGAAGCAGAAATGAAACCAGGTGACTGATGTGACATTCGGGGCAAACAGTGACTGGTGAAAAATAAACAATTGAAAGAGTATTTCCTCTGAGTAATCCACAGCAACTGTGGAGCAAAAATAGGTTTGCCTGAGGAATTTCACTGTACAATTTGTAATAACAAATGCATTTGTAAAACACTGGAAGTCAGCACACCAGCACCGCCCTAGTACACCTCAGCACACCTCAACACTTTGTACTTGATGTCTTCCTGCACCATGTCACCCACACCTTTCCAGTGATATAAGCAAAAACATTTTGCCCAAGCTGCTGCAAGCATGGACAACCTTTAGGAATCTCACTCAGCACATTGATTATTGATAAGGCTTGCAGAGCTGGGATTGTTCAGCTTGGAGAAGGCTCCAGGGAGACCTCACAGCAGCCTTACAGTACTTAAAGGGAGCTTATAAAAAAAGAGTGAGTGCAACTTTTTATAGTGGCAGATAGGGATAGCACAAGGGGAACAGTTTTAAACTAAAAGAAGAGAGACTTAGACTTGATGTGATAAAGAAAGTTTTTTACTCAGAGGCTCCTGAGGCACCAGTGGAGCAGGCTGCCCTAGGAAGCTAAGCTGAGGCTGTCCCATCTCCCCTGGAAGTGCTCAAGGCCAGGCTGGATGGGGCTCTGAGCAACCTGGGACAGTGGAAGTTGTCCCTGCCCATGGCAGAGGGTTGGAAGAAAATGATCTCTGAGGTCCCTTCCAACCCAAACCATTCAGTGATTCTATAACATAGCAACATGGGAGTTGGATATTCAGTAAAAACCTCGAAATTGTGAATGAACACCATTATCTGTTGGATGATGGAGATTCCCTTTCACAAAATACTATTCCTGAGCACAAAAAATAACTAACCTCAGGTATTAACTCATGTCCTACACAGCTGTCCCACAATCCTTTCTACAAACGGTTTTGTGTCTGTCAAAGTAAATATTAGATACAGAATGGCACATTAGCTACAAATAACTAAGGATGAAACAAAACACAGTAAATTAATATTACTATATTCAAAATCCCTGAGATTGCTGTACGATGGTCACTGTGCCAGAAGATTGACTCATTTCCCTTTGGTCCTACAAATAATTACCAAAAAAATGTATTTCAGTTCTTAACTTTCGAATATATTTTAGGTTAAACTTTTGCACAGTAAGAATCACAAATGATTTTTCTTTCATTTGTAAAAAGTACTTGAAATTTATGTTTGTCTGTTTTCTTTAATGACCCTTTGACTTTTGTGTGGTTGGTGTGGTCAGCAGCCACACCAGCTCTATTTTTCCTCTTCTCACATTAACTCTGAAAATGTTCAGAAACTCAATACATATTTGCAAACTGAAAAAAAATCCATTATTTTTATAATTTCTCATAAAGAAATCAAGTCCATTTGTAATGGAACCAGCGACTATTTCAAAGGCCCCAAAAGCAGTTACTCAATTTTAATGCACGGAAAAATTGGTTTAGGGTAGTAAAAACACTTTGGATTTCTCCCTTTATTTTGAAGCCAGGTCTAGAGAAAAGAGCCAGGTGTCTGAAGACATGATGAAATGAACACTTTTGTCCTGCTAGAGGGATTCAGAAAGTCCCCATCCCAAGCTGGAAGCTGTCTCTTCTCAACTCTTCGTTTCTCCATCTCACCACGGAGGGAAATACCAAATCCCTCAGAGGCCACAATAACAACTATTGACTGCCAAAATCAACCAACTTGAACCTTTTCACAAGTGAGACTGCAACACAACAGAAACCTGACATCTTCATACCAATAAAGGAAATATAAATGTTTACACTGAGTTAAACACCACCAAGTACAAGGCTATAAAAGACTGGAAAGAGTGTTCCTAGCATGGAGACACAAAGAGAATCCCAGAATGGTTTGTGTTGGGAGTGACCTTGAAGATCACCCAGTTCCAATCCCCTGCCATGGACAGGGACATCTTCCTCTAGCCCAGGTTGTTTTCAGCCATTTTAGCCTTTCCCTCAGTCCACCAAAGGTGGTGAGCCCCTAGCAGCCTTCCAGCTCCGTCAGTAGGGTATGACTGCCACTGACTGGGCATGTCCAGGGAAAAAGAAATGCAAATAAATAAAAAGGGAAAACAAAAATCCAATTGAACCATACAGGCCACTTTAGGAAGGGCAGATCAGTCATTCCAAAGGCTGCCAGCACAGAACTACACCTTCTCCCCATCCTTCAGAGCTCATGCTTGGAATAATCATTAAATAATGGCTATGAGCATTCGATGCTAAAATTTTGGCTTTTTAAGGGCCTTTTCCTGATTGACTTGACATTTGATGGATATTAAAGTCAGGCTTGTATTCTGAAGGAACAACTCAGAATGGTTCACACAGAGGTTCCTGCAAGGACTGCAAGTTGATTAAATGGACACAAACAAGGTTCAAGGACAAAAGACAATCTGTTGAGTAGGGTTGGAGGTGGTTACTTGGAGTCTACAGAGAATTACATTAGATTCTGCCTTATTGAATAGTTTTGTTAATGATTTGGACAGAAGAGTTCAAATGTGTAAAAAGGCATGTTAATCTGAACCACAAATATTGGATTGGGAGCAATCATGGACATCATGGAATTAACTGAATGAGTACAAGATGCCCTAGAAATATTTGAAATATATCAACGAAATAAAAATTAAGATTCATCCCAGAATTAGCCAATCTGGAACACACAGACATTTAATGTTTTGGTGGATGCCTCGGGGAAAGTAAAACTTCCTAAGAGCAACATTCGCAATTATTTTGTTTAATTTTGTCTGAAACAAGGAATGAAATGTAAAGCCCCCGTGAGGGTCTGTGGAGTTGTGACAGACAGGGGATTCCAATTAGACAGAGGTTCCTTCAGGGAACTTGTGAATCAGAGCCTTAAGTGGCCTCAGTAGTTTCTCTAATATTTCTGCAACATCTTGACCAAAAAAAAGTACTACAAGATATCTTAATCAGTCACAAGTCCTGAAAGTTGCCTGGGAAAAAACAAAAAAGGAATGGTTCCTCAGAACCTGAAGTGATATAGAAGCAGCCAACACTGTCCAAATACCAGCCAACTGATATTCCAGATTGCAACTATTTAACCACAGACTTGTCTAACCAGGAACAGCTCTCCACAATGATAATCACAGAATCACAAAATCACACAACAGTTTGGGTTGGAAAGGATCTTAAAGATCATCTCATTCCAACCCCCCTGCCATGGGCAGGGACACCTTCCACTAGACCAGGTCCATAATCCTGAAGCTGGTCATTTTATCGTAATTTAGAGCCTTCACTTGGCATTGAATTGGGATTTTTAACTGAAAAAAAAAGATTATTTTAATTTTTGAAACAAATCAGCTACTGAAAACTGATCCCACAGTGCTTTAGGCAGTCAGTTCTCAGCACACTGATATTTTGCATTAACACACATGGATTAACATGTTTTCATGAAGTTGAAGTTTTCATGAGCAGCACAAACACCACTGAATGGAACAGGCCCTAAGAACCTCTCCTCTGCTTTCCTGTCTCTTCAGGTCACAAATCCTGTATTTCTCCAACCACCAAGGGCTTCTGATGATCCCAGGCTCCACCAGGAGCTCATTCAACTCACAAACCTTGTAAGATATGAACTAGAAAAAACAAGCAAGCAAAACAACCCCGAGAGCAGCTCAGAGAAGATATTAGTGGCACCCAAAACTGGATTCAAAAAGGAGACAGCATCACCACTTCAGATTATTTGTGGGGAACAAGTGGAGGCCTCTGCCAGTGGGTGGGAGCCCTCTGAACAGGACAGCTGCTGGTCTTGGGTGGTGGGGGACAAGATTTTGGAAATTCAGTATAGAGTGCATCAGCTGAGGAAAGAACTGAATGAGGAAAAATGCTATGGGAGGGCCTTTGCTTCCAAAACCACTGGGGAAGTTTAGAAGAAAAACATTTATTCAGTAAAGTTGAATGCTGCTAATCAAATATGTTAATAATGATGGAAAGTTGCAGGAAAAATATTTAAGATTTTTTTTGTTCTTGGAGGGGGTGGGGGGAACATTTCTTTCCTTAATGATGCTTTTATACAGCTGAACCACATAGACCATACTTCCTCCAAATTTTGAGGCTGAGGCAGGAAAATGTCAGCCTAAATGAGCGACTTTTACTAGAGGTATAAGGAAGCAAAATAACGTTTTTATAAAGTGTTAAGCAGTATTTACTGTAGGGATTGCTCAATCTGCTCCCTGTGGCTCTCCTAAACACCCACAAATACTGAACAGAGACATTTATGTGATTCTCAGTTCTCTTGCACACATCACTTTTGTGTTTAGCTTCCTTCTTTTTTCTTTTTTTCAGTTGTTTCTTATGTGAAATTGTGCACGATTTCATGATGTCTGAATAGCCCCAGAGCTGCTTCTTGATATGTTACTTGAGCCAAAATTGGCTGATGTTATTGAATGGCCCCATTGCACAAGCATGGGAAAGGTTTGTGGTACAGGCTGCTCTTTCTTGTTCTTTCTATGCCCTCAAGTAATCGGTAGTTTTTCATTATTTCTTACCACTAAAATCTCTCTCTGCTGGAGTTTCCTTATGGCTAAATTATGCAGGAAAGGGAATCCTTTCTACAGTATGGCTTTTGCAGTGGCAGCAAAAATTGCCCTCTGCACATAGAGCTTTTTGGACAAAAAATAGCACAATTTGGATCAACAAAGATGGAATTAAAATTTCACTGAATTGTGCTTCTACCACAGGGCAGCCAGTACAAATAACAAGAAACAGCTCTGGTCTGATGGCAATGATATTTTTGATGGGTCAATTCAGATCAAGAAAAGGCTAGAAAAGTTTTCCTAAGAAACTGCAGCATCCAGACTGAGCCATCTACACTTGTCAAGCAGCCTCTGCATTTGCAGAGGCCCAAGCACAGCCAGAAAGGCCTGAGTGAGTGTGCACTTCCTGGGAATGCTGTCTCCTGCACAGCCAGCCACATTCACACACATCACAAGGTGCAGGACGGCACCACGGTGACTTATTTTCATTACTTCATTTGGGAGGAACTACTTCGACTCTATTCCACTTTGGTTCATTATACCACATCCCCGATCACAGTCTCTGAGCATTTTCCAATGAGACATAAACAAATCACTAACGAGGATGTCATGTGGCTGCCTCTCCCATTTCATTTCCCAAAGGCCATGTTTGCTCTGTTTATCCTGCAGTTCCGTGTGGCTTTCTCTACACATTACATGGAAGGCTTCACAAAACTTATCTATTTGTATGCAACAATTCATCCCAGAACGAGCCTATAGAAGTCTCATCAGCCATCTGGTATTTTTATTTCTCCAGGCTGAGAAAGCAATCAGAGCTAATCCTCCTGCGAACTATGGAAGTCAGGTTTTATTTCGCACTTTTCTGTACAAATAACTCTTTACAGTCCAAAGACCCCAAAAATCTGTGTATTCCTCAACTGTTATAGGACCCTGATGCTAGGTGGCTGCCAGCATAAATGTGGTTCCAATCCAGAAGAATAAAATCCTCGGGGTATCTGGTGAAAGGTGCTGTAGGAGAATCATTTTTTGCTGAACCCTGCCACTGATATTTGTATGCCAGTGGGAAATCTCTGATGTTTTAGCACATGAAAATTGAAGTGGACCTGTCTGTCAGGAACAGAAGATGGCATTTCAGAAGTAACTCTTCAGCTGAGGTGTTGCCTTAGGCTATCCTTGCTCCCTGCTCCCTGGCACCATTCCCAAATCTTGTGCCAGCCTAAGACCCTGTGGAACCAGCATGGCAACTTGGATGAAGGAAGTGAACAGCACAGAATATAACTCAAGTCCTGTTTTGCTGTTTTTCAGCTGGATGAGTTACACTGGCTCAGCACAAACATCTGGCAAGGGCAGCTCCTGAAGTCAGCATGAGCAGTTCTGTACCTACATGTCTAATCAACTAACCAGCACTGAAAGGTTAATGATCGAAGTCTTTACTTCTTAATTATGCTTTGCTTGCTTGAAAGATAATGTGCACAAATCCTGAGCATTACTTCAAGGCTTCATTTCAAAACACATTAAAGATAAAACATAATTTGTGTAACCTATGAATACATTTTAATACAGAAAATTGAACCTTAACAAGAAATGACACCACAATGACATAAATTGGTGCTTGGGACCAGTCTGTATTTAACATTCCTGGGGGTTTTGTTCCCCTTCTTGTTTAAACATCAATATTCACAAAATCACTCACCTAGTCTGGTAGGACCTTGCTCCCTTTGCTGGATGGAGTGCACCATGTCTACAAGCCTGTCAGTCTCTTGAGGCATGTTCCATGACATTTCTAGATTATTTTCCCTGGCATACTGGAGAACTGACACATGAATTGAAGAATTGCCTGAAGCAGAAAATAAACACTTTAAGCAGGGCATGTGAATGTCTTAAAATAGATCTAAACAAGACACTGTGGTTGTGATTTATGTTAGGCACAACCAGACAGTGGTTTTCCATTAGAGTGTGAAAACTGCATTTTCACTCAAAAGATCAAAACTTAACTATTCCCTGGTGAAAAAGTATGCAGGTATGGCTGGAAACAGTTGTTTTCGTATCAGGAGTCGGCATGCAGTATTTTACCCCAGATCAATATGACAGTTATTGGAGAATCTCATTTAATTGATCTCCATTTGATATTATTCTTTTTCCACTTTAAAATTGTCTAAACACCCTCGTCTTTTTTTTTTTTTTTTTTTTTAAGCATGCACCTTGTTTTGCACAAGCAGTAGATTGATGCCCCATTTGTCAGATGGGTCAAGCTCCCTGGAGCATTTCATGCCCAATTCCCCCTCTCATACAGCACTGGAGTGATGTGCATGGGACAAAGTGAATCCAGGGAGCTTGACCTGCAAAGGAGAAGGAAAAGAAATTCCAAAATATGCTCCTCTCTGACATCCTGATTATACATTATGTAAGAAGTATGAATAAAACTATTAACAGAGAATTTATATAGATAGTTAAAACCAGATTTGCAAAATTAAACCAAGCAATGTGTTGTTTATAATGATTGGCTGTACTTCTCTTCATGGCCTCCTACTGAAGGTATTTATGTATAGAGCCCAGTGAGTCTTTATCAATGCTTTGTAAAACATTTATGAACACCACCAATAACAGCAGTTGCTCCATGGAAATGGTTTAATGCTGGATCAAAAAAATACAATTCTGATTTAAAAAAAAAAACAAAACAAAACATGTTTGTTAAATGCTACTGGGAAAACACAGGATCCTGTGTAGCCCCTGCCATGCAGAAGGACTTGGTACAACCCACACAATGTCCTAAACTGCCTCATGTATGTGCAGGATACAAGGCATTCTGTCGTGGGGGGCTGCACTGATAATAAAAGATAAGGAATGGCCTAATCAGAGGTGTATCCCCCTATCAGTACACACTCTGCAAGTTGGGTGAGCTTAGGACTCCCAGAAATTGTCAGTCATCCCACTTGGGTCAGGAAATAAACACCAAGCAGTCAGTTTTCTGAGGGAGTGGCATGATTAATTTAAAATTAAGAACTAAGAAACCTCCACTGAGAAGCTGTTTTGTCCCCTACAAGCAAAAAAATACAAAACATCTTTCTGTGTTTGAACTGAAAGGCAGGTACATACCAATCACAACACTTTCAATAAATGCCCGCACAAAGCTTTTCATTTCCTCAAACTCCGATGCTCCAACATTGGAACTTCCATCCAGAAGAAACATGATGTCCATGGGTTTGTTGCACAACTCTGAGGGTGAGAGGGGAGGGGGAAAAACTTATTTTATATATAATAACCAAAAGCAGCATCTGCTAATGTGGTAGGAGTAGAAAGGGTAGGTCCACTTGCATTTTGGGAAAACAAAGCAGGATAACGTCCAGTTGAAACAATAAGTGATGCCCCTTTAATGAAAGCCTTGAGATTCATATTCAGTGGGATATGGATATTCATGGATATTTCAATTCCTGCTTTTCTACAGATTCTGTTTTACTCTTAGAGGATTAAAACAAAAACCAACAGCAGACAACAAAATACCAAAAAGAAACAAATAAACAAAAACCACAATACTCTCCTCACCCCCAAGCAAACAAAAGGAAAAAAAAGTAGGCCAAAAACCCAATAAAGTCTCTTCACAAAAGAGAAGTACAATTTTAGACTATACTAAGCAGAGAAGAATAATGATAAAGACAGGAGAATGTTTTACTTCTGGCACTCTCCAATCTTGGAAGTTTGGAGAACAGTCTGAAAGCTGCTGTACTTTGCTGACAAAAGGACACAAGGACTCTGAGCATACAGAAAAAAGACTGCAGGGCTGGGCTCAGTTCTGCTGAACTGGGGCAGCATCCTCAGCCTCTAGGGAAGATAAATTGTGCTTCCGTGGCATTTGGACTGCAAGATACCAAACCAGATAAGGGAACCCCTTCAAATTTCAGGGATGCACAGGGTAGATGGAGGAGACTCGACAGAGGAAAGAAGAAATCACGAAGAAAATTCATCCAGTCTTACCTGTAATTTCAGTCCAAAATCTTGCTCCACGAGAGCAGCACGACTGCAGCACTAATTCAGGTACATCTTCAATAAGTCTGTTGTAACTATTCAAGATGATTGGCTCATTAGGCTGACTGATCTTTCTGAGCTCTTGGATATTGGCACTGGGGGTTATGCCTATGGGAATAACGTTTATGCTCCTGGGAGGTCGTGTGATAACATCAGTGGAAGGACTGGATGACACCATATACACCAAGTGAGGAACATCTTGCCTGCCCCCATTCACTGATGTAAATGTGTGTTTGGAAATATAATCGAGGGCATTGCCAGTGTTGGTAGCCCTCCCTCCCTGGTAGGGTATACTCCTCACTTTCTCAATAATTTCATTCCTTGATTGTATTTCCCTAAAGGAATACTCCAGACTGACAGTCTCTGAATACTGCATGACTGTAATGTGAATATTTTCCTGGCCCACGTTCATTCCTGTGATCACCTTCTCGATGAACTTCTTGACTTTACTGAAGTTTTCCTCCCCTACCTTGTCAGATCCTTCCACAATAAAAGCAACATCCAGCCTGTTGGGATGGGACTTTTCTGAAAAAGGTGGTGGGGTTGTGAGTCCCCAAGGGGGAACTATGACACTGGACATGGTTGGAGCAGATGTAGCAGGTAACAGAGGACTTTCTTCAGGTCCAAGATCACAGAGGTGATCAATGAGGAAATCTCTATTGTCTGTCAGCTCCAACACATTGCTCACTAGGAAGGCTCTGCTGCCTGGAAACGTCCTTGCAATGAACTTGACTTGCGCTACGTTGATATGTGGCCCAATCCCCACAGGTATTACTGTGATATCTCTGTTCTTCAAAAACTCAAGGATATCAGGGAGTTTTTTTTGAGACTTGCTTGCTACAAATATCACTGCAATTTTGGCAGCATTGGTTCTTTCTGCTTTTCCAAACACATGCAACGCAGTGTATTTAAAGACTTCATAGATAGATGCTTCTTTATCACCTGTGTATTTTATGTTCTGGACGATTCTTCTCATCTGGGAATTCGTTTTGATATCCTTAAGGTTAAGATATATGGTGGGACCAGCCCTATACACCAGAATTGACACTCGGATTTTTTTCTGGGAGATGTGGAGTTTTTTCATCACGCCAATTATGAAAGTCTTCAGCTGTTCAAAGTCCTCCTCTGAGAGTTTATTGGAGCCATCAATTAGGAAGGCCAAGTCCATCATCTTGCTGCATGAGTATGCGCTGGCTGGTAGCTCAATGTCCTCCTCTGGAATAGGTGTTGTCAGAGTTAGGGTGTTCTCCACGTGCTCACAATCCACACAGGTTAAGTTCTTCCCTTCACACAGACTACAAAAACCATCAAATCAAGAAACCATCAAATCAAATTTAGCCGTAAAAAGCTGTGCTTATAACAACAAGTCATCCACACATAATTAAAGAATGCCAATACAAAACCAAACAACTCAAAACCACAACAAAACCAAAATATAATGTGAATTTCTTTTTTTCCACCACTCCAATTCCCCACATGGTATTGTACAGCTAAATCCCCTTTGTTCATGGATGTTTGTTTAGATCCAGGAAACATGACCAACTATGTGCCTGTCAGAGGTAACTCCTTAGGTCAGTCTTTGGCAGAAGAGGTAAAATCTGTGTCTGGAAACTGTCTGTGAACCCACTGAGCATCAGTAGTGCAGCAACCTACAAGCCACTGGTGGACTGAATTGGCTGATCTGGTTTGCTTCACAAGGAACCAAAACACGAAGCAAACTGCAGGCAGCTAACACAAAGTAAAATCCTAGAGTAGGAGAGATGTTTTATCTCTGCTATGACTCAGCAAACTCTGTGCAGGGGCCAGGTTTACACAGATTTTAATCTTACTGAAATTAACAGTCTTTTTTTTCTACCTCTAATGTGCTCTATATTCCCAATGGGTTTTTTTCCTGACTTCATTTTGGTTTGGATACAGCTTTGGCACATATTCATTGTCCACTGTTTCTGATGTCTCTTTTACCTTCCTATTATTTACCATGATTTATTTTTCAGTCCAGTTTCTCATATTAAATGGTTTATTTCAGCCACAGCTGTTATCTCTTTAGTCCTATGCCTTGCCTCACCATTTCTACTCACCTTCATTAGTACATTTTTCCCTTCCTCTTTCCACCTCAGCTCCCAATTTTCTTTCTCCCCCATCTCTGCCTTTCCCACAGTTCATCCTTCTGCACCTTTGTCATCCTCCACCTTTTACGAACTCTTTTATAATTCATCCATCTTTAGCAAGGCTTTAACAATTCTTCCCTTCTAATTCCCGGTTGCATGTTTCTCTTTACTTCCTAGAATCACAGAGGGGTTTTGGCTGGGAGAAATCTTTAAAGCGTATCTTGTCCAACTCTCCTTCAATGAGCAGAGACATCTTCAACTAGATGATGCTGCTCAGAGCCATGTCCAGCTGGACCTTAAGTATTTCCATGGACGGGACATCCACCACCTCTCTAGGCAACCTATGCCAGTTTTTCCTCAATCTCTTTGTAAAAAACTTCTTCCTCATATCTAATCTAAATTGAACATCCTTCAGTTTAAAACCATCACCCCCTTGCTCTGCCTCAACTGGCCCTGCAAAAAGCTTTGTACCCATCTTCCTCATAGGCTGAAGCACTGAAAGGTCACAATAAATTCTCCCCAGAGTCTTCTCCATCCTGAACAATCCTATCCTTCTCTGCCTTTCATCATAGGAGAGGTGTTCCAGCCCTCCGATTAACTTCACCTCTCAGAGAAAATAATGTGACTGCAGTCAGGCACAGGCTGGAACAGAAACCATTCATATATTCTCCTTGGACAGTCCAAGGAAGAGAGTAGGAAAAGGTTACAAAAGAGCAACCACCAAAAAACGCTTGTTTTCACTGCCAGAGAAAACCCAGGATGTACAAACGGCACGAGTCAATACTGGAGGAAGGTGCCATTTTCCAGGAAAATACTTCCCTTTACGTGTGGCACCTTCATTTATGTTCTCTTAGTTTGAGTGCTATGCTCTTTTCAAGCTCATTTTAGTGTCTTCCTAATTGCAGGATGCACAGCTACTTTTGTCATTAACATACAGCAACAGAAGATTTATTATTCTAATCCTAATATGAACAAGACTCTTCTAGTTTCCAATTTCCTTTGGATGTTTGCTATGAAATTCATTTTTGAGCAATATTTTCTATTGTTTGTACAGATGGTGTAGGCATCTAAATTAGGTGACAGCTATGCAAAAAGATGTTTCCCTAGTGAGGTAAGTTTTCCTAATGTTCTGAAATCTTTTGTGAGCAGCAGCCAGTGTATCAACATTTAAGATAAATTATTATTAAGCATTACAAAAATTAGAGAACAGAGACTCATTTAGGAAGACTCTTTTTTGACCTTTTGATGCAATTCAGGGCTCTTCACATATATTCTTTAAAAATACATACTTAATTGATCAGCCTAACAGTCTCATTCCCCAGGTTTATAGCTCAGTCGCACGCTAGCCCTGGCTATGGACCAGGGATTGAAAGTTTGTACCCATTCTGAGCCTCTGTGAGGTTCAGAACACTTGGAGATAAGGTGTTGGTCTGGGCTAATAGCTGCTGCAGTTTTACAACTCAGTTTCCATTAAATCTGATCAATTTACAAGTTGGAAAACTCTCTTTTATTTATAGCATTATAAACCACTAGTGAAAATATCCATCCATTGGCCAGACATCTAGAGAATGACAAATTTTCATAATATGCCACAGGGCATTAAAAAAAATGCAGTCTTTTGAGTTGAAGGCCCTCATCCTGCACAGTGCACAGCATCACACTCCCTGCTATTCATTTCATCCTATTTGGAATTGCCTGTATGCAGAATGAGACCATGGGTATCACCTTAAAATCTCATGGAAATTGGTTTTCCAGTAATGGGACACAATTCCAACTGCTCATTATCTCAGCAAGTTCTAGGCTGAGTGCACATTCAGACCTTGCACTATGCACAGGAATTTTTTAGCACTGGCAGAAGGAAAGAGTCTGACAGCTTAATTGATGTTGAATCACACATTGCACAAAAAGAAGTGGAACATCTGAAGCCAGTAGGGCCACCTACACATGGGGAAAGGACTTTTTTGAAAGGAATTTATGCATTTCACTTGCTTCAATTCAGCTGACATCCTGTAATCCCAACTACTGTCACTGAAAAACTTCAGCTCTGGGTGCTCTTTGAAGGTGTATTGACATAAAAGATGGTTTCCAAGCTTCTTTTTGAGTGGTATGTTTGAAGTTACATCCATAAACTTATTCATGGGGATGTATTTCAACCCTGACCCTTCATCATACACAAGAGGGATGCTGGTTCTCTGCACAACCCCATCATACCAAGATTGACAGTACTGTGGATCATCTCTGTTTAAAACTATTCTCCTTCCATGCGGGATCTTTTCACCTCCAACTGTACACACTGGACACTCTTCTGGGCTGATGCAATCCAGGGACAGCTCATCAAGTATTTTCCCTGTTTCAAAATAACAGAGCAGTGTAAAGATGCCAGTTGTCATGAACTGTAAAACTAATCATGGGGTTAAAAATAAAACAATGCTTCTGAGGTGGACTCAAACCTCCTGAATACTCTGCTGGGTGTTGAGGCCACTGCCAACTTAACACAGAGAAGTATCTCCTTCCCTCATAATGGCTTTTACTTAGATACTGGAAGCACCTAACCCAGTGTATAACCTACAGCAGCCAGCACCTCACAGAAGGGAAACATAGCTTTAGAATAAAGCACGGAAGATATCAGGGGAAAAGGGCATTTTCCTTTTTACATGTATATTATTTATCTCTCCTCCTCCAGAGATTCTCTGCCTCATTCTGATCAGGGCCCAGAATAGCTACTTGGGGTCTTAAAATATCATATTCCTTTGTGTCTTCAGGAATTATTTATCTGAGTTTTCAATCTACTTTTGGCCCTCGCTTGTTTTTCCCTCTTTCCCTTCCTCTCTTTCTTCTCCCTGTCCCATATTTCTCGCATTTTTTTCCTTTCCTTTTACTATGAGAGAGTTGTTGGAATAATTAAGCTGGAAGCTCATGCTAACGGGAGGATGCCAGCTGGGCACTTTCAGGAACATCTTGGATAGAATAAGCAGATCAAGGCAATGGGTTTTCCCCACTGCTGTAGCTGCTCTGAAGTAGAGCATTTTATCAATTTCCAGCATAAATTCATACCCTGCTTTAACCACAGAGTCAACAATCTCTGTTCTCACACAGCCCCTAATCCTCCAGTCTCATCAGGCTGTTCCCATCCTCTCTCATCCTTGCTGGCAGGGGTTCATCCTCCTCTTCTGGGCACCACTTCATGCCCTCCACACACTGTGCTCATTTCACAAACTCAAACCAAGATGCCCGACCACCTCCCTCATCAGGCAGTAAGGAATTACGGTGAAAACATCAGTGAGCCAGTTAAGAAGAAGAAAAGCTGTTTAAGTGAATCAAAAGATGGACTTACCTGCAGGACAGTGTACATGGCACCCTTCCACACACTGCAGAGGACACTCCAAAGCCTGGGGGTGTTGGCACGTGACAGGACAAGCGGGTCCACAGCTGTTGTATCTCCATTCACACTGATAATCTAATTCCTGTTTATTCAGGTCCTCACAGCTTTGTGCTATGCAGGCAAAGAATCAGAGGCAAAAAAAAAGAGTCAAACCAGAGTGCATATTTCACCATGCTTCTCAGAATTATGGCACCAAACATTGTACAAAGTGGACCACATATATATAGAAAAAGAAAGATTACTTCCTTTAAATAAATATTTTCTTTTTACTACATTATTGTTTTACTACGATCAGGGCAGGCCACCTCTTCACACTTGCATTTTCTTCACATAATGAAATACTTTCTCTAGACCAGAAATTCTTGGGTTTGATAATAGCAAATGCAACTCAATCCTAAACTGTAAACTTTAATTAACACACATGCATGGAAATGACTTTCTGTTCATGAAAGATTTTTCAGGCATTTCTGTCTGTGAGAGATTCTGACAGTGTCAAGGTCAGAGAGAGCCTGTGGAAATTTTCCCAGGTAGAAAGATATAAACATTCTCTGCTTGTTACTGATGTTTTGAAAAGATGTTTTGCAAGGGGTGTTGTTCCTTTGGCCAGTGGAAACTGTACCTTGCACTGTTTTTCTGAGAATTCTATTCACACACTCACTGTGTGGTTCTTGAGAGAAAGAGATTTCTTTGCTCTTTGCATTTTGGTTTGGCTTTTGCATGAATAAAACATCTAAGCCTTCTGATGATTCTGAGAATGGAGCCTCTTTTGTTGCTCTGGCCCTGGTAAGGGCCACATAACTGCAGTGCACATGTGTATGTAATACAGAAACTATTTCTTCCTCTTGATCTTGTACCACAGGCTCTCACACCCCCTAATTGATGTATGGGTTCACCAGGTACAGAAACAGAACAGGGGGTGGGAATATCAGAGCGAGCTGTTAGCCCAGCCCCATTGAGGTGAAATTCTCTGGGTGTCAGTGGGAGCAGAGCTAAATCAGACCAGTCTGAGCCAAAACCTGGAACCTTTTCACCCAGTTCTGCCTCATGTTTTCTGTACTTACGGCACAGGGTCGGTGACCTCCAGTGAACAGCAATGCCCTTCTGTGCACAGGCCTGCGCGTAGGCCGCGATGGTGTCGCAGAAGCAAGCACAGTCCCCGATAGACTCACAAGCACAAGTGTCATACAGGCAAATGTCAATGTAGGGCTCAGGATTCACCTACAAGAGAGAAACACGGGGTACAGGACACTCTGAGACCCTTCATCTCCTTCCTGTCCACACATTATTAACCTTCAGATGGTTTGGCTGCTCCTCTTTCCAAGAGGTCGAGGGGTTGCATAAATCAGTGCAAATCTTTCTGCTGACGTCAGCAAAGATTCAAATTGGGCCATGCTCTCAAAGTTGCTACAGATACTGCAGTTTGTAGTCACTTAATATTTTTAGGCCTTGTCCCCATCCCTCTCGTGCAGCAACTTGGGTATAACACAGCCTGAATGGTGTTGCATTGGCTCAGCCCCCCCTTCCCTCAAATCTCAACCCTTAGGTTTCACTTCATGTGCAGTCTCTGGGCTGTACAATAACAAGTCCCTTGGGCAGAAGTTACTTCATAGCTTAGTAGGTGCATTTTCCCATAAAAGCTCCCATAAAGGTGCATTTTTCCCATAAAGCATCAGCTACAGGACAAAGTGAGAGACGAGAACACCAGCCAGCCTCTGCCAAGTCCTACGTGCTGTCAGCACAGCCACACTTTTTCCCTCCCCTGTAATCAATGCCAGCACAAATCATGCAGAATTGCAGAATGTGAAACACGTGACCCAATACTCACAAATTTTGTGCATTCTTCAAAGACACTTCCAGACAAAATGCTGCACGATGTTTCTACCATCATCTGCTTCACTATGTTTCCACCACACAGTGGAGACATCAAGGTCTGTTCCAGGTTGGGCTTAATATTGTAAGAGACAAGTAGAGATTGCATTAGCCTTGTCTTCAGGACCTTGGGACTCTTCAAATCGAAGTAAGAGACTCACTAGCAATTTTTCATGACAAAGGAAATTGTTTCTTTGAGTAAAGTTTCAACCTGTTGTACAACAGACACAGATCCTGTTGCAGTAGAGCAGATCTCCTCCTTGATTTTCTCCAGCTCTTACTTGTACCCTGCAGTTCTAACTCAGGCATTTGGATGACAGGATGACTACACCAAACACCCATCCTGACCAATGATCATCCGCAACTCCTCAGAAGGTCCATGAGACTTAAAAATATGATCAGACTTCAGCAGACAATACCCAGGGCTGCTGCTGAATAAGAACAGCTTGGTAATCTTCCCTCCTCCCATTTAATTTACCTAAGAAAAGGGACCACTAGTACTGACATGGAATTTAACACAGCAACACCCTGCAGGTCCTGTCCTCTGCCAGTAACACTGAAATAAGCAGCTGCTCCTTTCTCAGTCTTACCCTGTGGCCTCACTCCATAGTAATGCAACTTTTTACTGCACTGCAATCAAGTCAAATGAAAAATAGTGACGTTCAGCAAGGTAGTACTGTGGCTATGTCACATTTGCATATATTTAGCAAACTAACCCAAAAGATTTCATGTGATTAAGAATAAATGCTTCAATGTATTTTTCTGGGAATTTAAATCTTGCAAGAAAAGATCTTAAAAAGCTCTTTCCACCCTCCTGTCCCTGATCATTCAGAAAAATTTTCAAGGAAAAAGAAGAGCAGCAGCTGAATGAAATGCTTTTTTTAAAAGATGTCAAAACAAGTTGTTTTCAACATGTTCCCTTCCACATTTCACTTGGAAATACTTTGGGATTTATTTTTCAGCTACATATAAATTTATTATTCAATTCCATTCTTTCAAAACTCTGTATTTGGAAAATTGGAAGTAGACTCTCATGTGTAATATAATTAGCATCCCATGCATTGGGACATAGATAACACTTTCAGAAAGCAAGCATCCTCCCCAAAATTCACGTGCAATTATGGATGTCAATAAGGTCTCCCATCCCTTCCTGTATCCTGCTTTTTCTGTTCAAGCCTTTCCAATCAGAAAATAACAACCAAATATGCTTTACTAAAAATAGGAAAAAAAAAAGAGAATCATATAGAAAGAAATTAACTTGTGCAT
The DNA here is from genome assembly GCA_013396875.1 of Vireo altiloquus. Classification (NCBI taxonomy): domain Eukaryota; kingdom Metazoa; phylum Chordata; class Aves; order Passeriformes; family Vireonidae; genus Vireo; species Vireo altiloquus. The sequence continues at coordinate 267,864 of VZRF01011443.1, forward strand.
TCCATAGTTTCTAATGGACAGGCTAAGAACTGGGATCTAGAAATCTGAATAGGGAAAAATGAAATTTTTATCTGAACTCCCCTTGACTGAAAATTACAGCTATTTTTTTAAAGATAAAACTCTAAAATTGTATTTCCAGTGATACATGGATTTCAAGCATCTGGGCAGGATAATTCTAGGAACAGCCTCTATCATACAAATTGACTATTAATGTTAACATTCCTCTGAAGGCAGGCAGCACACAAGCTTTACAAAAGTTAATTGACTTTTTACCAGATTTAAAGAAACAATATTATTTGGCCAAAACATGAGGGAAGGAGTTAATTTCTACTTATTTTAATCCTTTCAAAGCTCTTTGTCCACTCTTTAATGATACTGTAACCCATACTAATTAGTTTTCACAATTCATTCACAATCACCTTTGCAACATCAGCACAGAGGGAATTAACTTTCCAAGAATTCCCAAAGTCAACTGGATCTACTTCAAGGTGTTCACTGCTGCTGGTCAAATCATTGTTTTGGATTCCATCAAAATTTCCACACAGACCACACACTTGATCCTTGCAGGGAAAGAAACACAGAAAGCATTAATCTTACACCTGTAGACCGGCTTAGGGTTTTGTTAAGAAGTCTTTTTAGCCTGGTGCTTTAATGCCATGAGGTTTAAAAACTGAATTCCCCACAGCCTTGCCAAGCCCACTGGAACAGACACAGTCTCTCCCAGAGAATGTGTCGCTCCCATTCCCACTCTGCTTTGCTGGAAGCAGGACCGTGCCATCTCCAAGGGCTCCAGAAGGCAGGACTGCTCTGATCAGCAGTGCCTGGTGGCTCTGTTTGGAATGTGTCCCTACAATCCCATTTCAGTTTTGGAGACCACTATCCTATCACCATCACTGGCTCCTCACACTGTGTTTCTTGAATGCAGAAGAAATCACTCAAGGCATGGTTATTCTGAGGCCCCACAGCATTCATCCTTTCTGTCATAGCTCCAATGACCCAGGATTTGCCCCTTATGGTTGAACAACCACGAAAATAAGGCAGTTGTACAGTATTATGAAACAACCCTTCCATTTTCAAGCAAGTGCCTAATATTCCATGGAAACCTACATTTAAAAAAAAAAAAAAAAGCTGTTCCCCAGGGACAGGTTAAGTACATTTTTTAGTGAGGCTAAGAAGTAAAGCAAAAAACACTTACTTTGAAATTGCCTTTTAAGATAACAGAGACTCCCATGGCCAGGTCCCAGGTCACACTGATGCTTTTGCCCAGTAAAATGATGTAATAACGGCCAGACTTGATGACATCTAAATTATCATTTTCACCCTTAGGAGGTACTCTGATGTTTACCTGAATGAGAGAAGCACATTGTGCTATCAGCAGTGTGTCTAATTATTATTCAAGATAGGTGATTTTCCCAGTGGGACACATTAACAGGTGCTTCTAAACATGCTGTTCTCTAGAAAGTTTCCATATGCTATCCAGATGCTCCAGAGAAAACCAGAAATTTGGGAGACAAGTACAATATTTCAATCTCATCCCAGTTCCAAAGTTTTTGAATGGGGTCCCAGGGTATAACACACCAATGCCAACACATGAAGCAGGGCTGATAAAGACAATTATCTTTTCTATCAGAAAAAATATCAATTAATTACCAGTTTAGTATTGGTCACTGATTAACTGAATTATTGCACATTGGTTTGGGCTTTTCTTATTTCAGCTTTTTAGGAAACGTAACAATTCTGTCCTTCTGGTTCAAGGAAGAAGAAGGAGAACTGAACATATCAGTGGCCTCTGAAAGAAAAGAGTCTGATTCTGGAGTCAGGAAGGACCTTCTAAAAAACTACACCACTAGGAAGAATCCAGAGAGATTCCTTTCAGTGTCAATTAATTTTTTCCATTACTTTCCCTTCCCCTGTGTGCCTCTTTCCATCTGGCTGCAAATTCACTGCCTCCAGCTACCAAGAATTTAAGAGATTAATTTAAAATGTTCTCTTTCACACCATAATCCCCTTTCAATGGGAACTCTAATAGGATTATTAAGCACATTCGGAATGAAAAGTCTGGCATGGCTGTATTTTCAGCACCAGTGAAAGAGGCAGATGAAAACTTTCAATCAGTACAAATAGCAATTAAAGTAAAGGAGAAAGAAGAGGCCAGAAACCATTCATCCACTCCTCTACTTTGAGGGCAAAATATTTATTTATCCCACTATTCTTTCTTGCTCAATTCAGTAAGAGCTCAGCACCATAATTCAATTCTTTTCATCTCTGATTTATCATCAGAAACATTTACCGCAGAGAAGACGGTTCATATCTTCCATAGATCTCCTAAAGAAGGCCTCCAGTGTCTTTAGGGAAGATATTAAAAGATATTTTGGAGACTGAAAGCTTTTTAACCTTCTTCTATGCCCAACGTATTACTACACAGTATAGTCACTTGACCACTTAAAATTCTAGAACAGCCTTTGTCTTTCCAAATTCAGAGTTCCAAAAAACAGAAGAGGACAAAGTTGAGCTGCGAGGTTGACCTAAATTACAGAATTTTTATGTTTATGGAGGCTTTTTGCCCAACCATGAAGTCATAAACTTTTGACCTTGCAAACTTGCAGATTTGTTCAGAAAAGCAAAAATTATTTCATGGGTTTTTTTAAACATCAGCCAGAACTGTAACATGCAGATACTTCAATTTTTACCCCATTTACCTAAAAGTAGAAGCTGCTCTCAAAACATATCATCTTAAAACAATGTTAATTGGAAACATTTTAATGGCCAAAAAAATATCTGATTCTTCTGCTTGCTTCTAAGAACTCTTGTGGAAAAAGTGTAGAAAGTCACCACTGAACGGGATTTTGCCTAGGAATCTCCGTATCAGTTGTTTTTCCTTAATCCCTCTTTTGGTTATTGTTATTTCTAAGCAAACCTGCTTCTAGACATTATTACATTGAGCCTTAAAATCTCTAAAGAGCTAAAAATTCACTCAGGGTCATGTGGTGTAATACACATCTAGCTTTTGCAAGGACAGGCCCTCTCAGGAACAAAAGCTTTCTGATGCTGGAGTTGCTGGATGCCTAAATCACCTGCTGTTTTCTTCTGGTCCTTTCTTGCATGTCCAAAAAGAATCACAGGTTTCCTGAAAATCTGTCACCTAAAGAAGCTTTCAGACAAAGCCCAGCCCGATGGAATGATCCCTGCACTGCTACTCACCCTCAGCCAGGCAGGGGATTCTGTAGCCATAGAAATAAAGAATTGGACAACCAATATATCTTGTGTTCATTCCTGCAGCACCCAAAAGCCTTCATGGATCCTATTTTGCCAAGGTGCTGCACAGACACCTTTAATAAAGGTCATGTATTTGTGTTCCTGCCAAGGCTCTCTGGCAATTTGCAGACAATTCCAAACCTGGTACAGTTTTATTTGTTAACCCAAAACAAGGCAAATGTAGAGTGGTTTCACGTTTCACTGGGAACATTCCTGCAAATCTCTGGTCCAGATGCCAGCTCAGAGCACAGGACTTCTGAAAAGGGAGCAAGTGGAACACAATAATCCACTGCAGCCCTGCAATGGTTGAGCTCATGGGCAGCCTGAATTGTTACAGTGCTCAAGGCAAAGGGCTGAACTCTGCCCTCTGGAAACCTCATTTCCTGCTGGAAAGGGACATGGAAGGTGGAAGTGATTCAATTCTTCCATGTTTGTTAGTAGGAAAAGGAAGAAAAAAGAAGAATACAGTCAGGTGGATATTCCACCTAGCAATTTAACAGGGAAAAGCACAGCTGACATTACACTTTCAACTTGTTTGAGCTGTGACTTTTTTTTCCCGTGTGCTCAGTCCTTCAGATTGCTAAATCAGCTCTGATATTTTAGTAGCCATGGGTCAGTCATTTCTTAGCCCTTCCTTGCACTTCACGTTGCTGGAAACAGGCTTTGACCAACCATGTTTAGAAAGGGTCTGGGACCCCCAATATATGAAGGACATGGAGCTGTTGGAATGAGTCCAGAGGAGGCCAAGATGATCAGAGGGCTGGAGCACCTCTGCTGTAAAAACAGACTGAAACAGTGGGGATTGTTTAGCCTGAAGAAAAGGCTCCAGGGAGATCTTACTGTGGCCTTCCAGTACCTAAAGGAGCTACAAAAGAGCTCTTGAGCAGGGCCTGGAGTGACAGGACATGGGGGAATGGCCTCACACTGACAGAGAGCAGGGTTAGGTTGAATATCAGGAAGAAATTGTTCCCTGTGAGGGTGGTGAGGCCCTGGCACAGGCTGCCCAGAGAAGCTGTGGCTGCTCCATTCCTGGAAGTGTTCTAGGCCAGGTTGGATGGGACTGGGAGCAACCTGGGATAGTGGAAGGTGTCCTTGCCCATGGCAGGGAAGTAGAACTATGTAATTTTTCAGGTCCCTTCCAACACAAACCATTCTATGATTATCTGAGATAAACTGGTTGGCATCAAGCAGAAATACCAAAACAGCATTATACCTCTGCAAAATGGATAAATACACCCCTGCTAATCTGTTCATTTTATGATCAAGAACCCCTGAGTGTGAGGTCATTCGTGCCTCATCTTACTGAACAATCTGAAATTCTTTTCCCAAAAAAAAAAAAAAGGAAGGAAAGAGAAAAAACAGAGTACATACATTTCCATTAAACAGCTCTATTTCCCCTTCTTCATACACAATGACAACCCTTTTGGTGCACTTTTCTCCAGTGAAGCCACAACCTTCATTTGAAATGAGTATCCGGAACGTTCCAGAGTCACCCTTGCAGAAATCCTATCAGATAAAAAAAATAAAAGAGTCAGTAATGTGGAGTATTTGAAAAACACATACAGGGAGAAACAGAGAAGAAAGAAGCCTCAAACAACAGTGTGTAATCTGTGGCAAATAGATATATATTGGCATGCCAATTGTTCCCATATTCATTTAGTTTGTGCTTAGCACTGATATTCGTGTGGTCAATCCCTTAAAGGGTGAGGCACACTCTGCCAGTGACACACACATGCATAATTTGGAGAGTATTCTTTGGAAGGGAGAATCCACAGTGTTACAGTATCTGTGATATTTAAAGATGTATGATGGGCACAGTGTACATCTGAATACACAGATAGCAATACATTAAGCTTTTCTTTTAAAATCACTATTTCTGAGATCCTTGGAGAGTTCATACTACAATTCTATGATGACTCATATCTCTCTGGTCTTTTAGATTTTATTTTTTGGTAGTGATCATTTGTTTCAGTACACACTTTTTAAGAAAAAGGCCCTGTGTGGAGTTCTCTGTGTCTGTCATTTATGGAAAACAGACCTAATTCCATTTTAAGCAGTTTTGTAGTAGTGTATGGTATTGCTGCCCATAAGACCTTTACACAGAGCTCTCACTAGTGGCAGAGCAATCACTCCTCAAAGATAATCCAGCTGGCATCAAGGTGGGGACATATTTCAAAGACCAAGGCAGAGACAGGTTGATCACACCTTCCTACCTAAGGAGAATTGCAAGAAGGAATGTACACATCACACTGTAACTGCAGAATATGGTTGTTACCAATCAGCAGTGAATCCATCTAGTTTTAGACCAAATTTTCAGATAAATCCTTGTTTGCACAGACATTTCTAAATACATGATAATTTGCACGTAGACAAGCCTTTATCTTATTTAACTCTAAATTCTGGCTGTTTCCACAAATCAAAAGTTGATTTCAGTGTGCTCTGCCTTTATCCCTCTCTCCTCCTTGCTGTGAAGAAAATGGATATTGTCGGTGGACTCCCAAGCAGGTGGTGCATGGAACAGGACAGAGACCATGCTGAAGGGAATGAGCTGAGCCTGTGCTCTGGGGGCATTTAGGGCAGGTTCACTGAGCATTCCCTGTCTCACTCAGCCAGACAGCAAGCTACCACTACAGGATAAAGAGGAAAAGGAGGAAAAGTTGATTTATGGATATCCACAGTTCCATTTTAGAGATGAGATTCAGACAGCTCCTCTCAGTACCAAGGTGCTCTCATAAGGTTCACGGTGGCCAGCTGGACATGTGACAGCCTGACTTCTACAGAACACAACACACTCTTCAAAGTTCTCAAGACATATCTGACAACATTAATAAGCTCAGTTCTCCTCGACTGTACATCTGGCTAAGCAATTAGAAACACTTTACTGTGATTTATCCAAACACTGGGCTTCCCACCTGGTGTAAAACTCTTTATATGATCAGGCAGCTTTAGCATTTGACATGCTCTTACCTGAGCTAACACATATTGGCAGTTTCCTGGAAATTTGTATTTCAGTCCATCAAATGTCAAGTAATGAGCTGTACCAATAGCAGTGCAGGTGCCATCACACAGATCTTTGGTGCACTCCCACTTCCTCCCCTGGCACACGCTGTAACAGAGGAAAGGAGGCAGTGACAGTTGTCCTTATTTCAATGTAAATAACAAGCAAGAGAACGCAAAGTGATTTAGGCAAAGGGAAAGTGCCACAGTCTCTGCCCCCAGGAGCTCTCTACCACCAGATGACAGGCTCTCTCATTAGCATAAACTAGCATAGGATAGCAGTGGGTGTAGGAATCCAAAGAGTGCATTAAGATTAAACGAATGAGGGGTGTGTTTCTCTGTTTCTTACAAAGCTGCATGTAGGACTCTGCGTGGTTTGAATTTCCCTGTTACAAAATAGGACAGGATAGAGTCTGCTGCAATATTCTTTCACACAATAATTTTATTTAGGATATGTTGCTCTGCTCCCAGCACCCTTTCAGCAAAACAGAGCATCCACCACTATTGCCTTTTTCCAGAGGTATCCTGGAGGACCACAACCTTGCTACAGAAGCTGGAAATATGAAAGGGGAACTTTCTGAGCAAATAAAATAAAAACTAAAATCAGTGGAGAGTCACAATACTATTTGACACAATATCTAATAATGATAATTTAATAAACAAATAAGCAATATATTGCTGGAGGATGGCAAAACATTCTTATACTAAATGCTCCATGAATGCAGATGGACATCATCACTTCTCCAGAGAATTTCTAATCAAGCTCAGTGAGGGCAGGGAAAGAAGAATTCAATCCATGCTTTACAGACATAAAAACTCCAGGATAAAAAACTTGAAGTACTTTCCCAAGATCAAATTGCTACCCAAAAGAAAAACTAGGCACTGAACTGAGTTCTCTAACAATGCCTTAACCTGAGCACAGACATTGTTTAATATTGGTAACATTTTACATTATAATAAATATTGTGCGAGACGTTTTCTTCAAAGAATGAAATTTCAGTAACATGAAATCTATTGCCCTCTCTCCTCTATGAATTCTCTGCTAACAGTTACTGAAGAGCAAGGTTTTGTAAATACGTGCACAGACAGATTATCAGGGACATGGGGTAGTTAAATTCAGATTAGCAAATTTCTGCCGTGCACTGCTCCACAAGTGTGACTCCAAAATTTTCATTGAGCTCCACGATGAATTCCCAACACATTGCATAACAGAAGGTTCACCACTGGCTTAGGCTTGGAGACATTCCATTGTTCGTGAATTAGGGTCTCCCATATGTCAAGTCGGATGTAAACGCCAAATCTGACACCTCTGGCTCACATATTGCCTTTGCAGGTGTTCACATCTGGCTAAGAACAAGTGAGAATGAGAACTCCTGCAACAGCAGTACAAAAAGAAAAAAAAAACAAAAGAAAAGGAAGATCTCGACCTCCAAAACGCAGCCTCTCAATCCTTATTAATTCTCAAAGCAAAAGTAATTTCCTATATCACATTCTAAATGACATTTGACTTGATATTTGCTGAGAACTATCAGGAAACTTTTCAAAGTCACATAGTTCAAAAAAGCCCTAGCGACATTTTTGAAGGCACCTTATTTCCAATTTTACTTTCACACTCACGAAAAACACCTAAAATTTGAGGAAGAACTTTTTTTCAATGAGACAAAGCCTGATTTCTAACGTTTCCTCGACCCTGATATTGAAGGAAATTCTATGTATTTGAGGAAATATAATTTACAATGGCATTGCCAGAATTGAGTGGGCAATTACAAGAATGAAGCAACATGGCTATGATTATTTTAAGATCAAAGATTATAGGAATGACTGAAAAGAAAAAGGCTGATCATGGTTATTGTGAGGAATCCTGAAAATTTCTCAACACTGAGGAGTTTCATGCTGCACTTTTTTTGTTTCAATAAAATTTTCATGGTGCCTGTTTTTAAGATGAGTCACTTTTATCTACAGGCAATGAAAGCAGATTATAGAATATGTATCAAGACAAAAAATATCAATTTCTCCTCCATCTTTTTCCCTTTCAAACTTATTTTTCCCCAGGTTTAATTACAGTAGATGGATTCACAATGCTATATGTAGATGCAAAGTAAAGAAATGAAACAAAACACTGAAAGAAAAAACAAACACATTTTTATACGGAAAAAAGATATTTCCATATAAAACCTAAATCCAAGGCTAACTTACACCAGTTAGGAGGGATCCCACTAGTTAAAAAGTGCAAAACTTGAAAATCACTGTTATTCAAAGATCAGTGTAGCAAACAAAAATCAAGCCTCGGACTCTCAGTGCTGCTGATTCTCTGACCCAGCTCCACCCAGTCATCCAGAGGATGACAAACATTACTCCCAGGGTTGCCACAGAGCTGGGCAGGGACATTTGGAGTAGAATGTACAACAGATTCTCAAGTCTGAGTTCTGAAACACCCCAGAACTTTCACACTGCTGGTGGCTGAATGTCCCACACCCTGGACTCTTGGAGCTCTGAAGGAAAGGGCCACCATTCCCTCCACACACCCATGGAAAGCAAAGCACCTCCAGGGCAGCCAACCTGCTGTGCAGGAGAAGCCAAGAGTGGCCCACTGTACTTTACCAAAGGCTGTGCTGAGGGCTTCCCTCTGTGCAAACTCAGCAGCTCAGAACTCCCTTCTGAACCTATAAATCCTTTCTCAGCAACCAAACAGGATAAGGGTGAGAGACAAGAGGATAAGGGTGAAAGACACGGAGCACTTACTCTTTTCTTGTAAGAAAGTACCAGTTTTCCATCCCTTTTCATGTTTTTAAATATATCAATAGACAGAGTACTCTTTTGAGATATAAGAGGTTGACCATGTCTATTCCTAATTCTTTATCATTTGTCTGAAGAGCTCCTAGCATGTGAAAGCTGGTGCATCACACAATAGCTGGTGCATCACACCCCTTCTGGCTGAAAAGGGCTGATTTGAAGGGCCTCAGACAACCAAAAAAAAAAGGGAAACACAACAGCAAAGCATAGTGACAAAGCCCAGGCTCCATTCCTCTCACCCTAAAGCATATAGATCCTAAATTGTTATCTTGTGTTGCAAAATCTACTATCTAGTGCCTACAGAGGACTTGCACAGACACACAACTATTTGTAGGGCACGAGGCAGAGGTTGCCAGACGTTGCAAGGAATTTTATTGGATCTTTGTGCAACATGCAAAGGGAATGTGCTGTCTGTGCAATTACTGTGCTGCAAAAACTGGCTTTCCATAAAACAGATCTGTTCAGCAAACAATATTTGGTGTCATCAGAAACACATAAGGCTCCCTGAAGAAAAAAACACCCTTCCAGTGGCTCACCAGGTGTTGCAGTCCTTGGTCACTGTCTCTCCCTTGGAATATTCTCTTCCATTGTGGAAACACGGGCACCTCTCAGGAGCAACACACTTGTTTTCATGTCGCACCTAAGCAGAAAATACAGTTTGTCACCACATGGGGCTGTTGGCACACAGCCATGTGCAGGGCGAGCAAGCAGCCAGGAGCAAGCGCAGAAGGTGTGCATGAAAAATAAAAGAAAAATTGAAAAGAATAAAAGAAAGGGTGAAGGCTATCCAAGGTAAGAAAGGTACAGCACTACTAATACTTCCACCCATTAACATAGAGCTGTAGGTACATAAATCACAGTGTTAGGGGTACACGAATCACAGCTTGCTCCCATCATCTCGAGCTGCTGGGAGAATAGATGACATTATAGAAGAATGTCACCATGAGAAAGTCCAGGATGCAGTGAAGATAAAACCAGGCTAACCTGAATATGGAGAGCAGGTGAATAGCTTCTCACACACAACAAACTAGAAAAGCACCTACTAGAAAAGCAGACAAAGGGCCCAGATGGACTAAAAGTGGAAATAGAAAGACTGAGGAGGACACCAGAAGACACAGCACCTGACCCACACACACAGAACTGCAGGTTCTGCTGTCACAGACAACAGCCCCTTAACAAAGCCAATCCTCTCTCAACTCGCCTCTGAAAATTGCAGTAATCACTCATTTGCTTTCAAATCCCTATTTATTTCCTGGAAGGCAGGATAAATATCAGTCCACTTGAGGTATTATTCCACTCTCTCTGCAACAGGCCTCTCTGTTGCTGGGAAATAGGACATTGTGTTCTACCTATATTTTCAGTTTCACCCTTCTGATCTGAGTTTCCCTCCAACAACAAATCACTTGATCCACTTAAACAAAAAAAAAAACAAAACAAAACAAAAACAAACCAAAAAACTACAGCCAAAGAAAAACAAGTAATGCCTTTAGACTATTCAGTTTTTTCATTCCTTTTCTATTTTCTTTTTCTGTGATTACTTTCCATTTTGAAGACCTCCAGTTTCAGAGAATCAAACACAACCAAAGCTGGCTATGCTGACTTTTCACTCAATAGCAGTTCTGGCAAAGCCAGGATAGGTTTGGCTCTTGTTTCATGGAATACCTAAATGGAGAGGCCTTCCCCTTCTTCTCATTCAAAAGTCACAAAATATCACCTTCCCACTTTAAACTCTTTCTGCAAAATCATTAAAATAGTTTATTTTTTACCATTAAATATGGGCCAATGAGATCAATGTAGTCTGAACGCCAGGTTAATAAAGAAGAACAGCTTTGCCTTTTCCTATGGGGCAAACTAGAACTGCCACATGGAATAACTCATAAAAAACATTTCACAGTCCAGAGACCCCTTCTTCATATGTAGCTCCATGTGCTCTGTGGCTTATGGAGAGGTGCATGATTATGCCAAATGAAATCACTTCGATAGAAGCAGAATGGAAACAAAGAAATGCTTTTCTAGATAATGGAGCTGCAGTTCCACCTTCACCTTTACAAAGGATGGTGAGAAAACAGTCCAGAGAAGACCAGAAAGAAGATTTTAATGCCTTCTCTCCTTCCTTCCTGGTGGCATTTAGGAAAAAAGCAGGAATATGACCTCACACTCGTGGCTAGGTTTCTGAATTTTTGCAGTGTTCTGCAACAGAGTTCACAATACACTTGAGGGCTTGCCTCTGGATACAAAACTTGGGATTAGACATCTGGTCAGTAAAAGGAGAACTAGAACATCTTCTTGCTCCCTAAAAACTGGTATAGATTTGTACTAGTATTTCTATCACAATTAGAGCAACAACTGCTAATCTACCAACAAGGAGGGAAGAGCACCTTGTCTGAACACCACAGAGTGGGTGGGATTCAGCAAGCAGGACATAAAAACCCAAAGCAGACTTTGACCAGAAGAACGATCATTTTCCCTGCAAAACTCAATGAATTATGATTTTGTTAACAGTAACACACAATCTACTGGTCCTATTAACACCCCATCCAAAAGCTGGGGCACATCTGGCAGCTTGATGCCATGCTGCACTACAAGGACCATGTGGTACCCTACAAGGCCAGGAGCACTATTCACAAGCAGCTGGATTTGCTGTGGAAGTCTCTTGATCCATCAACAGACTGCAGTTAATAGAGGAGATTTAGCAGTCCTGAGTGCTTGAGATGACAGGAGGCAGCAGCACTGGGGAGGCAAGCACAAAAGGACATAGGTTTGTAATGAAAACAGCAGCTATTTTCACCATTAAATGCCCTTAGGATGATGCTCTGCATCCATGGGATTACAAGTGGTTGACTAACAGCTAATGATTCTCCCATTACTTGGGGATCAAACAAATGTCCATAATTTCCTTGCTCTGTCTTATTAATTGCTAAACCTTGAAAAATCTTACAAAAGGAAGGACAATATTACAGGATTCAGAACTTCTTAGAGTCTCCTTACCCACACTCATAGGAGGTGATTGTCCTGCTCTGCTCTGCTGGTGCAACCTCACCTTGAGTCCTGGGGACATCTTTGGGCAGCACAAAATAAGAATCTAAAGCTGTTAGAGAGCGTCCAAAGGAGGCTACAAAGATAGTGAAGGGCCTGGGGGTGAAGCCACATGAGGAGAGGCTGAGGGCACTTGGTCTGTTCAGCTGGAGGAGAGGAGACTGAGGCCAGAGCTCACAGCAGTTCTGCAGCTTCCTCAGGAGGGGAAGAGGAGGGGCAGGCCCTGATCTCTGCTCTGTGTGACCAGAGACAGGACCTGAGAGAAGGGCTGGAGCTGTGTCAGGGGAGGGGTTAGGATGGATTTTAGGAAATTTTCTTCCTCCAGAGGATGCTGGGGCACTGAACAGGCTCCCCAGGGAATGGGCACGGCCCCAAGGCTGCCAGAGCTCCAGGAGCATTTGGACAACACTCTCAGGGATGCACAGGGTGGGATTGTTGGGGTCTGTGCAGGGTCAGGAGTTGGACTGGATGATCCTTGTGGGTCCCCTCCAAGTCAGGAGATTCTATGGTCCTGAAATCCATCTCAATGAGCCTAAACTTCAAACTCTCATGGTCAACAACAATTTGGTGAGCATCCCTCTGTCAGGAGGAGCTCAGACATTGCTCTGTTCCACCTGACACACCTGTGGATTTCAGTGGAAAGTCAGCCAAAGGTATAAAGGAGCATGGCATTAAGTAAAGGAAGCAGGTCAGATTAGAACCCAATAGCGAATAGGCTTTAGAATAAGAGATGGGTCTAGGGTAGAAGGGATCTTAAAGATCACACAGTTCCATGAACAGGGACACCTTCCACTATCCCAGCTCGCTCAGAGCCCCATCCAACCTGGCCTTGGGCACTTCCAGGGATGGAGCAGCCACAACTGCTCTGGGCAACCTGTGCCAGGGCCTCACCACCCTCACAGGGAACAATTTCTTTCATTAATTTTTGCTTTAACTAAAACAGCCTCTCACCCTCACTGGGCAAACAAAGACAAGTCAAAAACACGTTAGGACATCAAAATGTGCTGGTTTACACTTCACTTCTCTTTCTTGTGTTAGCTGTATGGCTCTGAGGTTTATTTGACATGCCCACCTCCTCATGAAGACATTGTAATATAGGATAAGGCCACATTGAAAAATATACAAAAGAGAAATCAAAATAGTCAGGTAAATTTCAGTTGAAATCAGTCAGCAAGGGAAAAAAAACCTTCCAAACTTTCCTGGTTAAGATGTTTAGGGTTTGGAGTTTTTTTCCTTTTTCGACTAATTTATCAAAGTTTTAGAAATAGTTTTATTTCAGCAGTCAGAATGCAATAAAATATTTTATTTAAATTTTAAACCTTAATTTTGTGTCAGTTGTTGGGAATGGAAAGAAACTAATTTTCTCCTTTTGGAGTGTCTGGATCTTGTGCTCTCTGATTGTTCTGCTCCTCTCTTTCCCCAGAAAGGTGGTTAACACTCCATTTGTATATTTATTAATATTTTCCAATGGGAAAAACCTGAAGTGCAGTAAACTAATCTGAGAAAGCATATTTTTCCCCACACTTCTGCACATATGTTATGATTTCTCTTTTCTGCTCTGCAAAAGGGTGACAAGTAGGGAAAATTTCCCACCTTCCAGACGATCAAAGACAGAAGAAGAAGAATTATTTTTACAACATATTGAACATTTTCATTTGCTAGAAATCAAAACAACGTGAAATACTAAGTCAAGATGAACTGGAAAACTTATTTTTCAGTTGAAAGGAATGAGGTTTTGTCTTCAAGCTAATGAGTTATCCATGAACATTGATAACTTTCATATGCTACTGTAGGGCAAAAGAAAAAAAATTCTTCAGTAAGAAGGCACAATTTCTTCCAGCATGACATGTGTTAATATTTATGGGAACACATGTTGAGTAATCTGTTACTTCCCATAGACCTTCCTGCAAACAGCAGCTCACCTCTGTGAGTGCTTGTAAATTAGGCAGGATTACACAACACCAGTAAGGGAGACTGACCAGTGAAATGGTTATTCCTTTTTCCAGGAAAAAGAAATAACCTTTATTGCTCACCTATGTTGGTATAAGCCTGGAAAACACAGACTTTGACTTGATTTTGCAGAACTCTGTCTGTGTTCCCAGAGTTAGAAAAGGTCAGGATGGAGAGGAGATCCTGGTCACCATCCCAAATCCTTCTCTAGTGGGGAGGCACAAAGCCTCATCGCAGAGTGCTGAAATGAAAAACCAGGCTCCAAAGCTCATCCCGTTGGGTAAGGAGGAGGAAACTGCTCTTTGACAATGAGCTGGCAGGCCTGTGGAGCCAGGAGACAAACAGAGGGCAAAGGGGATGCACCTGAAGGGAACTGGGCTCGATCCTGTCTTGGCATGACAGTGGCTACAAGGGGTAGGAAGCATGGGTTTCTCCTGTCGATGCTTTGGTGCATCTTGTGATTTTTACTCTCTTCCCAGAAGGGAAGCCAATGAGAACAAGTAATTCCAGGCTGAGTTTAGTGAAGATTAAACCATACTGTCATCTAGTGGACACAGAACTTATTTTACTAGTATTTTTTAAAAAATACTGAACCTGATTCTTCAATGCAAAACCTGACGAACTACTTTGTTGAACTCAGAGGTGTGTTTGACATCACTGCAAAGTCAGCTGGAGTTTCCAGTTCCAAAAGCCCAAAGATTGCTCACTTGGCAACAATTTTATGAAACAATTGCTTGTTCCAACTTACTGAAAAAGAATGTGAAATACTGTACCAAATATGAAGGTTAATTACTATGAGTTTTTTCCCTCTGAAGTAGTTATCTTTATTTGTTTTCCACAATTATGTCAGAAGTGTACTATATTACCATATCCCAGAACTGAAACCAAAAATCTCAAGCTCCTTCACCAAATCAGAGGTCTGAATGTTAGATGCAAAGAAAAACCTGTTCACCCTGGAACTCTTGGAACTTTACAAGTGCACGAGATTTTCTAAGTTTTCTTATCTCACTACTATTTATGAATATTTTTAACTTAAAAGACAGACATTTACAGGCTGAAATGTGAAAAGAGGCAACACTTGTTTTTAAAATTGTGGTGAAAATTTATGGGTGACTTCAGATTCTGTTTTGTCTTTTTCACCTCCAAGACATTTCACAAGCCTGAGCTTTTGCCTAGAGCTGGCATTTTATTCTGGAGTATAATCTATTTACATAAATGTGTGTTTGTCAGTAAAATACAGTAGCAATGTTTAAAATATATGTTTATATTATTGCTAGAAATTACTGTATAATGATAATCTGGGGGAAGCTGTTTTTCTAGTAAGATAATGGAAGGAATTTGGGGGTAGAAAACACTTAAACTAATGATTAAATTTGAGGGTTGCAGTGGGACATAACCCTGGACTCCAGAAAGCTCCTTTTCAGTGGGGAAAAAAAAAAGTGTGCTCAGTACACCACCTGCAATTCCAAGACACACTCTGGCATCATCTTAGCAAGTTTCATGTACCACATTCCTTCTCACAGGGAACCTTCAGTTTGGTGCAACCCAAAAGAAGGCAGCTGGAGAGATGGAGACTTGACAAGGAGGAACCAGTATGAGCAGGAAGAGTGGCTGGATCAGAGAATTCCAGAATGGTTTGGGTAGGAAGGCACTTTACAGACCATCTCATTCCAACAACCCCTGCCATGGGCAGGGACACCTTCCACTATCCCAGCTTGCTCAGAGCCACATCCAACCTGGCCTGGAACACTGCCAGGGAGCCAGGGGCAGCCACAGCTGCTCTGGGCAACCTGTGCCAGGGCCTCAGCACCCTCACTTTTTACCTCATACCCAATCTAACCCTGCTCTCTGTCAGGGTGAGGCCATTGCCCCTTGTCCTGTCACTCCAGGCCCTGCTCAAGAGTCTCTCTCCATTTTTCCTGTGGGCTCCCTTCAGGCACTGCAAGGCCACAATGAGGTCACCCCAAAGCCTTCTCTTCTCCAAGCTGAACAATCCCAATTCTCTCAGCCTTTTTTTGGAGGACAGGTGCTCCATCCTTCTGATCAACCTGAATGTGGGCATCTGTGCACTTCTGTCTCTGACTGAGGAAGTTCAGCAAGACCAAGGAGGGGGTTTAGGAGCAGAGCTGAAGGAAAACAAACTGATCTTCAAATCAGGCTTTGGAATTTTGATTATTAATTATTTTTACAAGCTAAAGTTCATCTTCAATGCAGACATACTAAGAGACTTTCTTTAAGCCAGCCAAAGCTTGACAGTCAATACTTCACAACCACTTATTCCCAAGCCGCAAGAAGACTGTTGGTTGGAAAGAATGAAGGCAAGAAAGCAAAGAGGATCTGCTTCTCCCTGCTGTACTGAAACCTGCTTACCATCCCTTTTGGACAGAGGCATCCAGATACACAGCCATGGCTGATGCACTCCAAGTCATAGTTCTGGCAGGTCTTGGTACATTCCACTCCTTCTGCTCGTGGGTTGTTGGCAGGACAGATAATTTTTTCCATGGGGGATCTGCATGTCAAGCTCCTTTTTACTTTAAAAAAATGAATTTACAGAAATTGCAATTAGTACTCGAGTATTGTTGGAATGGTATTTTTCTAAAAAGTGGATCAACATTTTGATTAGAAAACTAATTTAGAATATAGCCTGGAGGAACACCACTACACATGACATGGCAAAGAAAACAGTCTCTACTTCCCATGGAGTGACCTCAGTTAGGCTGCCATGAAAGCAGGTATTTAATACTGAAGCAAAAAAAGCTGCACTAAACACAAAAGTGCAATTCCAGACTGCTCTGGGGCTATGCAAACACCTATAGGCATTGTACAAAGTCAGAAAATTTATATTCTGAGAAGCAACAGCATCATATATTATTCTATTTAGTCTCATTTCCCATAACAGTGCCCTGAGGTTAAATACAAACTCTTTGAGACTTCAGGATCAGACAGAAGATCAGAATGTCCCAAGGAAATCCAGGATATTTCAAGTGGAACTAGCAATATGCCTCTCTGAGGTTTTGTAAGTCTTGACATGCTAGTATCAGGAAAAGCGTGTCTTAGGAGCATTAAGGGAAGAGTTTGGTGAGATATTCACCTGGAAGACCTCACCTGAAGAACAGGTGACCCAACCAGTGACACTGTCACTGGTGTCTTTCCAAGCAACATTAAGCAGGTCACTGCCCTGTACCTACAGAGGGATTTACAGTGTTTCCCACTAGAAGATGGTTTATCCTTAGGAGGTGCAAAGACAAAAAATAACCCTTTGTCTCCAAGGCACTGGTTAATATCAACCATAAATTTTTTCCAGACACCATGTACAGGTGCATTTGTCAGTGTGGCATGGAAGACATCGTGTTTGGCTCTAATGGTGTTCCCAGAGGGATCATAGGTTATCCTGAGTTGGAAGGCAACCACAAGGATCACCAAGTCCAACTCCTGAATGTTCCCAGGCCTTCCCAAACCCCCACTAACTCTGCCCCCTCTGAGATGCATCCAGTCTCAAATCCCCTATCCCATGACAATTCCATAAGCTCCATCCACATATCAGTGGGAAACCCAAAAAAATCCCAGAACATGGGATTGCTGGCCCTTCTCCAAGGCTGCAAACCCCAGTTAGGTGCTGGAAGTGTTCTTATGCACCTCTCACAGACTTCAGTCAAATATTTGATAAACCTGTCCACCGATGGGAAATGCGGCAGCTGCCAGTCTCCAGAAGGTTTCATGGAGATTCCTGCTGGCTGGAAGGCACACTGGGAACCTGGCAGCAGTGTAGCCTTCAGGCCACTACAAACCTCATTTGCACCAGAAAAGAGAGTGTGCATCTCACTCATAAGAAGCAGAAGGTATAAAGCTGATGAGTTACTGATGTCTTATGATCCTCAAATAGCAGCTGGGGACCTCAGATCACTGCCAAGGCATCCTTTAACCTTTTCAGCTCAAGAGAAACTGCAGTGGCTAATTACAATTATAATTTTGACAGATGAGATTCAATGAGTGCTGCACCCTCCCACAGAACCCTTGTGTTTCTATTCCAAAAAAAAAACAGAAAAAAATCTCACAATATCACAGCTGTTGCAACCTCTGGAATTTCTTCTCCAATCTACACTACCAAGAGACTGAAGAGAAAAAAACATAATAACATATTAATTTTTTAAAGCATACTAACTTCTGGGAGATGGCCTCTCATCGGCAAAAACATCAGCCAGGAAGGCACCAGGAGCTCTGTTTGTACTGCAGTGCATGAATCCATTCTCACAATAGCTAAGAAAAACAAACAGAGCTTATATTTAATGAAATGGCATTTAGCTTTCCCCCCCCACTGCTTTTCAGTCAACAGGGAAGTCGTCAGAATACAAAACTACACCTCACTGGGGCTGAGCCGTTGCTCTCCATTCACTGTGTCTATCAACATTAAAGGCAAACTTTCCTTAAGGAGGTGGATGAGATACAGTGGCATGGCAACCCAGCCCTGCTGGCCCTGTCCTGCTGGATCCAGTGCAGCTGCACAGGAATAAAGCTGGACAAGACAATAGGCAGCTTTACTGTGGAAAGAGGTAAGGGACCACCTAGTTCCTGAAACTTGGGATTTTTGTGGTAGAGAGGAAAAGGAGAAAACACTGTTCCCAAAACTGGGCTTGCCCAGCAATTGCATTCCCACTCCAAGTGTACCACTACTCAATTTAACAATTAGAAATGCTTTTTCATACTTGTATCTTTGACAAGAGGTAATTAGGTTTTAACAGTTAAGAAGTGTATCACAGTACATTAAAGTGACATTTTAAAAGCCTACAAAGTAGCTATTGTCAGTAATTAAGCTCCATTTCAAACTGGCAGGAACGGTTCATAGAACAGGGCTTAATACTGAGTAATTCTGAGCAAAGTGGCATTTGAAATTAAGTGGAGAGAGATGCAACAACAAAACTCACTATTTGGTTTGTTGGAGGCAAAATCTTGCCTTTTCTCAAACCAGTTTCAGTGGTTGCACAGGAACTGACCCAGTTAACAACTCAAGCCATCCAAAAATCAGAGTGAAGGGGCATAGGGTTACGAACAGTGCACTTACCACATGGAGTAATGATCCGAGAAGACATCCTCTGGCTGGAAGATCTCCCCATCATAGTAACAGGAGCACTGGGACTTGGGCACACACTGCTCGTGCTCGTCCAGGTAGTGCCCAGGGGGACAGTAGCATCCCTCCAGGCAGAGCTGCTCGCAGTCCTCCTCCGGGTAGGACAGGGACCGGCACGTCTGGTTGCACGGTGTCCCACACTGCTGGTACACCTGGCCCTCAGGACAGGCCATTGCTGGTGAAACACATGAGAGAGAACAGCATTGGATCCAAATACAGCTAAAGGAAATGCTGCCTAAACCAGACTGGGAAGCTTGGGATTAAAAGGTATTTGTTCAATTCACTCATCAATGGAGTGTTACACCATCCCCCTTTAACTGCAGCACCGGTGCAGCCTCAGGCACTGCTTATATACACACACAAACAAAACCTTACAAAAGGAAGTTCCCAATAAATGTCAGGTCTGGGTTGCAACCTCTGTGATGGAAATCCAGACACCATATTTCACCCAGAACATGCAACACAAGCTCTGTCCAGCCTCTTATTATTTGGATCATGTTTGGGATAACCTCATTGAAGGTCTCCAGTACCTGAAGGGAGGAGAGAGGCTATCGACAAAGGCCTGGAGTGACAAGACAAGGGGGAATGGTTTCACCCTGACAGAGAGGAGCTTTACATGGGCTATTAGGAAGAAATTGTTCCCTATGAGGGTGCTGAGGCCCTGGCACAGGTTGCCCAGAGCAGCTGTGGCTGCCCCATACCTGGAAGTGTTCCAGGCCAGGTTGGATGGGGCTTGGAGCAACCTGGGATAGTGGAAGGTGTTCCTGTCCATGGCAGGAGGGTGTTGGAATGAGACAGTCTAAGGTCCCTTCCAACCCAAACCATTCCATGATTCCATGCGTTAGGAGCAATACAAGTGTCACATACACACTCACACCTCTCTTCCTTTGCAACATCTTTAGGGACAATTTGGTCAAAATAAGTAGAAAAGTAGTAAAGTACTTTTCTGCTTTGATAAGCAGGTGTGCTGCAATACTTTACAGCCTCACATCCCAGAAGTACTCCATGATTTCTAAGGAAACAGGAGCAAATAATGAAGTAATTTAGCAATCGTGGAGCCAAATGTTGATGCTAACGATTTTTTATGATGAATTCTTTTATATGGAGACTAATTATGGCCTTTGGAGCCTTTTTGGCTTCTTTGTTTACTACCTCCACTTCTACAGGGCTGATTTTGAGGCATTCACCTCTGCACACATCAGCATCAGCACTAGGTGGCAGCTATGACAACACATTGCAGAAGACAAGAAAACGAGTTAGTTTTATCAAGAGTTTGAATTTAACAGGCCTCCTGATAACCAGGATTTACACTGTCGTTTGTAGCAACCTTCCACAGCAAACAGTTGTAAGGTGATGAGGAAGGATGTTCAGGGAAGCAGCTGCAAATCAAAGCTGGCGCATTTGTAACTCGCAAAAACCAAGATCAAAGGGTTAGAGAGAAAGCCCTTCCTCTCGTCACCCCTGCAGAATGATGTGATAATCCCAACTCTCTTCTGTGAGCACACATCCCTGGGGACTCTGGCAGCCATGGAATAACAGGATGGGCCTGCAGCATCGGCCAGGTGTTCACTGGACTAGCAAAGCAAGGCCCACATGCTGACCAGTCGCTCATGGTCGCCTTCACAAAACTCTTCCGAAATGAAGAATCATTCCTGCCTACTGAAGAGAAACATGGTTGCATCAACACCTCTCCAGGTTGTCTTCAGTCTCCTGCAGCCCCATACATGGGAGTGTAACACCCTAAACTGAGGATCCGGCCCAGAAACACCTAAAGTGATTTGAACCCTTCTTCAGAGCAAAGATCTCCCAAGTGTGGGACTTGTGCCCGAACTATTTAATGTGTGCTTCACAGTACAGCCCAAGAAATGTGTGCTCATCAATACACTAAATGCTTCCTAACTCTGGACTAATCAGCAAATAGACTCACTTGCTCTTACAGGAGTCATTGGCAGCCATTCAGAGAAACATGTTTCTAATTTACATAAACCTGTTCTTTGCAGCAAATCAAACACTGAACAGGCACAGCCCAGGGCTGAGGACTATTTTAAAAATAACTTTCATCACTAAAGGCATGTTCTAGCAGGATAACCATGAGGCCTCAGCCAAAAGTATTATTTGCTACCCATGAACCTCTGGAAACTCAGAACTGGTTTGGCAGATTACAGATGGGTACATCAGTTTATTAGAGTGTCAAGATTCAAAAAATGATGGGATAACCAAGCCCAACATTCTGCCCTGGCTTCTAGTCAGTGGTAACACTCTGTGTCCACAGGGACAACTTTGCAGTGGATCCCCTTCTTAGACAAACTTTTGTAATCCTTGTGTGGGAATGGCTTCAAACTGAAAGACAGTAGGTTTAAATTGGATATTAGGAAGGAGTTGTTCCCTATGAGCATGCTGAGGCCCTGGCACATGTTGCCCAGAGAAGCTGTGGCTGCCCCATCCCTGGAAGTGTTGAAGGACAGGCTGAACACGACTTAGAAAAACCTGGTCTAGTGGAAGATGTCCCCTGGAACAAGATGATTTTTAAGGTCCCGTTCAACCCAAACCATTCTGTGATCTTCCTTGTCCATGCACCTCCTAAAATTTTCAAAACATCCCCTATTTTTCCAGTTATGCTTCCCAATACCATGCTTACACTCCACATCCCAATACACTGCTCTGTCCTTTCCCAGTAACATCTGGTTTTAACCACAAAAAGGCAGGAGAACTGACCTGGGAGAGGCCTGGTGTCTGTACACTGTGTAATACACTGTCACTAAGAAAAACCCATGCCATTATTGCCAGGAAAATGAGAGGAAAAGGCAAGGTGCATCTAGTCTCTGTGGATGCCTCCTATAAAACCAAAGTAGCTCAATGCTGTGCTCTGAAGCACAGCCTATCCCAGGAATAAGATGAGAAACAGTGGGAAAGCATTGGAAAAAATGTATCTGCATTGAACAGCTCACGCAGATTTTGTGGGTGGGTTTTCAGACCAGAGTGAAAGAGACGAACCATGATCAGTTCCTCAAGTTGTATAAGGTGAAAATGTTGCCACTTCTGGGTGAAGGTGCACCCTGTCAGGACTAGATTTAACACAGCTTCTTTACCATGCTGAGGCCCAGCATGCACTATAGCCATCCTCAAATGCTGCTCACAGCCTGCCCTTAGCCTACTCCTGCACTCTTGGACTTATCCTATACAAATCCTCTTACAGAAGCCATGCAAAGCCACCAACTGTCCCAGCACTACCACTTTAAGGAATATAGTGGGCTTACCAACATATCCTATGAAGAAAGATCTAGGGACCTGTTGACTAATTCCCCTGTGCCACAGAACAATACACCAGAGACAGGTAAACAGAAATATTTAGGTTGGAAAAGACCCTAGGATAATTGAATCCAGCCATTAACCTCACACTGCCAAGTCCACCATTAATCCATGTCCCTAAGCACCACATCCACGTGGCTTTTAAATACCTCAAGGGATGGTGACTCAACCACTTCTCTGGGCAGTCTGTGCCAATGCTTGATAACTATTTCCATGAAGAATGTTTACACAAAACCTAATCTGAACCTCCCTGGTGAAACCTGAGGCCATTTCCTCTTCTCTTGTCACTTGTTCCCTGGCAGCAGACCCCGACCCCCAACTTAGCTGCACCCTCCTGTCAGAGCTGTAGAAAGTGAGAGGGTCCCCCCTGAACCTCCTTTTCTCCAGGCTTAATCCCCCCCCTCAGCTCCTCCTCATCAGATTTGTGCTCCAGACCCTTCCCCAGCTCCATTCCATTCTCTGGACACGCTCCAGCCCCTCCATGTTTTTCTTGTAGTCACAGGCCCAGAACTGAAGATTTGAGGTGTGGCCCCAGCAGTGCCCAGCACAGGGGACAGTCACTGCCCTGTCCCTGCTGCCACCCCATGGCTGCCACAGCCCAGGTGCCATTGGCCTCTTGCCCCCCTGGGCACAGCTGGGCTCATGTCCAGCCGCTGTCCCCAGCACCCCCAGGGCCTTTCCCAGCTTTCCAGCCCCTCTGCCCCAGCCTGGAGCTGCAGGGCCTTGGTGTGACCCAAGGCAGGACTGGGCCCTTGTCCTTGTTGACCCTCAGCCCACTAGCCTGAGCCCATGGATCCAGCCTGTCCTGATCCCTCTGCAGAGCCTTCCTGCCCTCCAGCAGATCCACACTCCCACCCAGCTGGGTGTTGTCTGAGAAATGACTGAGGGTGCACTCAATCCCCTCGCTCAGATCCTTGATTAAAATATTAAATAAAACTGTCCCAAACACTGAGCCCTGGGGAACACCACTGGTGACCCAGCCACCAGCTGGGTTTAACTCTATTCACCACCACTCTCTGGGCTCAGCCATCCAGCCTGGGTTTTACCCAATTTTTTACATGAGACACAACCCTTCACCGTGTGGCCTGTCTGCTCCTCCCTTGCAGCATGAAGGGATTGGCTCTGGTGCTTATTCATGGTGGGCTGCAGGGGTATGAGTCAGGTCTTAAACAATCAAACTGCAACTAAAACAATTTCAAAGATAAGGGCGTTGAATGCACTTGATAGCTTGACACACAGCAGAAGTGCTGTGCTACACTAATGACTTTGCTCCCTAACACTTATCCACTCCAAATCAAGCAAACTGGCTCTGTCAAGTCATTTCCCAAGGAACCGAATCTCTGGGGATGAAGGCAGGGATGGAGAACACATTCAGTGCACTGGGCCATCAGCACAGATTACACAACCTGCACATTCACATCTCAAGGCCATTAAAAAAGAGGGATTGCTCTCCTTCATGTGACAGGAGATGTCTAGGGCACCAGGATTATTTAATGGGGGCTGATGGATCTGCAATCAGGGAAATCGTCACTTTGTGAGAGCACAAAGCTCTCTGCAATGCACAGAAAGGAAGAAGCAGCTCTGCACTATTAAAGATTAATTGTGAAAATTGACTTGTTCAATTACACAAAGAGCAATGGGGCTTTATCGCTGCTCTTTCTTTCAGCTTCCAGACCTGCAGAGTTCTGAAAGGATTTTTATTACATTACTGTTCCACTATCTGAATATTTACATAAACTAGGTAAAATATCATAAAACCATACAGCAGTTTAGTATAAACTGGGTTTATTCCCATTCACAGCAAACACTTTCCAGCCTGCAGAAGTTGTGGTTACTGACCTTGCAGACCCTACCAGGTTGAAGGCAGCAACCTCTCTCTTTTCCACTTTCTGCACACTCAGTTTATAAATGTTTTTCCCACCCTCTGTTTGGGAAGAAGTAGCAGAACAAATCTGGAGAGCTGCCAAGCACACATGCATTCCCCCAGATTTTTCAATTGTCTTCTTTCCTTAATAACAAAGTTGCTCAGGAAAATGGAAAAACATTCACTTCACAAATATTTATGGGAAAAGTATGTCTGTGCTCAATCGAAATTACATGGTAATGGATTTTTTCCTACCACAGTGACCTAATAGAGAAATAAAAGAAATAAAAGGTGTTGGATTCTTCTGCTCCAGCCTTTTGGCAGTTTGGCTATTAATCTTGCCCTGGATAAGAGAGATATGTCAGAGAGGCTGTGGGACCTCTGTTCTTGGAGATATTCAAAATGTGTCTGGACAAGACATCAGGCAATCTACAGTAATTTAGCCCTGCTGTGAGGAGGGGTGGTGCCATGAGATTGCCAAAATTCTCTTCTAATAGAAGTCTGTCTTGCCCTTTTGTGCTCCCTCCACAACAACAGTCAGCTGAAGTCAGGAGTCACTGATGAGGTCAGGACCTGGGAAGCTTGGGCCTCAAAAAAAGGCAATTCGTGGATTACTACAAATCACTGGGGAGATTCCTACCCTGGGACATTCAGAAAGTTTCCAGGTGAGTAGCTGAAAATGGAAATCCAGGCAAAAGCTCTGTGGAGGCGTGTCAGACCACTGCTTCTCTCCCCTAGTACTGAGCAGTCCTTGGGAACAGCTTTTGCATCCTTACCAGTGTGGAGGAAAGATTTACTCTCATCATTTGCCGTAAGGAAAACCTGGCATCTCATTCTAGATCTTTCATCCAACGTTGCCAGAAAAATCCCTTCAGGAATTACGGAAAACAAGTGGGTTTGAGCAGCATTGCACTTACGGCAGAAGTCAGGTTGTCTCCACTCGACCAGGATGCTCTTCCTGGCACAGGCTGCTGCATAATTAGCAATGGCAGAGCACAGGCAATCCTTGCCACTGGAGCAGGAGCAAACATCAAAGCGGCAGTTCTTCATGTAGGGAGCAGGACTGACTTCATGGTGACAAGGTTCAAAGGCAGGAGCCAGCAGAACTGAGCAGGAGTCCTCAGCGTATTTGGCTGAAAGGAGAAAAATGACATGCTCACACTGAATCCATCAGTGGCTTTCAAGTTTTTTTAGATGAGCCACAAGTAAGCATTTTCTTTTCCTTTTATAAAAGAAAAGAACAAAAAACAAACCACACAAGAATAAAACAGCATCAGGTAGGCACAGATAGCATCATAGATCATATGTCATGAGCTCTACTGAAAGAATAATGTTTCACTAGTAAAACAAATCAAGGAAAAGCAATGCTTTTATATTCTCTTAGCATTATTTCTGGTGCTCTAGTTCCTTTTACAGGGCCTCTGCTTTCTGCTGCCTTTTTATATTTGCGAAATTAAACTAATTTTTGTTTTCAATTTTCACTAAATATTACATTTTCCTTAGGAAGCCAACACAAGCCTCTGTGGGTTTTTTTGTTTGGTTGATTTTTTTTTTGTTGTTGTTGCTGTTGTTTACAGGGTTTTTTTAAACATATATTACAGCCATCCTGGTGGTAATGTAAACAACATTAGCTTCTTCTCTTTTTCTTTATTTCCTTTCTTTTCAATTTAAATGGAAAATCACCATTTGCTGCATATGTTAATTCTGGATAGAGTTCAGTACCTAAATGAGGATTGAGATTGCAGGGGTCACTGTCTTGTTTTAGCAAGTCCTGGCAGTCTGCATTGAGCTTCCAGGAGTTCCCAAAGTCTTCCAGAAGGGATTCCACCATGCCAGAAGGTGTAAGAAAATCATCCCCTTGGTTCCCATTATAATTTCCGCACAGCCCACACATCCTTTCAGAGTAGACTGGAGACACCTAAGGAACACAACATTAGCCTGGTCATCTTCCAGAACAGGTTACCACTGCAGAGTAATATTTTTTTTTAAGGAATGAACCATACACAGTTTAGCAGCCAAGAAAATTCTCAAACACACATCAAAACACTACAGGCACAATGCCACTGTAATGTATTTTTAGACTTCTAACAAAAATGCTACTATTAGTAGCAGCAGGACAATTTTTGCACAGTACAGTGAATTCCAGAGAGTGACTAAGAGAAAAATAGCTTATTTTTTATGCCTTGATCAGCAGTCCAGTTTAGTCTTTCCCTATTTTCCTCCTTCATTCTTATAAATGAGCAAGGCAACAGCGAGGGTTGCATTTTTTAATGTAATTCCAATAGCAGTTTGGGGAAAAAGACTGCACCTGGGAGCATTTCACATTTTAAAGGAAAATTGGATGATGGAGGAAATTTAAACAGGCTGTTTTATCACAAAATTGAGGCAATATTGGAGATGTTCCCCTCAACACTGAGGACCCTGGATAAAATAAGGAATAAACTAATAACCCCTAAAGCTACCTCACATTAGAGCTTCCTCCTGCCTAGAGGAACTTCAGGCACACTAAAAGCAGAATTGCCAACAACCCACAGAGCAGGTGCACTTTTCACCCTGTTTTATTCCTGCTGCAAATCAAGGAGCAGCTGAAAGGTGACCCCAAAACTAGAGGTAAACAGGGAGAAATCTCCTAAGCAACATCAGGAACACAAAGCACCAATACCTTCTGTTTTAATAGGAACTGTCAGTTTCTGTTAAGAGTAAAGCTCTGGTACATCACAAACACTATCAACTACTCAGGAGCTTTGGTGGTGCATTAGCCCTCTGCATCCACGTAGTTAAGTGCTAGTTTGGGCAGGCTTGCAGGAGTAACCAGAGAAACAAACAAAAAAAAGAGTTAGAAAAAGCCACATTTTTAAAGAAAACTGGTTTTCTGTATAAATAAAAATAAAAAACATTCTCCACTCTATAAAATAATGCTACCGATCATTCAAACACGAGGGTCAGAGGATAAATATGGAGCAACAAAAGAGCAATTAAAGAACAAATATTCTTACTACTAAGAGTACTACACCTCTTTCACGTACTCTGCAGATGGAACAATGCCTCACACAAGTCCAGATTGGGGTGTATTTTGGAGTGGAAGCTCAAATCACAAATATCAGGCAGTCACAGAAAGGGGAGCCTTCTTGAGGAACACAGCAAGAATTTTTGCCAGAACAAGGTAATGGAAGTGTATCACTTCCTCCAATTGTCAGCAATACTTGGCAACAGGTCAGTCTACAAATCCAGCATAAAATAACTTTTTTTTTAAAGCAATTAAAGAGATGCTTTAGATGCCCAGCAAGGGAAGGAGCAGACAATTGGAGAAACTTCCACTGCTTTTATGGGTAGAGGATCTGGAGCAGGAAATTAGGTTTGTTTTCAATGGGACAAAAAAATTGCCAGGTTATATGGGTCTCTGACCAGGCAGAAAAATATTCTGAATACTGAGGAAAGCTGAAATTCCTAAGACGTGCCAAGGGACTAAAGTGAATTATTCTAAGCCCCAAAAGAACTTTTAGGACCCTCAGAGCATGGAGATACAGGTTAAATCAAAACAACAACCACAAACCCACAGATGCTTTCTAAAATTATTCCAGACCTTTCTTATCTCTTTTATTTTCAATTCTTGAACTAAGTTCTGAACTGGCTTTCATTACTCTTTGCACTGTGCCAGACATGACATTTAAGCCAGATTTTGGGGCAGGCTAGGAGAATGCCATGGTTCAAGAGGGCAGTGTTTACCACTCTGCATAAAATCCCAGGAAAACTTGTTTTCTTGGCAAAACTCGTCTCAGTGAGCAGAGCCCTACTACAAGGAGGGTTCAAAGGCAGCAGGGCTGTGCTTACAGCTTCCTTACAGATCATTACTGTTACACCTGGCTCAGGTATTTCTACACTCTGCTGTGTCTGCAGCACTGACAAAACCTCATTGTTAATCAAGGCTGACTTCAAACATTCCTCACAGTAGAAGGAGCACACAACACATCTTCTATGAGCTAATTTCTTTCTCCTGGAAATTATAAGTAACTGCATCCCTAGAGGCCTTTTTTTCTCTTATTTTAAGTCATTCATATCCATTGAATTAGACAGGACAGTCAAAGCAAATAAAACCAAAATTCTAGTTTGGAGAGTATCTGCTGAACAAAACACAAAACTGTTTATGGTTAATAATGGCTGTCATTGCACACACACAGAAAAAAAAAAAAAGAGAGAGAAAAAAGATTTTTTGAAAATGGGAGGAGATAAAAACAAACCCAAACTGTTGTAAGATGAAGTGTTTGTTTCCAGAATACAAAAGGACCTGTATGCCACTCTGGGGTAGAAAAAGAGAAAGGAATTCTTAACATGCAACACAAAGCAATTTCTGACTTCAGACAAGAAAATCTTTGTACATACTTGGGTGGAACGAGAGAGGGGGTATACAGGCAG
Source organism: Vireo altiloquus (assembly GCA_013396875.1). NCBI lineage: Eukaryota > Metazoa > Chordata > Aves > Passeriformes > Vireonidae > Vireo > Vireo altiloquus. The sequence goes on from VZRF01011443.1 coordinate 296,606, forward strand.
AAATACAACAGACAAAAAAAGTACCTTCACTAGGAGTTCTCCATGACCATCCCAGTCAATCTGCAAATCTTCCCCGTAGGTGAGGAGAACTGAACTCCTCACCATGCGCTGGACACGGAGGGCACCTGAAGGCAACCACAGGGTATCAGTGACCTTTTACAAGATGTAGTGACAGGACAAGGGGCAATGGCCTCACACTGCCAGAGAGCAGGGTTAGATTGGATATGAGGAAGAAATTGTTCCCTGTGAGGGTGGGGAGGTCCTGGCACAGGTTGCCCAGAGAAGCTGTGGCTGCTCCATCCCTGGCAGTGTTCCAGGCCAGGCTGGATGGGGCTCTGAGCAAGCTGGGATAGTGGAAGGTGTCCCTCTTCATGGCCCATGAACATGTTAAGTGTCCATGGGGGTTGGAACAAGATGATCTTTAAGTTCCAAACCAAATTATTCAGTGATTCCATGCTTTCAAGCTTCTGATTGACAAACACTAATTTCAAGAAGAATAGACCAACAGTTGTTTTCACAAATCTCACCAGTGCAGACCAGCTTAATTCTCCTGATTTTAGAGGAGCCAAATTCAAGATGTGTCAGCTGCACAGAGAGAAGCTGAAATGATAGAGCTTCTAGAAGAGACTGCAAGTGAGGGTTTGGCATTGAAAACACTTTTTGATTGATCTGGGCTAAGGCATGTCTAAAACCACTGCTAAGTAGGAGCCTTTCAGTGGCTGGCCAGAGCCAGCCCGTGTGAACACACCTTGCAGCAGAGGGATCTGTATGTCCTGTCCGTTCAGTGAAACTCCTCCTCCATGTTTCATTTTAATGATGCTGTTGTCCATATCCCGGATCCGGACAGAAGCTGAGCGAGTGCACACGGCATCAGGATCATCTGCACACTGCAGAGAAGGGAAAACCTGCCTCAAACCTCAAGTTTTCACTTTCTTGGTGACTTTAGCGCCAGAAGGCATTTTGACATCTAATTTAGGAGCTGTGGAGTGTCACACTGGTTTTACAGATCTGGTTTCTGCATCCCACAGACACCAGGCTGGCAGCCTTCCCTCCATTATCCTGCTAATCACACAGCAGGACTGAGCTCCCTGTCTCAGAGCCTGGAAAGGGATCTGTGGGTGTTCCACCTGACCCCTGGGAGTGACTCATGGCAGTGACCAGCCCCACAGCTGGGGCAGGGGCAGGAAGGCCACCTGACCCATGCAGCCTGGGAAACAGCCACGCAGTTCACACTACCCGAGACTCCTGGGGTGTTTATTTTCCTGGCTGTGGGATACTCAGATGAGGAACAGGGATTGTGGGGGTGCCCCACGCCTCCTCCCTGGTTGCAAAAGGGAAGTTTCAGTAGAAACCTGTCCTGCAGGTTCCCAAGCACCAATGACCTCAGCGCTGCACTATCAGAGCTCTCTAATGCAGGAGACAGACGTAGATGGTGTGTGGAACTGTCACGGCCCATTTCTCCAAAGCCTGCAACTTTCCTGGTGCTGCAGGACAGGCTGATACACCTCTTCCCTCCTGTCAGTCTCCTGTCTCCATTGCACCTCTCCCTGCCTTCAGTTCCTCTGTCCCCATCACCTTTCTTCCCGTCTGCCTCCTTCAGAGCCCTTTTCACTCTCCACATTTGTTCATCTCTTCCCAAGCACAACTGGTTGATTCATTTCATGACCAGGTTCACCTCCATGTGACATCCCCCTTCAGGGTCTCCATGCCTCCCTGTACTGGCCTGGCTTCCTTTCCTGCCTCTCACTCATCCATCAGGGGAGACAGCAAGTCTGACTACAAAAAAATTCCCCAGCCAATCTGACTAGGGGAAGCAATGCAAGGCACTGCTCTGCCAGTGCACTCTCCTTAGTTTCCAAGGAAATGTCCTTTCCCCACAGGCATTAAGGAGGCACCAGCAGTCAGGGAGCTCTGCAAGGGGTGCACCCTCGGGTCTGTTTGTTCAGCTGGCAAAGAGTCAGCAAGGGCCCATTCTCCATCATGAGTCTCCATCCCCAGGCAGGCTCCTGGGAATGGTGGTGAGGAGAAGCAAAACACTTATTAACTAAGGAGAAAGACTGCATCTGTTATTTAAACTAATTATCTCATAGGGAAATTACTTCTGTTGACCTGTGCATCTGCAATTCACAACATAGTCCCACAGCCCTGCCCTCTCTCTCAAAGTGTGCACAGAGGCACCAGACAAGGCTGCTGTTACCTGCACCGTCTCGATGATCACAGAGAAAGAATTTTCCACACAATCCTTGGCAAATAAGTACTGGCAAATCCCACTGAAGGTGAAGTACTTGTTGTCAAAGCTTTTGAAATGGGACTGGCCAGTGACAGAGCATTCCCCTGGAAGAACAAAAAAGCCATTAATCATCCCAGTGCCAGTTGCGAATAAAATCCTGCTCGGCCCCCAGAAGTCTCTGAGGGGGAAGAGCAGCCCTGGTGGAACAGGTTGTACAAGGCCCAAGCTCCCAGCGGACCAGAAAGCACCAGCAAGATCCTTATCTCACTGTTTATTTCCATTAGGCATTACTTGTAGTAAGTGAGGAACCAACAGCAGGTGGGGAACACAGAATAAATTGCACTCAAGAGCAGAAATTTGTGCCTGTGGAAAAGCCTGTATTTTTTTGTAGGGCTCCCTTGAATACCATAAGTTATAAAATACCTTATGAGAATGAAGAGCTGGAAGATAATGTCTGTGGGAGTCCTTCCACGGGTAGGATTCACGCTGGACTTTACCCTGAACCATTATCTCAACTAACAGAAAATTAAAAATAATTCTATAGGTACAATAGCTATACCTAAAGTCCTTACAGAATAATGTGAAAGCCTGGCTTGACCACCTTTCTGCTACAAAAAGGAGGTATTTAAACATATCAACATTTGAAGGTGTTTTGGTAAGTTGTGGCTTTTCATTTCCAGGAAGACACCATCCAGATACCACAGCTGGGATTTAGTACCCTAAATCAAACACACAGAGAGGCTCCAACTCCACAGAGCTTGCAGGAGAAAATTTTTTATATCAGAAGACAATCACACTTAGAGATGATCCCATGGAAAACAATGTGGGCAGCCACTTCCTCATCCAGGACAAAATTCAGCTGCTGGGCCTATGCTAGCCATCACCAGCCAAAGGATGAAGAAAGGTTAAATGTTACAAGCTGGCAGGTGAGCTTCATGAGTTATTCTCTATTCACTGCCTTTGAGTCCCACAGAAGATTTGTTTAATAAGCATCACATGGAAATTTCCCTCTTCAACACATTACTCAGTGTTTACTATCTTAAACCAGCTTGTGCTAAAGCAGATAAATCCACAGATCCTGAGGATTCCCAGCCTTGCACAGCTCTGATTCACCCTAAGAGAAGTCCAGCATCTCCTGGATGTCTGTCATCCCTTGGAGTTTGATTTCCAGGGCATTCTCTGCAACAAGGAAACAAGAGGACAGGTTTGCAGCACAGAGAACTGGGAACTGCTATCCAACACAAGTCCCAGACTTTGGCATTGCTCCTAAAAGAGAAATTTCTTTGTGGCCAAGTCTTTTCTTATGGGTCCCTCTGTCTTTTCCATTTGAATAATGCGGCCCATCAAATTTCCTGAAACCTTCTGCCTTCATAATTATTTCTGTTTTGATATCAGCTTGAAAGCCCCTTGGTAGTGCCAGCGAGCTCCAGGTGTGGATCCACCTTATCACCAAACTTACAGCTGGGCAATTCACTCCCACAATATGAAAGAAACCTTTTCTGACAAAAAACGTTGGTCAAAAGAAAAACAGAACTACCTAGCATTTATGAGGAACTACATTAATTTTCTGGACACGTGATTTTAGAAATATTTGTGGAAACCAACCAACAATGAAAATATGCTGCAATATTACTTCAAGTAGAGACAAACAGCACAGGTAACTATAAATTTGGCTACTCTGGGAGGCCTTTCTGCCCTCCCATACTGTCTCAGTACAGTTTATAGAGTGTTAGCAGGCACATGTACAACAGCTGCACAAATACAACCTTCAGTCTCAAAAAGGCCTAGCAGAAAACTGATTTAGATGTATTGGCAGAAGGTAAAAAAATAAGCTGCCTTTCTTTTCCACTTCTGCTTATTTGGGACAGCTTCCCAATTCAGAAAAAGGCAGCAATGTTACATTGCACAGAGATGGATATCAACATCTGTTTGCAAGCCTCAATACCAGATTTATCTTCATTTTGACAATCACTATGAAGAAAATATAGCTGGAGTTAAGGATAAAAATTTGGCCCGTGGAGTATTTATCATAGCCTGGGGATCAAGGACATTAAAAGCCATAACCTAAGGAATAACTGGAGTTAGGAAAACACCTGTTTCTTGTTCATAATCATATTGCTGCCCATTAGCTAAAAGATGTAACAAATCAGCCTGGGCTGTGTCCTTGAGGCTGTGTTTTAGTGCATTTCCCTGCACTTGGAGAGATCCTTAATGAACAAGCACAGGGCACAGCTCACTAAAACAGTCATGTCTTTTTTGAATATTTGCATACATCACCCTCTGTCCTCTTCTTTAATTGCTGATACTTTGGGGGAAGTGCTCTTTTGGTCTAAAGCAAGAGGAAATGGAGCTTTGATAGGTCAGGCAAGTTTCATATTACAAGAAAAAGACAAATTTTTTGATAGAACACCTCAAGACTGTTGCAATTCCCCTAATTTGTGAGGGTTACACAGTCTCATCTCAACAAAAAAACCACCAAAGCCGCCAGATACCTGCTCTTATCCTGTCCAGCCATAACTCCAGTCTCCTTCACCTCCCTTCCACTCTCAGTCTCCAAAAGCAAGGGGAACAACCAAGATAAAAAGCTGTGCTGTCTCCCTGCAGACTTCTGTACGTGATGCCAGCAGAATCAAATGCTGTTCCAGGTCAACAAGGGCTTTCTGTGGCTGAACATGGTGCAGGAACTGGGGCAGGGGGCAGGCCATGGAACAAGCAGGAGGAAATAAGGAAGGCAGCACTTTGCTGGCCAGTGCACAACACAGAAAGTCACATTCCCCATGCAGGCAAAAATGTGGGACAGCAGCCATCAGTACAGGTGAGCTTGGGAGGTGGAGTTAGGAGGAAGGGGAGCAGGAGCACCTGCAGAGCTGCCTCTCCAGTCTGCCAGCACCCATGGAAGGCAGGGCAGCCACCTTCCCCCTGGGGCTGTAGCTCCTTCACCCACAGCATGATCATGAGGGAATTGTCATGGTCAGTAAGGTACAATGAGGAATTGTACCTGGTCAAAGAAAGCCAGGAGTGTTCCTCTACCTGGAAGCCAATCCTCTGAACATACAGACCCTTAAAACTGGCAAACTAAGTAATCAAAACAGGAACTCCTTCCCACCAAACAGGACTTTTCATTGCTACACATAAACCACACAGGGCAGTGTCATACAATGTCTCTGGAGAAGAACTTAAAAGTAGGATCCCAACTGGATTGTACTGGAATGAGCAAGGAAGAACAAAGATTTGCTTTTTTGGGTGAAAAAAAAAATATAAGTGGGGAGGGATGTAGGCCAGGCTTACTTGTCAAAACCTGAAAAGAATAAAGCCAACATACCTGGGCATTCCCCATTGCTGCAGATCCAGGTGCCACGTCGACAAATGCTAGGAAAGAGATAGTGGCAAGTTAGGCAAGAGTGCATGAATGCAAATCTTCTGTTGCACATTTTTCACAGAAAATTGAAAACAGTCCCCTGTCCCAGGGAAGTCAGACCAGTCTCCAACATCCTTTCCATCTCCCATAACCTCATTTTTTAACATATTCATCCCTTCTTCCCATCATTTGACAGCAACTGCTGGTAATATGAATGAGTATGGTCACAAAACTCAAGGACTTCTGGTTTTCCCTGCCAAAGCTCAGTGTTTAATAAAGTTTTCAGCTATATTCCACTGTTGTGGAATGTGTTTTCAATGCAGTTCTCAAGATATATCTATCAATACAACACAATCACAGGGAAAAAAAAGTTTGAAGGGACTTCTAGAAAAATCATTTACTACAATCCCCAACTCAGAGAAAGCAATGACAAAGCTGGATCAGGTGGGTGAGGACCTTCCCCAGTTGAGTTTAGAAATATCCAAGATGAGGTCCCACAGCCTCTCTGAGCATCTGCCCCAGTGCAGCACTGGGGAAGGTTGAAGAATTTTTCTTTGTGTCAAAACAGAATTTCCTTTGCAGCTTGTGTCCATTGCTTCATACTCTTTGGCTGTTTGCCTCTGAGAAGAGTTTTGCCCCATCCTCTTCACAGCCCATCTTTAAGCAGTGAAAGTTCCCCCACGAGCCCTTAAACAAATCTATTCCCCTTTGCTTCTTACATCAAACTCCCCTGCTGTGATCACCTCCAGTGTCCTCCACAAGCCTCTCCACACTCCTTGTTTCAAGAGCTACTATATTCTTCTCATTCCTTTATTATCCCAAACCTTGAAAACTATTTGTGGGGAGGCAAATTATTGAGGATGTTAAATGCAGAGTCAATGGAATGACATACTGCACAGCAGCATCAAGTTTGAATAACAGGAAGCAATAACAAATCACAAGCAATAAAAAAAAAACAGCCTGTCAGGCTACACTCATCTCCCAAGAGCACTAAGGCTGAACAATGTGACCAAGCTCAAAGCTGCAGAGGGTTTCCTGTCCAGGGAAAAAGACAAAATGCTAATGTCATGGTTATGGTTCGTGTTCTGGGACATGTGCTGCAGCTAATTAAAAGCTCCTGATTAACAGGGATGAGGCAGAGACCACCTTTCTTCTGCATATCATGGCCTTCACTGAGTCCTCCTTCTGTCCTCCAGTTGGAAACATCTGAGCAAAGAGCTGTCCAAACTCCTTGCACAAATATGTCCACACTTAACACAAAACCAGATCAGGAATACGTGACTAACTCCCCTTCCTTTCTTTAAAATGCTGGACTTCCCCTCCAGTCTGGTACCCAAAAGTGAAAGAAAAACAGTGAGCCATGCTAGGAAGACTCATTAGCCCCGTGACAAGTTCCAAGGACATGTCTTAGGCTAAATCCTCTTGGAAAGAAATGGGGTTTAGAGGTTAAAAACATGTACGAAGTCAAAACAAAGACACCACTGCTGACACTACCCAGACATGGGAACCTGTCTTATCCACAGGAAACAGGTAGTTCTCTGCTCTTTGAAGGAGTGTGACCTTCATGTTGTTCTATCAGATCAAATATTCCTTTACAAACAGAGCTGATTTTGCCTTTGTGAACAGCTCACTTCTTGGAAGGGGCTGGAAATTCCAATAAGAGAGCAAGTCCTTTGCCAGTGAAAGAAAATTTTTTAAAGGTAGAGAGATTTCTAGAGAGATAACGCAAAACAGTCACTGATCAGTGTGCAATACTTGTCTACAGCAACCACACCAGAGCAGCACAGGGTTTACCATGAGTTGCAGTCCTGGGAGATGGTGAAGCCAGGAGGATAATGTTTTCCAGAGTGGATGCAGGAACAGTCAGTGCTTTCGATGCAGTGTTCACCATCAAGAAGCAGCCCCTCTGGATAGGTCAGGTAGCATCAGACACCCATATCACACACACAGGGAAAGAAACATAAATACAATTAGATTTTCTTATTCTTCATATGCTTTGGCAAGGCTTAATATGCACTATTTTTCATACTTAGTCACAGACAGCAATAAAAAGGAATGAAGCTTGCCAAAAAGCCTCACAGGGGCAGGTGTCTGCTTTCCTTCTAGTGCTGCCTCTCCCTCAGATGTGCTGAACAAAGCATTCCCGGTGCTCCGAGAAAAGCTTACATCCTCAGGTCCAGAACACATTGGGACATAGACAAATCAAACACAGGGAACACAATCAAAGTCGATCAGAGCTGGTCTGGAACCTGAATGTTGGAAAAACCATGAACTTCACTGGCTGTGATAAAGGGTGTCCACACAGGTCTTGTATTTGTCGTATTTGTCAAAGTTGAGGCAAAAATAGAGAATGAAGAAAAAAATTTGGACACCATGTAAGTCTAGCAGATGGGGTCTGAGAGAAAGAAGCCACTTCTCAACTTGTGCAGAGGCAAAAAGCAAAATGCGCAACTTCACAACTCGGGTCCAGCTGCTGCGGTTTCCATATTACACAACTATAATTACCTGCTCTATAGAGAGAGTTTTTTATCCTACAAGGATAAACAGAGGCATAAAAGAGTTACAAGACTTGTCTAAGGTACAAACTTTCCATTGCTAGTTTATAGCATTTTCTATTCAATTCAAACCTTATATTGAGAGATAGTTGATATTCCCCTATTTTCAAAAGAGCTGCTGTGGCAAAATATTTGTTTTCTTGAACACCCCTCTCCCTTTTCTTTGGGGGTCTTGTTCTAATCTCCTGCAGAGCTTCTGGCTGTTTTCCCTGGCAGCAGCAGTCATCACTGACAGCGAGACCCAGCTAAGTCTCCTTTCTCCCAATCTTCCCATAGAGCTGCTTGGAAAGACCTTGGCTGTTGAGAAAATCCTTCCAATGAGAGAGATCCGCAACAAGATCTGAACATTTCAGAGAGCTGTGGCTCCCCAGAGAGTACAAGAAAACAGAATGCCTGCCTTTTTTCCTGGCAAGAGTAATTCCATTTACTGCAATTAATGTAACTGTGTGGGGCATTTAACAGAGGGAAAAAGAAAAAAAAAGAAAGACATTTGTCAAACATCCTGCAGATCCTGTTTACTCTTGGAGCACTGGAAGGGAGCTAAGTGAAGGTAGAATCCTCATCAAAAATCCCTCTAGTCATCTTTCAGATCCTCCTGGTTTTCCATTAAACTCAAATCCAGGTTTTTCCCTTCTGGCTGTTCCACAAATAGCAGTAAAAGTTTTGAACTGCTGATTGTTGTTTCTTTCCGTACACTTCTTCCTACCCATCTACTTGCTCCTCATGCCATTTGCCCTTTCTGTGGAGCTCCTGCTCCTCTTCTCCTCAGTTCCTCTCCCCTTAGATCTTTCCTATGCTGAACAAACCAATGCATCTACCAGAGGAAAAATACAGCAAGAGCCCTTGTGCAGCCAGTAGATTCATCTCCTTCAGCTCTTCCCAACACTTCCAGGAGTGCACAAATACAGTAGCTGAATCCTTCACAACAAAATAAGCTCCTGAGTCTGGTCACATTACCTGTCACCTTCCATGTGCACCTTCCCAGGTCCTGTCACACCTTTGGACCTCCAGCAAGGAGGAGGCTGGCAGCTAAATGGGAAACTACCAAACTCTGAATGCAGTGACTCCTCAAATGAGGCTGACACTGTCATTATTGCCTTGTTTTGGAAACCAGAATCTCTGCAAACCTCCATTGCACTTGGCATCTTGCACACGGGGACAGTTAACACCTCTGTGCATTCACAAAGCCCAGACATGGTGAAATGTAGAGATAGTCGTATTCCAAGCAAACAAAACCCCCAATAAATAAGCTCAAACAAAAAAACAGCTAGAAATGAAAGCATATGGAGCTTTAGAGCCACGAATCAAACTCTCCTCCCGAAAATGTTTTAAGTACAACAGACAGAAGAGGAAAATTGGCATGACTGAGCTGTTCCCTTTTATCCAATCAAATCTCCTGTATTGAAGATTGAATAATAAGTGAAATTCTTCACCTAAATCACGAAGACTTTTGGAATTGCAGTGCAAGCTCTATGTGTACTGTTTTTCTGCGAGAAATTACCTCGGTGTATTCTCTTTCTTCCTTTAACTGTGTTTGCCTCTAACTCAAGAAATTCAGAAGGAGAACATCAAGGGCAAGCAGTTCCTCACCAAGAAATAAAGGCAATCCTGGAGTATTAGTTGGTACTGATTTTCACAGAAACATTTACTTCTTAGTTGGCTCTGAAAAATGGCCCTTTCATGGTGTGAGCATACAGGCACTACAGAAACTGGATTATTCTAGGGCATGGTCCCAGAAAAGAGAAGTGTTTCTGATTTCAAGAAAATTTAAGGGAAGACACAGCTTTCCTTCTTCTAATAAAATAGGTAGCCTGACTGCCAAATGTTTCTCTGTAAATAATCCAGTAAATAAATTACCAGGGCAGCTGCAGCCATCAACACATTGTCCATGACACACTTCATTGATATTCAGGCTCTGGCAGGTTTTGGCACATGGGGATACACACTCCTTATATTCCATGCCAACTGGACATCTTGGCCCTGAAACAATTAAAAGAAATTAGAAATGCAAATTCCTCAATAACTCTTAAACCAACAAATCCCTTCATTATCAAAGGCTGAACCAGAGAGACAAAAGGTCATGTCAGCTTCCAAATGATTATTTCTTTTTTAGAAGTGGAACATTTGAGAAATAGTTGATTTTCATTTTGCTGCAATATCATCATCTGACAGGTAGAACAGTAAATACTCAGAGGCTGAAGTCAATTTGTTTTCTAATAAATTGATTCTTAATAACTAAACCCAAGTGCATTAAGAATAATCAAACCCCAGGAGAAGCTTTGCAATAATATCTAAGTAATTTGGACAGACATCGTTGTTTTATGCCTTTAAGCCATGCACTTACTGCACTCATTTGTGAAATTATACTGTTTGGTGATTCCAGGGAAAACCAGGAGACAGTTAAAACTCTGAAATCCCCTCCTCCTTCTTCCAGAGAACCACGAGCTCAGGATAACACCCATGCTGTGGTATGTCCACTGCTGCCATTATCTAGGCCAGGCCATTATGCAAACACACTCTATTACAGTCATTCCTTCTCTTCAATGCATACACACACCATGCCCTACAAGCATGTGGGGGCATGGAGTGGGAAGAAAAGGTTAGAGCCTGCCCTTTTCCAAGCAAATCCTCTGCTGAAGAGGTGGGAGGGTAACAAAGGAGTGATCTCCCCCTGGGTGCCCTGGGCTTGGGCACCAGCTCTCACTTGCACTGTGTGCCCAGGACTAGAGCCCTTCCCACACAGCAGAGCATTCCATACCTCCATCATCAGCACCATCTCCTGAGAAAGCACCATAGCACAGATGCTCTTTTCTGACTCAGGAGAAAAAAAACAAACTGTGGCTCATGAATTCAAGGGTTAGAAATGAGGTCTAAAGCTCCTGGAATCACAGAAAGGCTCATTTCACTTATGGCTTTTAATCAGACTTACAAAGAGCCCCAGCAAAGATGGGTTCTCTGGCTCACAGGCTGAGCAAGGAGATGAGATTTAAAAGATTCCTTTAACATCCCAATGGAAAGGTAATAAATTACTGGTAGAACTCAGACTGTACAATCCCTAGAACAAGTGGCTGGCAGCATCTTGCTGCCCTAACCACAGTCTGAAGGCACAGTTTTCTTCAGTGGCCAAATGCAGAACATCTTTACCAGAGAACCAAGTGCTGTCAGTACAGATCAGACAGTTTACCCCATGAAATCAATTTACACAAACATCCCAAGGAAATTGTCCCTTCTCCTAACAAAAAACATGAGAAAAATCACTGAGAACATTATATCAATGGATTTTTTAATTTATTTTTTTAATACTCTCTATTAAACCAGGGTTCCTCAGTGGAGATATCAGCAGTAGGTGCAAACGTGACTTTTCCTCTGTAAACACAATCCCTCTCAGTCAGTCTATGCACTTCCTTGTTGCAAAACCTCGGGAAAAATGCAATCAGGACCTCTGAAATCAACAAAATTGGGCTAATAAAGGCAGCAGTTCAAGATGCAATCAGGTACTCAAACCTAGACAAAAACTGGCTTAGAAAAGGCAACATCTCGATTTCAAGGCAATTGCTTGAAGTAAATAAAGGGTGAAACAATTGTCTTCATGCAAAAAAATGTTAGCGAGTATTTCACAAAGATTCTGACATAAAAATACAGGGTGAAAAATGGCATGCATTTGAACCATATGTTCACCTAGACATCCTAATCTATACCCTTGTGTATCAAGTAAGCCTTCACTGTCTGTGTACACTGTGGTGGTAACAGCTCAAACAATACTGCCTTAGGGACAAAAACTTCTAGAAAGATGTGCGTGATGGGGAGCTGAGAGGAGGGAAAGAGCAAAGGCACTTCCTATAAATGAACCAACCTCCTAAAAAAAAGCACAAGCGCCTTTTAGCTGCAGGACATAAATCTGCAAGACAGGCACCATCTTATTGGGGATGAGCAGCCTAGGAATAAATCTGCCAGCTTACTGCACGAGCTCTCTTCAGGCCAGCCCTCCAAAATCACCCCTTCGTGGGCGCAGCTCCTCGCGTACTCCAGGAAGGCGGGGCAGTGACAGTCCACGCCCTGGGGACAGGCACAGATGTCCCTTTCACAGAGGCTGATGTACGGCTCGGGATCCACTCGGTGGTGGCACCGCGAGAAGGTCAGAGATGTGCTCAGCAGCTGGCAGGTTTCCAGGACGTCCTGCACGAGAAGTGAGGGACAGAGGGACAGGGAGAGAGGAAAAGGGACAAAATTACTTCCCATAGCCTCAGGAAGAGGAGGGAAAACTCAACTTTTCCAAACACACTGTCACCACTGTTGCTGAACAACATCACAGCTCTTATTCAACACCACCACGAAGGTAATAACAGTCAAGAGCTAGTAGTGAGCTCTACCCTTTTATTCACCACATCCACGGACACAGAGGTACATTAATATACTGATTATTGTGGAATGGAGCATCACATAAGGGATCTTGCACACAGCAATACATCAATCAGTCAGAAAAGGGATGGAGACATTCTACCTCCTTTGGCTTCCCAGAAAAGAGCTGGATGGTGTCTGAATTCCCAGGAAAATGCACACAGCAACAGAGGGGAACTGAGGTACGTAGGAAGAAAAACAACCAGATAATCTTTTGGATAACAAGCGACCAGAGTGAGAGTCAGAGGGAAAGACTCAGTCTGAAAACCCAGGAATGAAATTTGTTTTCCACTTCTGGCTACATGCTCCCATCACTCCTGCTGGCTTGTCCAATGCACAACAGGTCAATTTAGCTCAGATAAATAGGAGAACAATAGCCCAGGGAAGAAAACAATTTGTTCTACTCTTCTCCTGAGTTAAATCAGTGTGGTGACAGCCCGTGTGAGGGGAGGACAGCACAGGGAAATGGGAGGAAGATATCAAGACCTCTCCTTTCAGACAGCAGAAACCTCAGAGAAAACTTAACTGTATGTGAAACAAAACCTAAAGAAAACTTAGGGTATGATTAAGTTCTCCAGGGGAGGCTCCCAAAGAGACTCTTTTGTGCACATTATGTCACAGTTCAATGAGTCTGAGGTCCTCACTGCAACTTTCTGAAAGGATGGCACTGAGTTTTGGTAAGTGAAAAAACGATTTTTTGATCAAACCCCAGCACAACAAAGAGTTGAAACACAACTTTCTTCTACTTATTTGTTGATGTTTTATGTAAGGAAATGTAACCACGGTGTATTTTGCAGGTGTTATACTCAGAGGTTAGAGGTGGAGGGGGGGCACATATTCTTCAGAGTAGTTCAGAGTAACAATTCATTACTTCTGAAAAACTTTATACATACCTCAGGTGACAGCACATACAAGCTGCTATGTAAAAAAAAAATTAAAAAGCACTTTGTTTTCTCATTTTCAGGGAGATGAAAAATGGGGAGCAAAAAACCCCACAGGAAAGAATCAAGATGTCTTGTCTGAATGGCAGCCATAGTGCCTGTATAGGAAAACTGCTGAGTAGAAAATACCTTTTCATTTTGGCTAAAGGGTGTTTTGTTCAGGTGATCAGCTCAAGCTAGTACATGTCTGAGCCAAGACAGAATTTCTTGCTTATGAAAACAAACCAACCAGAAATGTCTAGTCCACTGGGAATCTATTCCAAGTTTAGCAAAGGGCTCAGGGAACAACCACGTGTGCAGAGAGGTTTCGAGAAAGGCCTCAGGGAACTTAAAACAGTGCTGAGACATGGTGGGCCTTCAGAAATTCAGCTCCAGCCAGGGATAATTCTGATGCCCAAAGAGCACCCACCATGCTGAATTAGATGGGGAAAAAAAAAAAAGACTTGAAGAGGGGGAGCAGGAACTACATAAATGGTGGTTGGTGCTGCTCTAAGACTACACAGAAGTACGAAAAAGTGCCCTAAGGGTGGAAGTAACAACAACAGAAGCAGCCAAAAAAGCTATTAAAGCAGTGCTTGGAGATGAAACTGATAAAACCAAAAGTGAACTCAGAGCCATTCAGAGGATGAGCAGTACAGCAACTCCTGGATCAAAGCCTTGATCCAGATAGCATCAAGTGCAGCAGAAAACCAGTATATGCAACAATCCCATTTAGGGGCTGAGCTAATGAGGTTTCTTAAGGTAATAGCCTGTTAATACAACTCAAACAGCAAAACTCAGACTGCATATTCCACTAAAAGGAACATTTTAGATGGGAAAGTGACTTAAAAAATAAAGGCAATTACACACACAGAAAAATTAACCCATTTTTCTTTTCCTCTAGTTTTTTGGTCTTGGACTTGTTCAGTAATAGCATAGCTAAAGGCTGAGCTCCAGTTGATTATCCAGAAACCAAGTGATAGATGTAGAAGAGCAAGAAACAGTACATTTTCACTATGTAAAGGTTTTCTTGCCATTCAAATTTCTTCAGATTTTCCAGTGACATTACATAAAAATTATTGCTGATATTTTCCCATCTTTCAGACATATCTCAACTATCACTACAAAGAAGCTGAAATATGAGTAAATCCACACAGAATCAAACCAAAAAAAAATTTCACTGTGAGGCTGGTCAAAGAGAGGGTATGGAACCACCACCCTTGAAGATATTCAACATGTAAGTGGACAAGGACCTGAGCAGCCTGACCTAGGATGGCCCTGTTGGAAGCAGGGAATTGGACTCAATGACCCCTTCCAACTTTGCCATTCTGCAATTTATTTTTATTTCCACTCCTTCCTTTCTTTAAAACTCAGTGGTCAGGTTGGACTAAAGAGGAGTCCTTATTCCTTAGTGTGGAGAGCAGTGGTGAGTACCAGATATTGGCAGCCTCAGCCACTGCTGTAACATTCCTGCTCATGGAGCACCTAGAAGCTGCTCCACACAAAGAAATATTTAAACCCAACAAGCTGGAGAGCAAAGGCTCAGGCTGAAATGGTGCTTAGAGTAAAGGTGGCCACAAGATTAAAATCAGCAAGACTGCAGTATCTCAAATGCAGGTGAAGGTCATAAAATTTCTCACTTCCCTTCTGCACAAGTCCTATTTTAAATGTTTCTTTAAATGGGTTGGCAGGGTCCTGGCACTGGTAACTCTCAGCGACCACAAAACTTGCTGACCTTCTTTCTGCCCCAGGCCCACCACACAGAGCTGGAGGTGGAATTTTGTACATTCTTCCCATTTCTGTGGCATTTCCTTCTGCTGCTGCACGAACTGCATTTGTCTATGGCTTAACAATTACCATTAAAGAAACAGAACCTAAAAAACAACAGAAGAAATCAGATTTCCTTGAATTTCCTCTCATTCCCTTGAATTTAAAGCCTAGGGTGTGTTGGTACACATATGGTTTCTCCAGAACATTCAGGAAGGGTAAATTTGGGCCCCACAACTGGGTATAGTTTTTCAGAAAACATATTTCATGGAGAAAGATTTAGTCTCCTATCTTTCCAGACAAAAAGCATCCAAACCCAATATGGTTAATACACCAAACACTGTCTGTGTTTTGAGCAGACTAAGTAACAACTGAAAGGAATCAATTCTCTTGAATGCTGATTAATTTGATAGAGAAAAATGAGATTTTAGATATAGTGGGCCTCATTTTCACCCTTATAATGTACTATCATATCGTATAGAATGATTTGGGTTGGAAGGGACATTAAAGAGCCTCTATTCCAATCCCTTGCCATGGGCAGGAACACCTTCCACTAAGCCCCACCTAACTTCCTTCTGACTGCTTCAAGCCCCACCTAACCCAGCCTTGAACACTTCCAGGGATGGGACTGGACCTCTGGATCTTTGCTGGACCTGCTTCTGACCCCAACCATAACAAGTTACGGTCCAAAGCTGCAAACTTCTACTTGTTTTTCCCGTCTGGGTATGAATGCTATTTCTTTATTACATATGGAAATACTCCACAGCATAATGGGGGAACTGTTTCTTACCAACTGCAGCCTGTTCCAGGGCCTCAGCACCCTCACAGGGAAGAATTTTTTCCCAATATCTAATCTAAACCTCCTCTGGGTCAGTTTGGAGTCATTTCCCCTCATCCTGTCACTACAATTCCTGCTGAAAGAAGCCAGAAGCCATCTCTCCAAGGCAGTTGGCCAAGGACAGGGGCAGACAGAGAGGGTAAAGCAAAACCACCAACCTACCCAGTGTGGGGGCAGTGGGGTGGGAGGAGTGCCTTGAAGCAGAGCT
This sequence comes from Vireo altiloquus, assembly GCA_013396875.1. Classification (NCBI taxonomy): domain Eukaryota; kingdom Metazoa; phylum Chordata; class Aves; order Passeriformes; family Vireonidae; genus Vireo; species Vireo altiloquus. Next base: position 312,880 of record VZRF01011443.1, read on the forward strand.
GTTGTTTCCCTCACCTAACAGCTGACTGCCTGGCAGGGAGGGAGGCTGGGAGACCAAGGAGATTTACATTCCTGAAGCTAAGGCAAGTAAACAAAGCACACTATTAAAAAGCCTTACATTCTTCAGCAGGCACTTGTTTGGCCGGACTTCTATTAATAGTGCTGTGTTTATTCTTGCACAGTGAATAAATTAAGGCAATGTTAAATGCTGTGAGCTTATGAACTCACACGAGAGAGAATATAATTTCAGTCAGTTTGTGGGAAAGAAAACTTTATCCACAAAGCATCAATATTTAACATGATCTGTATAAAACCCACATTAGTTGTAGTCGACCCATCAGACTGGATTTCACCCTGTGTGCCACTCCCCAGCCTCAGCTGCAATGTTGACACTTTCTGAACATTAGACTTGCCTGAACAGATAAAATTCCAGGGACCACAACCAGTCACAAGAACTACCCTGTCTCTAGAACTGTAACCAGGTTTAAAGAATCATAGAGTGGTTTGAGTTGAAAGGGACTTTAAAGACCAGATAGCTCCACCCCCCTGCCATGGGCAGGGACACCTTCCACTATCCCAGGTTGCTCAGAGCCACATCTAACCTGGCCTGGAACATTTCCAGGGATGAGGCAGTCACTGCTGCTCTGGGAAACCTGTGCCAGGGCCTCAGCACCCTCACAGGGAACAATTTTTTCCCAATATCCAATCTAACCCTGCTCTCTGTCAGTGTGAGGCCATTGCCCCTTGTCCTGTCACTCCAGACCCTGCTCAAGAGTCTCTCTCCATCTTTCCTGTGGGCTCCCTTCAGGCACTGCAAGGCCACAATGAGGCCACCCCAAAGCCTTCTCTTCTCCAGGCTGAACAATCACAATTCCCTGAGCCTTTTTTCACAGCAGAGCTGCTCCATCCCTCTGATCCCCTTGGTGGTCCTCCTCTGGACTGGCTCCAGCAGTTCCATGACCTGTTTCTTCACTAAGTCCCTCAGAAGCCTCAGCCAGGTTGGAACCCCTCATGCTTTGGTGTTTGGCACCACACACCTTTACTCAAGTAAGGTGTTCAGTCAGCCCCAGCCATGACGGAAGTGCCACACACGCACCAGCTCTGCCCAAGCAAGAAGCATCAGCTGGGGATTTCCAACCTGAAATCACTGCTATAGTTCCTCAGCCAGTTTTACAGGTAGTGAGGCTGAGGGGCACAAGCATCCTTCACTGAATTTCCCAACACATCTCAAGTATCCCCATTCAAAAGCTTAATGGAAGTATAAAGAGTCAGAACTTTCCAACATGTCCAGCTCTTAGTTAGCCTTTTCCAGGTAGCTAGGAAACAGCACTCAGGGTGGCTGGAGAGCAGATATACTGCAGGAAGTGGTACTACTCTTGAGAAGCTATCTGAGTCTAGTTTAGCAAGTACCTGTCTACAGGACTCGAATAGTGAAAAACTAACAACTACATTTTGGCCTCAGTTACGTTGGTATAAATCTAAACCTGGCACCCAGGAAATTATTCTGATTTACAACAGAGTACATGGAATCAGTTCTAACCCCTCAAGGGATGAAGGCTCAATTTACCATGACAGTCATAACCTGTTAACACCACATGCTGCAGTAAATATTCAAAGCTACTTTCTTCCCTGAGCTGGTGACCATCTGCCTGCATCCACACCCTGTCTAAGGGATACAAGGAACTTGTTTGTACTTATAAAAGCCAAGAAGAAAAAGGTTGATGCAGCAAAGGGGGTCACAGAGCTGGCCAAGACAAACAGTTCTGTTTCTTCACTAAATCAGCACTACTATCTGTATGCATAGCTGGAGGAACTTCCTCCTGGGAAGGGAAATAGCCTGGTGACACAGAGCTTTTGGAACACAGACAGAAAACATCTCTTCTGTCAAAAACAGCCTGGCTGGAGCATCTTCCTGCTCTGCTGACTCCCAAGTATATAAACTGCAACACCTTCACAAATACCATTTGGGAAGGCGGTGCCCACAGAGGCTTCAGAACTGATGCTTCCCTGCTGGCATAATCAGAAAGAGGATTAAGTACCTCATTCTACAAGAATCACTGAAACACACCTTTCCCAAGTAACATCAACATTTCTTTGGCAGTAACTCACACTTCAGCCTGAAACAAGCTGTTGCTTTCTTTGTTTATCTGTTTGATGTTTGGGAGGGGATGTTGGGGAGGTGGTTTTACCTGGAAAGAACAGGTAGGGTTCAGTGTGAGAGCATTCACTAACTAGTGAGTAAAGTGTTCCTTTCTCAACACCACATGTGAATAAAGCATCAGTCATAACATGCAGCCTCCAAGGTCATTTCTCCACACCCTTAACATACAATCTGATTAACAAAACAAAAAGCAGAAAGGGTTGTTTTAAAAGAACAATCACAGGGAGCAACAGCTGGAAAGCCCAGTGCACAAATCCTCCTTCCAGCAGCAGCCAGAACTGCAGGGAGGGCACAGTTATCAGCTCAGGGACCACAAGCACACGGCTGCATCCAGCTCCAGCCTGGAAAGCACCCACAGACAGCAGGAGCCAACACTGTGGATGTGTCACTTCCACCTTCTGCCTGCACCTGAGCCTGCTGCACCACAGGAGGAGCCAGAGGCAGCCACCATCATCCTTTGGTGACGCTTGACAGGCTGCACAAAGAGCTTGTTCCAGTGCAGCAACAAGATCAGTGCCCAGGACAGCAACCTCAAACCATAGAAACCCAACTTGGATGTCTGCTGCACCTCTCATCCTCCTCACTTGCTGAGGGAGTATCATGTTAGGTACAGGTGTGGATTCAGGGAAGCATCAGACCTTGCAGTCTGCAGCTCCCTCACAAGGGGAATAGGAGGGGCAGGCACTGACCTCTGTGTGTGACCAGGGACAGGAGCCAGGGAACAGCTGGAGCTGTGTCAGGGAAGGTTTAGGGTTGGTATCAGGGAAAGGTTCTTCCCCCAGAGGGTGCTGGGGCACTGAACAGGCTCCCCAGGGAATGGGCACGGCCCCAAGGCTGCCAGAGCTCCAGGAGCGTTTAGACAATGCTCTCAGGCACAGGGTGTGCTGTGCAGGGCCAGAAGTTGGACTCGGTGATCTTTGTGGATCCCTTTCTACTCAGAATATTCTGATTTGTGTTCTGCCAAAGGGCAAGCGAGTTGCCTTTCAGGTAAGGGAGGACTGAAAGTAGAATGGCATCTTGCAGCACCAACCTTGTCTGCCATATCAGATGAAATGTTGCAGGTGTTGCTTGGAGTCTGCACCCTCTTGCAGCGCTTGTTTTCGCTGTGCAAAGCCCAGGAGTTGGCAAAATCGTAACTGTTCCCCACCAGGGTCCCTGGGAATGAAGAAGAGGAGAACCAACATGGTTGTTTGAGGGGTTTCAGCAACAAGTGGGCATTATTGGCTGCTATTAAGGTGATAGTCTGCCAAAAGCTCTCTTTAACAATAAAACTGTTGTACCAAACGGATTCTTATTCCAAACAGATTGACTGTAGGAAAACCACTACCAGTGATATGGATTTACTTCTGCCAAGGACAGACTAAGCCTGCAGAAGGCAGCTCCCACCTCCCTCACACCTGCATGAACGTGGTAGGAGTTGCTGCTGGTCAGCTACAGTCCGCAGAAAGCAAAGCATGCCTGCACATCTTCCTGCCACTTAAGGTTGTCAATAAAACACAAAACATATTAGAGAGCCAAACAAGCCCAGCTGCTTTCCCTAATCAAAGAAAGCATTAGCACTCCTGATCCCAGCTAGCCTTGATTTTTCTCCTCTCCAAAACTAAATCTTGTGTGCAAAGAAGCTTAACATGCACCCTCATGGTTTGGGCCCATCCTCTTCCTGGGTAAGGAGTCCTGAAATACGCTCCTCTGTCCCAGGACAAGCAGCTCCTGGCCAAGGTTTGGCAAGATTTGCATCCATTTTGCATAAAAGCAAAGCTGAACGAGTCTGTATGGCTGCAACTTCCCGGGAGATGCAAACCACCTCTGTGCTGCTCTTGCTCCATCCTTCTGAGAAGGGGGATCCTCCCAGAGAGGGAATGTTTCCTCCACCCTCTTTTGCCACCTATGGCCTTGCTGATTCCAGGACTATCTCTGCTTCCTACTGTGGGTACCTGCTACTAAACACTTAATTTTGTGGCACTCAATTGCTTTTTAAAATCCCATTGTGTTGCAGGTGAGAATATCAATTGCCACTGTTAATGCATTCCCAAGACCTTATGCAAAGAATACAGTGAAATACAAGCCTGGATGTATCTGAAAAGCACAAAAAACCAAAAAGAAACCAAAAAGAAATTCTTCCCAAATATACCTATAGAATATTTATTAACACATGTGGAGATAATAAAGATTCCATTGAGCTCCCTGTTTAGTAAAAACACAAGGAATATATGGACCACTAAAACTCTTCCTAAACTACAGGGTAGTAATGAAAGCTGCACTGAGAATGCTAAGGCAGAGGTATTCAGACCTGTAGACTTTTTTGTATGCTAGAAGTTAGGGGTTTTTAAAGGTAGAATGTATTAGGCCCACAGCAGATACCAAAGGAGGAAGACTCCCAGGGAAAGGGGATAGAAGATACAAAATTTTCAGCAATGCAGCCAGGACTTGGCACAAGAAAAGAAATACAGCAACAAGAAGAACAAAACCCTTCAGCTTACCACATATTATAAACATTAAAGGAACGATGCAAGCCAGCCTGAGGAGAAGCAAGGTGCCAAATTGAATATACTCCCTTTTGTTTGCAGTAAGGCAGCCTTTCCCGAGCAGGTGTGTAACAGGAGCTGAGCTCTGCTCTGAAGCAGCATTTCTCCATCCCTGGATGCACATCCATGCCAGGATTCCTGCTGGCAGCTATCCCCAGGGGCTCTTTCACCCACAGGCTAAGAGGGGAAGGTCAGGACAACTGCTGGCCCTGAAATACTGGTCACCTGTTTTTTCATTTCTCTCCTTCCATTAAGTTCTTTTCTTCTGTGCTGCTTGTAAATTTATACCCCCTCTGCAGTTCTTTTACGCAACATTTGCGTTAGATGATTTCAGTTCTGTTTGCCATATTCTATGACTCACACGTCAAGTGAAGGGTCTGGAGAGTCAGTCCTGTGAGGAGCAGCTGAGGGAGCTGGGAAAGGGGCTCAGCCTGGAGAAAAGGAGGCTCAGGAGGGACCTTCTGGTTCTGCACAACTCCCTGACAGGAGGGGGCATCTGGGGGGGATTGGGCTCTGCTTCCAGGGAACAGGGACAGGACGAGAGGGAACAGCCTCAAGCTGTGCCAGGGGAGGCTCAGGTTGGACATCAGGAAGAATTTCTTCATGGAAAGGTTGTCAAGCATTGGAACAGGCTGCCGAGCAGGGTGGTGGAGTCACCACCCCTGTAAGTGCTCAAGGAATGACTGGACGTGGCACTCAGTGCTCTGGTTTAGTTGACAAGGTGGTGATCTCTCAAACTCGATGATCCTGGATGTCTTTTCCAACCTAAATACTTCACCTCTTTGATGAGGCTTCAGTAATAAAAGCTGAGAGGGAGAAATATCCCCAGCACATCTGACAGCTCTGAGTAGAGGGAAGAGCAGCTGCCAACACCCCTGCCTTTCACACGTGACACCTCTATTTCCTTCTGCTGAACAACTCGAGAAGGGAGAAAAGGAAAGTCAGTGGAAGAGAGAACACAACAACCTAAAAAGTAATATGGGGTTCAAGTGTGCAGGTGCTGCTGTCAACATAATCTGGCACTGTAATCCCACCACACAGCAGGACTGCCCTCGTCTCCTGCACAGCAGAGTTTCGTTTTGCCTTCTGTCCCTTCTGTGATCAGCTCTTCTTTTTTCTGGAAGCACCCAAGATTCTGCAGAAACAACTGCCTATAGGGCTCATGAGAGCCCCACACCCAGAAACTCTCCATGCAGCCTGGGTGGGACTTCATCTGAAGCATTTATTTTGCCTAAGACTTGCAGGAAATGTGTTGAGAAGAGAAGTTGTCACAAAATGCAATGAAAACAAAGCATTTGGACACAAGTGCTTGAGGAACTGTGCCTGATATGGACTGATATCATAGTGCCTGATGTGGACCACAGTACAGATAGATCCCAGAATGTAAACTGGCTGCTCCAAAGCCAAGACCCCCAGGCAGCAGGCTGGGGTGGAATCTCCTTTTAGGATGCAAGATGGGCTCAGGAGGCAGATATTAAAGGACAACACAAATCCCACCTGCTCCTAACCTCCCAGAAACATCATAACATCAGTGACCTCGCAGAGGTCTTTGAGGAAAGGGCCACTCCCCCACCACCTGAGCAGCAGGCAGGGTCCCCAGGGCTGTCCTGCTGGGCTATGCCTTTAGTGCTCTGATTGCTGCCCTCACATCTCTCTCCCTTCAGAGAGATTTTCAGATGGGTGCTGGCCAGTCTTCACAGCAAAATCCTTGTTCACCCTGATTATCTGAGCCTCCAAAGAACTCCAGTTCTTTCTGAAATCTGAAACTGGCACCAGCTTGTTTACTTTGACACTGATGGTCAGGCAAGCAAAGCATCAGCAACCACCTCATGCTCCAGGCACCGAGTGGAAAGCAGGAACCCTGACCTCCCCTCCCTGGACCTCCCACAGATTTTCCATATGGCCACAGGCCCATCAGATAACTCTGCCAGGGTCTGTTAACTCATCTATAAAATAAATGCAAGAATTTGGTCAAGACACTACAGTCCTTTGAGTCTTAATTGGTAAATAGAGTCTTAGTAGGTAAATAACCAACTTTCACATGTTGGTTACTTATCAAGCAATAGGGGAGAGTGTGTTAGGGTGGGGTTTTTGTTTGTTGTTTTGGGGGCTTTTTTTACACAATTGTATGTGGTTCCAGAGAAGCCAAGCTATTGGTCAGGCTGCCCAAAAATTGATCCACAGTTTGCATCAAATTAATGACATGAAAAATGAAGTCATGGGCTATAAAATCTTTCCTGCCCCCTCCAGTTCAATGAATTTAAAATCAATAATATTGAACACAGGAGAGGGAAAGAGCCACCTCCAAAACTCTACAGCCTGGTGATGCAGCCACACTCCTCACAACAGAAATGTGTAACTTCAATTCCAGACCCTGAATGAAGCACAGAGGATTAGGAATGCAGGTTTCTGGCATCTCAGATGAATGCCCTAAAACAAAGACAGCATCAACGCAAGTCTTCTTCACTGGTACCATTTGTAATTCCCTTGGGAATCTATTCCTTTCGCTTCCAATTGAAAATTATATTACTGACTCAGCCTAAACAAAAGCTTTCAACTTGCCTAAAATCAAATTATTGATATCCTTTAAAATGCCAAGAAATTTGCAGAATTTTCAGAATGAGCTTTGTTTACTTTCTTAGGGGAAAAAAAAAATAATTATTATCTGCACTACTATCACTGAGAGTTTGGAATGTGCTTTAAAAGCTTCTGGTGCCAGGTATCACACACTGAGAAGTAACATATTCAGTCATATATATCTACACTACTTCTGAAACCTGAAATATCAGATTTTTCCTTGCAAACACTGCCGGTTTCTATGTGTTTAACCTTTGACTCTCCTGTGAATATATATATATTCATCATATATTCTGTATTTTGGGAGCTTAAGGCTGGAGGATGTTGTTGGCAGCTAGAGCAGGCTTTATCCAAAATTCTCCATCATAAACATCTTTGTAATTTGGATACCAGATTCCCAGAAACTGCTTCCTGCCAGTGCCAAATAAACCATAATGGGATGCTGGATTAATTTGGGCTGGGATTTTTTTTTTTCCCTTCCATTATGCTAAGTGTGTGTGGCATGCACAAATAACAAAATGATAGTGTGATATCATTTTGGAGTGATAACCCTGTGTTGGATTTGAATGATCTGTTAGCACAAAGAGACTTCAAGGATGACCTAGACATCCAAGCACCCATCACAGCAACAGAAATGGCTGGATGTGGCACTTACTGCCCTGGTTTAGTTGACAAGGTGATGTTTTGCCAAAGGTTGGGCTTGATCTTGGAGGTTTTTTGAAGCCTTAATGACTCTGTGATAAGAGTATTAGGCACAGACTGAGGCTGCAGGCAGAGGGATAAGCTCCAGCAGCTTTGTGAGGCAGCCTCCCTCACTGGGAAGGAATTCCCTCACCATTTCTGCAGGGCGAGAACACACCCTGAGACCACTCACATGCTGCAGGGCTAAGGGGATTCAGCAGCTTGCTCCTGTGCACACATCCCGAGGAGATTCCAGGATCAAATCACCTGTGCTGTGTCAGATTTCCTCTGTCAGGCTATGTAAGCCATCTCTTCTGGCCTGTGCTTCAATCCCCAGTTGTAAAACGCTTGTGACAGTGGTCAGAACGGCCACAGCCGTGGGCTGAAGGAGGCCAAACAGGTACCTGAGCATCTAGAAAGAGCTCAGTTTCATGTTTCTGATATGAGCAAAGGCTGGCAGTTAGAAGTGCATGCTGAGGTCAGAAAGCAGAGCCTGTTCAACTGGCAAGCCTTAGAGGCCTTTCCAGAATGGCCATAAATGACCAGATCTTATCTGGCGAGAAAAAGCAGAGGGAAAACCCTTCATTAGGGTCTAGGAGAAAAACAAACAGACAAAACACCAAACAAAAATCCTAGAAAGCTTCCAAGACATTTCTTTTTATAGCTTAGTTATGCTTAAAGTGTGAGAACAAACTCTCAAGGTTTGTTCATATTCAACAAACAGGCAAGCCCATAGAATATAATCAATGCTGTTTGTCAGTCTGGACAGGACATGAGCACTTCTCCACAGGATGAGCTATTGTAGGAACCATGTCAGTGGCAGTGACTCAGCACCCAGCCTGTCTGAAGGGCAGTGTGTCTGCAACTCTGGGAAAAGCTTCTTCCCCAGAGGGTGGTGGGGCACTGAACAGGCTCCCCAGGGAAATCATCACAGCCACAAGGCTGCCAGGGCTCAGGGAGCATTTGGACAAAACAGTGGGATTGTTGGGATGTCCTGTGCAGGGCCAGGACTTGCTGATCCTATCAGGTCCCTTTCAACTCAGGATATTCTATGAATTCCAAAACCTACTGGCAAGGCTTTTTTGGGGGGGGCTAGTTCAAGAACTAACACCTAAGGCCTTCAAAGCTGGGTCACACCACTGTTAATTTACGAGGGTATCAATTTTATTCTCATCACTCAGAGCTCCAGGACCTCAATAGCTGAGCATCCAAAGTGTACACAGAAACAATGTGTGTTGGTCTCTCATCAGATTCTCATCAGTTCTCCATTGCCACACTAAAAACACAGTGAGGAGTCATAAGAGCATCGTGACAACAGCACGTTTGAATAGATTATAGAACTGGAGTATAAATATATCAAGAGAAAAGAAAAGCAATTACAGTGTTCATTAAGTTTTAAACACCCTTCTGTTCATGCCTCCTTTATTTACTCACTGTAAGTGGTAATATCCACTCACAGAGCAGGTGCTTTGCCTCTTCTTTCACCACTACCCTAAAAACAATCCAAATAGAATCAATGAAGTCCTGTATCATACTCCACTTTCTTAAGGGAAAAATCAGACTAACTCTGTGTTATTAAACTACAATAATTTCTTCCCCTAAAAACCAGAAAAATCATATTTTCATTTGTTTCCACACTGCATGTCATTCTGAAGCTCAAAGATCTTAACATATCTCTTATCAACATAAATCCATCCCAGAAATCTGATTTATTATAACTGAGGCCTGAATCTGATAAATTCCAGGTTTTAACAGGAAGCAATGGACACACCAACAGGAAGGTCCAGTCTGCTGGCAACATTAAGGTAAACCTTCATTGCCCTCAGATCACCAAGTCCTTACACCAAGTTCACATCCTGGGATAAGCTGACCTTTAAGAGATCTAATCAGGCTGAAAGGAAAACAATTAAAAACTTCAGGGAAAAAAAAAAATTAACTGCTTCACAGGCTACCAAGAGGCTGCCTACTTTTTCTGTTTAAAAAAATACTACCTCTCCCAGCTGTTTGTGTTGCCCCCCACCTGGAAGCTAGATTCAACAGTATATTAGAAAAAAAAATTATCTGAATCATTCCATAACTGATTTACTTGGAGCAAGTTAAGAAACGCTCCAGTGAACCAGCAGAGCTGCCAAGGAGACAAACAGTGCGTGGGTGTAGTGACGTCCCCTCACTGATACAATAAATTCAAGCATAATTCAGTCTAATTCCTTCTAAATTAGTTTAAATGAAAGGTCTTTTGTATCACTGGAAAAACTGGCAGAATTGCTGACACACAGTTCTATTCTTCAGGCTGAAATCACAGATCTGTGTATCCACACAGGTGGATAAACAGATAAACACAAGGAAAGCCCTGACTTCTGTAAGAGACACAGAGAACACGTTTTCTCTGTCACCTTCTCTATTATTTTACAGCTCCTCCAAGCTCCTCCAACTTTGTCATGGACTTCATTACATCCCAAAATCTGTGGCTGTGAATGGACTGTTTTTTTTAAGAGGGAGGATACAATCTCCAGTATGTCAAACAAATACAGCATGAAACACATATAAACATGAGCAGCAGAGGGGCCTTTTCTACATTTGAACAATCCAAAGCATTACAGTCTCCTTTCTTGCTCCTTTTCTTTTTGCTCTTTTTCCTTTTTCTAAGAGTCTTACTACTATTTAGGGTCTCAAGAAAAAGCCATAAACTTCATATCTCATTCAGACATGCTGGCAAGCAGTTCTGTGACCAGAGTTTGTTTCTTATTATTTACATCGTTGGAGGATTAATCATTTTAGCATACCATGAGATCTCTTTTTTTTTCTGTACACTGAAGCTATGCTCATGTATCCCAAGTGCCAGTAGGACACATCTCTGGAGCACTGCCAAGCTCCTTTCCAAGCTGCTTTGCCTCCCTTTCTATTTTCCGTATCATTTATTTTTAACACGCGCTTTATCAATCTGATATATTAATGTATTAACTAACTTCAAATTTCTTCTCTTCAGGTAAGAATTAAAAGACACACTGAAATACCACAAATCAAGACCAGTGTTTGAAATTCTCGTTCAGGGAACGAGAAAACTTAGTCTTTTCAAAAACTTAGTCTTCACCCACAGTGACAGATTTCACGCAAAGGTGTACAAAGCAGTAAAAGCAGTCTTGCCTCTCGTTCTCACCAAGGATTGGTGGGATAGAAGGTGCACCCCCACTCCAACAGCCCATACAGATGGGGAAATGTCATCAAAAAGTAACCCCTTTATAGAACACATCCCATGCCAAACCTGCAAGCTACAGGAATTTAATCTTCTGCTCTTGCAACACTACCCATTCTTACTACCTCTTGGCTAATTCATGAAAAATTAGAAGTTGAATCAATGGGTATTTCACACAGATTTTTTGCTGGGTCTTCTTCTAGCTGGTCTCCCCACGTGAATTAACCTGTAGCTTTATCTTTGCATTTGAAAGATTCAAGGTTTCTAAACATGCTCCATTCAGATGCCTTGGCTTTCCACAGGAATGAGATGTGACAGCAATTTCCTTTCAGGAGAAAGGAAGATGAAAGGACTTAGTCAGACAGCTTTTCAGCTCCCCAAGTTGAGGTACCTGACAGGTTCTATAGAAACATTTTGCTGGATCAGCAACATCTTTGTTGAATCACCCAGCAGGAAAAGTGTGCAGAGCATCCATTAAAATACAATCAGTTAGTTGTAACCTTACCTTCCCGAGTTCTGAAGTCATCCTCAAGGAATTTATTAAAATTGCCACACAACCCACAGGTCTTGTTATAGTGCTTTTCTTGAAGGAGTATCTGAATGTTTCCACTGGCATCAATCTTCCCCACAAAGCCGTGCTCATCGCTGGATATTTTATAATAACCTGCCTCCTTCTCTAGAAATATACCATTGGAGGCAAAAGGTATGGAAACCCTGTGGAGAAAAAACAGGAAACTCTCAGCATGTGACACACAAAACCCATCAGGTTGTTTTCTGCTGGAATAATAGTTCCTACAGGTACCTTTTGTCATCCTGCATCACAACTCCATCTAAAGAGAGGCGAAGACTGAAATATTCTCCGAGATACACAGAGAAACCAATTTTCTCCCCATCCTGGTAATCCCCTAAGGAGATGGAGACACAACCAAATACTCTTAGTTCTGGGACTCTGGAGGACAATTTGTAGTTAAGTAAAATCTCATTTTAAACTACAACCAACACAGAACAGTTATTAGTGAATATAAAAACATCTACCAAAGCAGTTGGTGTGAAAGTAATATACAGTTTTGGTACATATATCATCACTTCTATCTGCAAGAATAACTCTGCAGAGGCCCATGCTAATTCCAAGGCCTTCTGTCCTGGAAGGTGAGAGTTTTCTTACTGGTGTGATTTAGCATACAGATAAAATTAGTTCTACAACGCTGTATAGTTCTTATTCCTGGACTCAGCTTTAACTCAGCCACATTTCCCTGAAAAATTCAAAATTAATGAAGGTCTTCTCCTTTTTAGAAGGGGAAGTAAGAAAATCCCTGTTCCTCAGCAGCTTATTTATGTGTGAGCTACATTACCATGGGATAACAGAAGTCACGTAAGTAATCCCACTTTCCAAAACAAGCCCAAAAAAACCCCAATGCAACCCACAAAGAAACAAAAAAATGCCTATCCAAGACCCTTTTAATGCAGTGGCCCATCCTGTCTGACAAAGGGCAACTATTTGTCTTTTTTGCAGTGATGGAAATCAGCTCAGACTCACCTAAGAGCGTGAAGGAGTGCTTGTGACAGTCCCCAGCAAGGAGGTAGCTGCAGTCCCCAGCAAAACTGTACAAGGAACCATCAAAGGTTTTGATGTGATTATTCCCAAAAAGGCTGCAACGAGCAACTGATGACTCCTGAAGTGAAGCACCTGATAGCCCTGGACATCAAAACACAGCATTAACTTGAAACTTAAAGCAATCATTTTGCAGCTCAGGAATTTCTCTGCTGGAATTTATCACACTGATCATTGCATTTCCTGGTAGCTTCTAAGCAGACCATAAGCCTGGCATGGCACTCCAAAGGATCACAGATTTCATATATTAGAGAAAAGCCTTTTTTTGCTTTATTTCCACCACCACAAACTTTGCATGGGCAATTTCAGTCCTGATCCTTCGAGGAATGCCATGTGTTCATTTGTGTCTGCCTGCAACCCCACTAAAGCCTATAGGGCACTAGGACAGCCCCATATCTTGTTCAGTCAAACATCCCTGACTTCAGGGAGTGTTTGGGACTCAATACAGTGCCTGTTTCAAGGTAAAGAGACAAAAGGAATGACTTTATTGATGTCTTCAGCGTGGTGAGAATAATCCCTGAGCCAGTAGTGCAGGATTAAATGGTTGAAAAGGGAAAGGAGGGTTCATCTCTCACAGAAAAAATAGTGAAAATATATTCTAGTCCAAACCTGTTTTCTTACCTGTGATTACAGTGGCCAACAGTAGGTTTGTTTGCAGCACTCTCAAGAGGAGCATCTGATAAAAATCAAAAAAAGACAGTTTAGAATATTCTTAGTTTGGATACAGTCTGTTTCACCACTCATCGTTTTCCATCCTTTCTTTATAAAGAAAATTATTTTGGAGGTTCTGCAACATTTCAGAAAGCCATAATCCATGCAGACAGTCATGATAATTCAGATGCCCTCCATCATGCTTTAACGAGGTAATCTGGTAGAGTTATTAATTATTCTTTGTCCACATTTTCACTTCTCATGACAGGGAAGTGAGCTGCCTCCATGGGAAATGCAACCCGACACAGACACATCTTCCAATTCCCCTCAGTTAACACCCTGCACACAAAGCCCTTCAACACACAGCATTATTTCTCAGCCAGCCTGATACAAAGCAGCATCCCAGACTGCCTCAGCCAACCTGGCTCCTGTAGAAGTCACCTCTGCAGCACAAAACTTGCACCCTGCTCAAACATCCATGAAAGGAAAGAAAGAATATCCACATTTTGCAGCAGCCAGCAGGTTTGCTTGGCAGACCATTGTAAGCACATAATCCACTGATTTCAGGATGATAACATGCTTGAGATAAGGGGCAAGAAGGAATGGGAGGAAATCGTGCAGAAATTAGAGACCCAGGGTAAAAACTTTCATTCACCAAAATCAGTTTTAGCATTGCCTCCTCCTTTCTACACCAAAAACGTCAGCCTTTGTTTTCCATGTGTCTATAAACTACCTCCAGGATGACCAGGCCTTTAAAAATAATAACTAATAATAGGATAAGAGGGTCATGCAGATGGTGAACTACATGTGTGCTGTGGCAAAACATCAGCAGTTGAGGATGAAAGCTGTAGAGAGCTCCATCTAAGGGAATTAATTTCAGCACTCATATAAGCAACTAGAGAGGCTTAAATATACCAAAGTTAATATATTAATGCCAGAAGACCAGACACACCTTTTTCTAAAGAAACCCTTCAATTAAAGACTAGAATGCATTTTGCAAGGACAAATTGAGATTTCAGGTATAGACCCACATTTCTTATTGCTATTAGTTACATAGGTCCAATTCACAGCCACATAGATAAACACTGAGTTCAATTTATTTACACAGGACAAGAAAGATCTATTCTAGAACTCAGTCTAATATAATGCTGGCAATCCCACACTGACATAAGGCTGCAAGATAGCTCAGAAGTGGCAACTGCATGGGAATGCCACTACAAAGAATGGTGAAGGAAACAGTAGGCACTATTATTTTCAGATTACACACTTGCTACTGTATTTTTGGTGCATGCACAGTGTTATTGTGATGAATCAGATACTGCTTTTCTTTGTTAACCCTTCTGTTTTACAGAGCAGGCAGAGAAAAAAGGCAAGGTGTAAACCCCTTCCCGTCAGTCCTCTTCCACCTCCCACTCTATTCTGAACTGCAGATGGAGTTTCCCCCAGTTCTAATGGAGCAGGTGCCACTAATAAATCAAAATACAATCCAGTAAGATCTGCCAATATAAAATCCTCTACAGTTTTATCACTGGTTTAATTAGAAACTAGAATGTACCTTCTTCTGTGCGAGATTCCTCTTGCACATGAGCAAGAAACTCCTCCAGTTTCCACCTCTAGCTTATAACACCATTGTTCCCCTGTTGCTTCAGAAGTCAGGACTGGAATGGCTTTGGTCTGAAATCCCTTGTTTTTGTACAAGCCAGGAACTCTTGTCCATTTAAGAGGAAAGATAAAAACCTGGACGTCACATCCGCCTGATTCTCAAGACAATAGATTAAATTGCTATCGTGGAAATCAGGCAGTCTTAATTGCCAGGAAGGTACAATGAGGGGAAATCGTTTTAAAAACTGACAGATAAGTCTTTGAAACACATTTCACATGTGTATGTGTGGCAAATCTCACTGGCTGAGCCAACAGGCAGCATATTTATTGGACAGAACATTATTCAAGAGGAATAGTAGGATGCTCCATATCTCAAAGGTCACAGAATCGCTTTTTTTTCTACACAACTGCCTCGAAGGAGAAAGAAAATTTAGAGCTAGTAATGCCCTGGTTTATTCTCTAGGTGCAAACATACTTCAATTTTGGCACCTTCTATCAGAGCAACACATTTGATCCTCAAAATGTTGATGGAGGTACCCTCTGGAGCAACACATGGTAACGAGTTAATCTTGCACTGATTTTTTTGCAGAGTGGCACAAAATTTATGGGCATGTGTACAGCACTGAGCAAAACCACGCAAAAACCAGAGTTTGTCAAGTCTTACCTGACTTTCCATGTCCCATTTCTCGTATTTTCAATAACTACAAGGATTAACAAAGGCCTTGGGAGACAACACATTGCACTGACTGGGAATTGTTCTCTCCTCTTGGGTCTGGGTGCCACATCTCAGCAGGTCCTTCCTAGCCCTGAGAGCCTGAACATGAGTGATCCCACAGAGACATTCCCTAAACCTTTCTTTATGGGAATGCCTGTATTGCTCAGGACAGGGGGAATCAGATCTCCTATCACCATGGTCTCTTGTCATCTCCTCAGTTCTAATCCTTTCCCTTCCTGAGCTCCAAATAAGTCACTTCATTTGGCAACTTCCTCTCGCAAATCTAAGTCCCGCAGGGCTTTGATTCACACTTCTTTTGTTCGGAACATACAGAAGATTGAGTGAGAATACCTGGAAAAACTCCTTAAAAATAAAAACAGTGCTGGTTCAAATAAGCCAGACATTGTGACTCTTCATAAATGCGTTAGCGACCTTGGGGAACGTAACAAACAAAATTAATTGGGATAGACACACAAAGAACAAACTTCCTTTTTTCATCCTGGCTCTTTTTTCTCCCCCAAAAAATTAAGGAAATGGTAATTAAAGAGTGCATTTATTGATTGATATTGTACATTGTTCCAACACAAAGCATAATGATGTTTGGGCATTTCTGACATGCAATTTTCCAAACAGTACACCTGAGTCATGGGAGAAAATATATAAACAACTATGAAGTGTCACCAAAAACATATATATATAGTACATTCTTGGAAACAGCACAGGAGGACTTCTGAGAAAAATTATCCATAATACTGCTTTTCATTGCTTTGTTCAAATACCAGATTGCATGCAACAAGTCCTGGCCCGGCTACAAGTATGTGGAATTAAAGTACTTCATTCTGAACAAAACTCGTTTGCATGAGTATCACTTAACTTCTGCAGGCAACAGCACTGACTGATTTTACGGCATCTAAAAAAGTGTTCCTGGCATCTTGAGTAAACAGCAATCCCAAATGCCCCATCTTCAGATGCCACACAGAAAATCAGATGAAGGAGGGTGCACTCAGAAATGTAGGAAGGGATAGAAAGGGAAAAGATAAAATGATGATCAGAGGTAGGAAGCAACTTCTCTACAAGTGGAGGAAATTTCCAGTCTTGGAAAAATCAGAGAAATGATAGAAGCTCCTTGTGTGTCCTATCACAAAGGTAATAAATCAGTGCTCCTCTCTTCTCCCAGGGTAAAGGCTGGGAGCAAGCAATGAAATCCTCAGGGGGTTGCCTTTAAAGCATACAACTGAAAGGTCTCAGCACAGGTCACTGTGTCAAAAAGGAGTCAGACAAATTAATGAAGGACCCCTGCATCACAGGGATCAAATCTCAGGGATCAAGTGATGAATCAGAGGATGTCTTCACCCTGCTGTGTATTAGAAGCAGAAATCCCATCCTTTAATGTTACACTTTACTTCTTACTTCTCTTTTCCTAAGCAACTGCTGCTAGCCATCAGAATCCCACTTTTTGGTCGATTAAAAAAAAAAATCCAAAAAGGTAACCAACAAAAAACACCCAAATAAAATGAAATAGACAGCTTTCTTTATCCCAGTCTGCAAGAAGATAAGTTTCAGTGTTTTTCCATAACTGAGATTGAAATTAACTTTCCCATTACTGATCCAACAGTGAAACAAAGCAAAAAGGACCAGGAAGGGGCAAAAAAAAGACCAGGAAAGAGGCTAAAGCTCTAGTCCCCTATGAATCGCAGGGGTTTTACTGCTTTTTGGGGGTCAACAGTGCTCAGCTCCTTTTCCTGGCACAGTTAATGATCCGTGGTTTCAAGGACACCTCTCAGAGAGGATGGCAGGCAGTAACGACCCTCATTTTGCATTTGAAATCCCTCAGCCTCCGGACATCCTTCCACAGGCTGGGAAGTTCACAAGGCAAAGCAAACACTTGAACACTCTCCGTCCTGACCGGGCAGTCCACCAGGGAAGGACATTATCCAAAAGAATCCTTTTTACCACCAATTTAACTCCTTCCCCGGTAGCAAGCTCACGGGATTTCCAATTTCACAGCCCTTCCCAGGGTTATAACTGGAGTCATCCAAGGCAAAAGGACCTCAGGCTGCAGCGGGTGAAGCGAAGCTTTTGGGCGCTGCTCTTCAGGCTCCAAACCTGCCAGGTAGCATCCTGACCTGGAGTTTATGAGCCAAGCTGCATCCTGCCACCCCCGCGATCTGCAGCACGGCATCAAAGCAAAATATCCCTCCTCCATATGCAGGGAATAAGGATATTAGAGCTGCACAACATAATTTTCAGCCGGTGCCAACTAGTACTGCTCTGCTGAAGTCAGTGGCACTGCTCCACTCTGCCCTGGCTGAAGAGCAAAAAGCCTCACAAATTCGCATTACATTACAAAGAGCCACCAGAAATTAAACAGAAGGGCAGGGGGGAAGATGATTTTTCGCCTGGTCTGTGGACAATTTATCCCTTTATACGCGAGGTATCACCTCGCGGACACGCCAAGCACTCAGCATTCCCGGGAAGGGTGTGTGCTCCTGCGGCAGAACAGCACAGCCCGGGAGGGCATCGCCCACTTCCACTCTCCTCCTGGAAGAGTTTAGAGGCAGGCGCTCACTGCTCTCCCTCTTCTGCTTGTTAATGTCTCGTATCTCCACCCCGGGTTGAAATTCCCTGCGTACAGAGAGCCAGCCAAGGCTAGTTCAACTATTTCCTCCCCCACCCGCGGAATTGTGCTTTTCCTATTTTAATCCCCCCTCGCCGCTCCCAGCTGGTCAAAACTCTACCGTCTTATTGGTTTACACGGTTGGATTTGTAGGCATAAGATTTTACAAGCAGGGCACCCAATGCATGCATGTTATTTGCAATTACCCTGTGGGAGGTTTGCCATTCATGGAGCCTGGAGAGAGCAAAACATCTCAGCATCCTCGCCATAACTTAACATCAGCACTGACATCAGACACCAAACCACTCAACCACCACAAAATCACCATCAGGCTGCTGAAGGAAAAAAAAAAACACAACACACAACCAAAACATAAAATACAAAGGAGTTTTTCCATTAATATAATAAGATAAAGTGATGGTCTGTATTATGCAGCATGGCATCCCCTCAATTTCCCAACTCGGTGCTTTAAAAGCAGTTCATCCCTCCCTCTGGGATTAACTTTGTCCAGATGTATGGCTGCTGAAATGTCTTTTTCTGAAACCATGTAAATAATGAGTAGCCAACACTTCTGGGCTGCAGGTCTGTAAAACAGTTGCAGTAACAATTCACCTTGTGACTCTGTAGATACAGTAGAATAATTAATTACTAAATTAGCCAGTCACTCTCACATACACAGCAATCTCAAATATGAAAAATGTCCTCAGTCGGTCTTTTAACTTTAATCTGAGGTTTAATCAAGCATAATGAACACATGCTTGTGCAGATACACACAAATATATGCACTCCCTTGCATATATCCACTAATTAAATTGGTCCTGACAGGAAAATATTGATATACTGAGAAAGGAGGAACAATAAACAGGAACAGCCAAAAGATGGGAAGCATCCTCTTAGTGTGGGAGGACGGATGAAAATAAAGAGGAGGGAAGTCTTATTTCTCATTTGTGTTCTTACAAAAAAAAAAAAGTCCTGATTTTGAATCACCTATCTCATAAGTACCTGTGGTTCTGGTCCTAAATCACAGTTGATCATTAATATAAACTCAGGAATTTCAGCAGTTATGGCAACTGAAACAAGAGCCACAGTTTCCCAGATGAGAATTAAAAACCTAAGTGGTTATTTTTGCAGATTGAGGCCTTGCCTTTAAAGAAGGGAGTGAACACAGACTCCGTGCTGCTGCTTTGAGAAGCCATTTCATCCCACTCCCCTCTGTGCAGTAAGACAGCAACAATACTGTTTGTATTTGCATCACAAGCATGTAAGCAAGGATAAATTAATTAACATCCTCTGCTCCACGCACACGGCTGGTCTAAGGCCCTGGGAGATTTACTAATTAAGAAGTTTCCTAATGACAGACTTCCTGAGATGCTCCTGAACAAGCACAGGTTTCCTTCCAGGGTCGCTACTGTTAAAGTGTCCAACTCGGGAGCCAGCTGGAGCTTCTGTGTTCAAGGCTGACCCCTGTAGGTTTGTCCCAAATTAATTATTTTTCGAACAAGAACAGCGCCTGGGGTTCATTTACCATCTGAACACAACCATTAGCAAACTGTTCTGACAATTAAAGCCACACCATGTTAAAAACACTCGCTGTAACTCGGGTTTCTGCTAGCCCAAGCTTCAGACAGCCTGTTAATAGAAATTTAAGAAACATCTAATACCACGTTTTCTCCACATCCCTTCCTGGACAATGAGTTCAAGACAAATCTCCACCATACCCTTTTTAAGTTCAATGAACCAAGATCTCAGGTTGCCTCTCCAAAGTGCATTTCTCCCCAGTTTTTTATGGTTTTCACAGGTCATCTCTAACTCCAGATACCAGAGCTAGGGCCAGGTTTAAATATTTAACACTGCTGCTATTCCTAGAACGCAGCATCACCCATATCCCTCCCTCCTTTGACCAGCATCTTCAACCACCCTAGCAGTTTAAATAGCACATGGCAGAGATAGATACTATTGTTGCCTTTCCCTGGTTTTAAAATTAAAACTAAAACATGGTTTATGGGGAAAAGGGTTTTTTATTTTGATATTTATTTCAGGATTTTTGGGCACATTCGACCAGGTGGAATGTCTCAAAAAGGTATGCACTTCATCACACTGAAATATACACAATTATAGGCTTTGTAAAATTATCATATTTAGCAAAGATTTTTCAATGAGAGGCTCGAGTGAACTCTTTATTCCAAGGAACTTCCTCCTTGGATGGGCTTATTTTAGTTTACAAAAAAGTGTTTTGGAGAGGATTTTGGTGTCTGGGGCTTCCAGACTGTTTGGTCTCTTGGTTTAACAGTACAGTGGGTCTGAGCTGAGTTATCAGACTTGGAAAGTTACAAGTATGTAGGTTAAAAGCACTAAGAATACATAAAACTATATAAGAGTATGGAAGAGGGGTATAAAAGAAAAAGCAAAATATCATTCTGGCGTCACTATCAATAATCAGAAACAAAACACCTCAGAAAGGTAAGTTTTCATTTGGCAACATATAATCAATGTGAGGAGCACTCAGTTGTCTTCTACTCACCTAAATGATGTTATGGCAAACCTTAAAGGTGCCTAAACACGTTGCATTAATGCAATTTGCCAGAGTTGTGATCTCACTAAAAATTTGTAAGGTTTGTTATACACTGTGTGTTTTTCATAAACCCACCAAAATTCATTAAAAAAACCCTCAAGCAGCATAATGTAAATACTAATCTATCAAACAAACAAAACAGTTGAAAAAACTTGGGAATAGTGCTATGAATTCCACTGAACTGCAGAGAGATGCCATTGAATAATAGGGTATTTCTGAAAGTCTTCATATCAGAAAATCTTCATATCTTGGTCCCTTAATATTGAAATCTGGCCTAGGGAAGTTCCTTGCATTACCTTAAATGTTTATAGAATTATCTTAATCACTTTTGAAAAGGAAAGAAGTTGCATCCATAAAAAATCTATTTCCCTCATTTTCATAATGCCAAGGAAGAACCAACTCCAACAAAAAGCAGATCGTTAAGACAAAAATCACGTGTTTTTCCCTCTGAAAGGCTGATTTACCCCAGTACAAGACAGAGCATGTTACTCATTGTGGAGGACAATTAAGTCCCAGAAACATTCACTGCTCTGCTGGGAACAATTGGCACCATTATGTGATCAACAAATCTGTGTCTTATGCACATTCCCCACCACCACCCTTTTTTTCCTGCAGTCATCCAATATAAGCAAAAGGAGTGGAGTAAAAAAAAAAAAAAGGCAGCTCAGATTGTGAAATTTTCCTCCAGTTCCTGCTTTTTCCTCACGCATTGGGATACAATACACATCCTAAAATCATCAACCACAATACAAGGACTCTGAAATTCTAGAATATTAATTGGCTCTCTCATATGCCTTTTGATTTTTTTTTACCATCAAAGATCAGCATTTATAATATTTTCTCCAGAAACACGAAGGGTAGAGACTTCAAGATGAAAAACAAAGCTGAGACATTCACAAGAACTCCCAATCCCCCGACTTAGCATCCAAATAAAAGATAAAACTCTACAAATACTCTTTGATTCCAAAATATCATTGAGCAAATTGACAATGCAGATGATACAGGGATTGGAATCATAGAATATCCTGGGTTGGAAGGGACCAAGGATCATGGAGTCAGCCTGATGACACTCCATTCCCTATAACCCTTTGTGCCCATCCCATGAACCAGGTACTCACCCACCACAGACTGGAGGTGATGCAGAGTGTGTGTGTGTGTTTTTCCTACTGGACTGTTCCTAAAACTATGCAACTTTACTGAAACTGCATTAAAAATACCCTGGAAGTTTGATTTGATTAAAAAAAAAAAAAGCACCAAGTAGTCCAATCTTTTTCCATTTGGCATGGGACAAGAATTGTTACAAAACTGCATCCTAATAAAAATTTAGGTTTTGAACACCTCAAAGCAGAGAGAGACCTTGGGCTCACTATTTTTTAAGCTCATTGCCAAAGGTTTTCTCTTTAGAAGCACAATAAAAAGCCAGGATCTTGTTTGTGTGTTTGATTAACAAAATCACGGCCATAAATTGTTCAGAAAACACAAAACAGTTAAAAATTAAGCTTCCTTTCTTTGTCAAACAAAAGTAATCAGAACTTATTCCTTTTTCCTTCTCTTGCATAGCAGAAAAATGCACGATATTCAAAAGCAACAGTGCCTGAGGATATTTGCAAGCATGGATATATCTGTATATTTTACTGGCTTTTTAATTCTGTTCACATCCTTCTGTTTCAAACCCAAAGAGGAAGTCCTGAGGCCTCGAGGCACCTACACACCTGAGCTATTGATCCCAGCAGTCTGCCAGGCTTTCTGGAAGGACACATTCACACATGGATATAGAGAGATCTCGGGAAGGTTAAGGCAGGTTTTACAGAATACATGGAATGGCAAAAGTCAGGTTTCATTTGAAGCTGGTGAGAAGAGAGGAGAGTGCACCCACCCTTGGGACTTGGTGTTCTCATGGATTACTATGGTGGGTGCAGTGCCTTTCCTGCCCTTTCCCATTCCACCTTCCAACATTGGGCATGAAAATCATCTTCCCTCAAATTTCCTTCAGAAAACGAACACCAAAGTTTTCCAAAAGTCACCTTCAGCCACTTTGCTTTAGTACAGACTGTTTAATTAACATGCTGTGACATTCCCGCATTCATCCTTCCCTGTATCACTCTAATTTTTTCCTCTCCTTGTTCCCCTGATTTAGGAATCCCACCCCAGGTGATGGCATCACACTCAGGTGACAGGAGAGAGATGCACAGTAGGTACTGCTAGAGCAGGTGCCACACTCATGGCATAAGGACAATTTTATAGCCACCACAGTGATGGCAGAAGGGCCAAAACTGCTTCCAGGGAGCATTTTTCCTCGCTTACAAGTAGACAGCATCCCCTAGTTTAATTACAACTGCAAGCCATAAGCTAAAACAATTTCACCTCAACACAAGGAAGAATTTCTTTACATTGGGGGTGGCAGAGCACTGGAAGAGCTGCCCATGGAGAGTGTGGAGCCTCCCTCTCTGGAGACATTCCAAACCCACCTGGATGCATTCCTGTGTCACCCGCTCGAGGTGACCCTGCCTTGGCAGGGGGGGCTGGACTGGGTGATCTCCAGAGGTCCCTTCCAGCCCTAACTATCCTGTGATTCTCTAAATATATTCCTTTAACATGTAGAGCCATCAATTACTCTATACATGGATGGTGGCAAAAATAGAACAACTTCTCTGTAAATCAAAAACATTGAAAATACTTTTTATCTATTACAAAACATTATAATATAGGCATTTCTTTGGGAGAACAAAGAAAAAGAAAGAAAAATACCTTTTAATTCTCTATATCAGGACCACAGTCACGTCTTGCTTATTAAAAGATGACATGAAACTTAGGTCTTATAAACAGACACAGATTTTCCTCCAGACTCAAAAGCATGGAGCTGCTTGCATAAATATCAAACTGAAAACACCTTCCACACTACATTTTATTTATAAAGAGGAAAGAAGAAGTTTTACTTATTATTTTTTTATTAAAGAGTTTTATTTATAAAGAGGAAAGAAAAATACCTCAATTTTAGACCCCTACAAGGAGCACCTACAAGACTCACAACCCAGCATCCCACTATGTTAAGTCCTGCACAAACACAGGACAAAAAACTCTGTCCAAATCAAAGCAGCAGAAGGAAGACCACAGAAGGAAGGCTTAAGAGAGGAAATTATGCTAAAAAATTACACAGATCATTGAGTAGACCTCAGCAGGGCTTGGGAATCTACGGGTTTTACAGGTAAATTAAGCTTTAAATATTTTAACACTACTTTTAGCTATTTGTAGCTTCGCAGTCTAAAACCTGTAACTCGAGTTAAAGCAAAAAAGGCTGTTCAGAGAAGGCAAAGCAAAGCAAACACTCCTCAAGGCAAAGCTGGAAAGCACTGGAACCTGAATTTCCAGTAACTAGAACCAGCAAGCATCAGACTAGCACTGAGAACTACAAAATTACAAACATGGGCTAAAACACAGATTTAATCCCTGCAGAGACTTAAAACCATCCAGCTGCCATATTTGTTAAGCACCAGAAAACATCTCATACGACATTTTATTACGTCCAAAGCTCTGTGTGCCACTAAACTATGGAAGGGTTCTGCCTTGAAGGTGGTTCTGGGGCACTGAATTCAAATTCATGCTGAGCTCCTCCCTGTGGGACCAGGCTCTTTCCAATCTCTTGGCTCCTGGCTGACAGCTGGGAATTAACAACACTGGAAAGTAAAGTTCAAAATTTCCTAAAGATATGTAGTTCACCTGGTTCTAAACTTTATTTATATACATGTTTTAATATCTATTTAGTTCTTCAGCCACTTTTGACCAATTCATGGGTTTTATGTGCTCCCTCAGCAGCCTTGGGGGAAGAGGGAATCTTGTTCCCAGAAAAGGAAAAACTGAAGCACCCACTCAGCAGTTACCAGCATTTCCTCACTACAAACCAGTCCATGTGGTTTTTCCCCTGATTGTAGTTTGTAAATAAAGGAGGGATATTTAACTCTGCTACCAATCCCCAAATTATTTATATATAAACAGACTTTTAACGCTCCATCTGGTAAATCTGATGTGGGATTTGCAAAGTTCCTGTCCTGCCTCCTGATCAAAGAGGAAGAAGCGCAGAAGCTCAGGGTCTGGAAATTCCCATTAGACTTGTAAAACTCCACAATCTGGTGATAACTGAGCTAAGTGGAGGGGAAAAACAATTAGAAAATTTTGCATTTCCAAAATGTTTTCATTCCAGTTTGGGAGGCCTCCTTAAATCCCTAAGAGCCTAATCAAGCAGTGTGCTGAAAAATAAGGGAACTGGGCAAGGGGACAGATGGATACCTGAACCAAAGCTGCCACAGGCACATTATATCTTCTGAAGATCTAGAATTTTCCAGTGATAATGCTAGAAGGCCTCTGAGCAACTCAGGAACCACAGCTCCTGTCAAACAGTACCACAGTGTCCCTTCTCATTAATTAATTTGCTTAACAAGTAATGCACCAGGAAAACAAGGAGGCTGTTTGAAGGACGTGTGGTGGGGACAAAGAAAGGCTTGTGAACTTCCCCAGAAATGCCACTCAACCATGCAGGAAGATAAATCTGATACGGATGTTCTGGACAGAATAATGCTTACAGCTGTTCTCAGTCTGGTTTTATCTGGTCACAGCTGAATTGTACCAGAGCTGAGCAGTCCAGCAGCATCAAAAAAATGTAAATACTACTCACAACATTTATCCTGACAAAGATTAAAATGTGTCATGGCAGGATGATTTGGTCAGACACCCATCTTGTCAGGGCAAAAGGGCAAAACAGGACCTGGATGGTGGCTTGACTGCAGGGACTGCCAAGGACATGGCCAGTATTTGTTCACTAATTCCTGTGCTCCTCCTGTCTACAAGGAACTTTTATTTCATGTTTTACTTACACTGTAAATTATTTGGAGCTTGTACCTTCATGCTGTTTTCAGTTTGTGCAGTGCTTAAAGTAGGGACTGGGTTCACAACTCTGCCTTACAAACAGCATCAGCACCATACCACATGGGGAATATAAAAAAAACCTAAAACAAAAGTCAAAACTGAGCTCTGCCACACGCACTGAACCTGTCAAGTTTAATCCCGTGGAATGGAGGGAAGGTAAAGCTTTTGCAAGTGATGAAAGACACATTCATACCTAGGCTGGAGTTTACAGCCACCAAGGAGCTAATCACACAAGTGACATAAATCCTAGTCTAGACAAAGCTTTGCACACTGAAAGGGGTAAAAACACAGTGCCATGGCATGAAATACAGCTTCACAAACTTCTATACCAAACGTTTAACCACCAGAGGTTCATGCTGGCTTCCCCTCTCCTTGTCAACACACCAAGAGCCCCCTCAGACAGGGATTTTTTAAGGCCACTTCAGTTATTTACAAAGGTCATTTTGCATAGTTGTGTCCCAGCTTCTTAGGGCTCTTCATTTGTTAGCTATTGCAGTGAAAACATGATGGTCCTCAACCCTATTTTCTAGAAGTCTTTTACAGCCTCATCACCAGACCAGCCAGTGCCCCTGATTCTTGCTCTCTCTGACCATTTTAACCAATTAACACATCCTAGGGTGCTCCATGTGGGAAATAACAGAAACTGTGTTGCACTAAGGGAGAAGAGGGAGCATAGCAGATGAAGAAACAGGAAAAGAACAAGCACACAGCCAAAGCACTGTGTGTCCCACACAGTCCCTGCCAGGAAGACAGACTCCAAAATAGTCAGCCAGGGTTAAAGGAGCATCCTGAAAAAGTCCCTTCCAAAAAACACACACATCTGTACAAAACAGCAAGTTTCAAAAATCCTTGTTCACTGAAAGGTAAGGATGTGCAGCAATAACTTGTTCCCAGTGTTAAGGAGATCTCCAAACCCTGGGACTAACAAGGTGCTATAAATGCCATCTGCTGAGAGGCAAGAAATGTGCAGGTAAAGATTGCCTTGTGGGGAGATGGATACTTTAAATCCATCCTGCTTGATGGGAAAGAGGAATGAATCTAAATTTCCCCTGCTGCTGTTATAACAGAGGCTGCCCAGCAGTCATTTCTGGCCTTAACAAACCATTTCTGCCAGAGTAAGAGCAGAAGACAGAGCAGGCAGAGCCCAGCCCCAAGCACCCTAAGCTTTCCAGCCCAGCTGTGTTCACTGGCAGAGGGAGGAGGGACAAAGTTCTGAGGGCTTTCCCCTGTCAGGACTTTTTTCTCCCTGGCTCCTCACTTTTCTTACTCTTCAGCACATGTTGTTACCCTTCTGCAACTCCTGCTGCCACAGGACCAGTCTTGCTGTGGGAAGTATCTTGGCACATCCTCAGATACAAGGAAAATGCCCTTTCTGCCACGCAAGAGCCCCTGCAGCAGCATGAGACCAAGTCCAGCAAGGACCAGATTAAATCTGAGCTTTATTAACACTGATTTTGAGCAGAGGCTTTGCTCACTAGACAGTACTAACTGTGGCAGCCCAGGATGTGTCAGGGTGAAGTTGCTCTGAAGCACGACTATATTTGCTATAATCCCAGATCACATGCTGGTGTATTAAGATAAAAATGTCTTTGAACTTTAAAATTTATTTCCTTGGATTTCTTTTTGGTACTGATTCAACACAGATACTAGGATCAGTGTGATAAGAGAAGGCAAGTTACATTATTCTAACTGTGCAAATACAATTTTATCTGGTTTGGGGGAATATTTTCTCTGCATTTTTAACTGTGAAGTTTTAAAATGACAAGAACACACCTGGATTTGCATCCAGTGGAAAAGTACCTACTGGGCTGCTGCTAGCTGTGCTGAGGAGCCCTTGAAATGAAAACAAACCAACCACAAATCACACTAATGGGAAGGCTGTCACTTCTGGATCCAACCCTAGGAATGAAATATAATAGGAGAAAAGAAATATTTGCTTTAGTCCCAGACACAGAAAGTAAATCATCTGCAGAGAGAATGACATTCCTCTCCTCCCCTTCATCCCAAACTAGATATCATTGATGTGAATAAAAGGAAAGAGAAAAGAAAGAAAAGACAAACCTAAAAGACAACAAACAGAACAGCTGTATTTTCCTTGCAGACTATACATATCTATCATAGCTATTAAATACATGAGACAATTATCTAGAAAACCAGAAACCTCAGTTCAGCTGTAAATTTTCCACAGATTCCTTGGGTGTGAGGTGTTCAATATAGAAAGTATTTTGTGAAAATATATATATATATAAACATCTGAGGATTGAAATAGTCTCAGTTTCCTGACCTAGTATCTCAAACTGGACACCTAAGAAATAGAAAGTCTCCCATCCCAGGCTTGAAACTCCTCAGAAAGCTCAATTCCCCTTCTCCATTCCCCACCAATTCCTAACCCAGGTAAGAGCAGCCAAGACAAGGCAAAGAGCTGCCCCCACTTAGGTGCATGGCCATTGACTTTAAAAGGACCAGAATATATTAAATGGCAAAAAAAAAACCCCATCACAAATATCACATCATTGCTGTGGGGTTTTTAGCTTTGTTTTTAGATCATCTAATCCCAGGCTTGAGCCTGGTAGGATCAAGCACTTGAACAACACATATTTAGATGCCAAAAATTAACAAATTTGAATTACATGTGGAGACTTTTTGAAATATGCATTTCTAATCCAGGTACTCAAATAGGATGTGAGACTTTCCTAAAAGTTTTGCTTCCAAGTGGCAGCTGAGCAGTGGAAAACCCAGCTTTGACACACTTGTTAGTTCTGTGGACAGAAAAGAATAGCTGTGTACTCAGATCTCACAGCCTTCTGAAGAATGTATTCCAGTCATCCAGAGCTCTGGTATCTGGCAAATCTTCAACATCACATACTTGCTGACTATCCTAGTGTGCTCCAGGATAATGCTGAATTATGAACCCAGCCCTTTGCACAAAGTGTTCTCATATTCTTTTCAAAAGACTTCCATCCTCCACCCAGAAAGTTAAAGAAGCAATTCAAGCCCCACTGTGGAAATACAAAGTTTGTGTTTTAGCTAAGAGGAGTGCAAAGCAGGAAGAACAGAATTTTATAGAGAAAAAAGGGATAAATCAGCAGCCCTGATGAGAAATTAGAGCAGGGAGGGTGCTGAGGCTACATGGAGAAAAAAGCTATACCACTCTCATCCCTTCCATATAAAGAATTTAGAGTAAAATGCTCAGGAAATGACACTTTCAGATGGAGTGACCCTTGCTGTGCCCTGAACTACAACCTCAAGCCAATCCACAGGGAATATGCCCACTCCTGGTATGTGACAGGCATCAGGAAATCCATGCCAGGTAAAAGGGTGCCATTCTGCAGGGAAAATTCTGCAGGTCTCTTCATTTCAAGGTGGAGCCAGAGTAAATCCATTATTCCAACTCATGCCACACTCAATTGTTTCTGATCTATTTCCATTCCTGTTTCTCCAGCATCTTTTATGATTGCTAAAGTCACAAAGGTAATCTTAAAGAAAATCAGACATCCTTTTCAGATTATTTTCAGTGACTTGCTTCTAAATAAAGATACTTGGCACAACCATCAAGTTTAGCAATTTCAGCTAATAAAATTAAATAAAGTTAAATTAAATAAAACTAAATAAAGTTAAGCCTTTAATTCCAAGTATAGCAACTCAAATTCAGATATCCACACAGCTGATTCATTGCTGAGCATTGTTGAGAGACCTCTATTTTTCATAAGATTTGAGGACATCTGAGCACTACAGCTTAAACTACCAAACTCTGAGACTGAACAAAATAAACCCTTTCTTGCTTTATATAGAGCTGACAGGTTAGAAATTCCAGCCAAACATTCCCTCAAGTTTCCATGATGAGTCACACCAAACACTGGTTACCTTCATGGCTACAAGTTTATATGCAAGTAATGGAAGGTAAAAATGAAACCACTGAAAAAAAAAAATCACAAATCCACAGTATTTATGCAAGACCTTTACCCACACTCAATATTAACTAGACATGTCAGGTTTTACACCATATTAGAGACCATACCTAGTCAGGCAGAACTGAGGCTCATTTTGTGTCCAGGTGTGTCCAGGTTCAGCTGTACAATAGGTTATTTTCCATTTTCAGCAACAAGCTCACTTGCTATAAATCAAACTCTAATATCAATGTACTCACGAGGAACCACACAAAGCCCTCAGACAAGCAGGACCACAGTATTCTATTGGAAAGGTGATTTATTACTCGGCATTTCTTGAAGTTTTGGAGATATTAATTGACTAGAACCACAAGCCAGCTTTTAAGACACACCTCACAGTCTGCCTCTGCCTAGTGGCATTTGAAGACTTGGTTGTTAGAGTTAAAAATTCTACTCTTTTTTAAAAAGTCTACTGCTCCTATTTATTTTTTTTTTCCTAGCTCTGGATTATCCAGGTTTGGGTCTATTTTATTTCAAACCTTTATCCTCCCTGTGATCTGAAGCGACTACCCCTCCTTCCTCCAGAAGGAGTTCTCACATGCTTTAATAAAGCAGCTAAAATATTTTTAGGAAATAAGAATACATAGTCTAGCTCCAAGAAAGCACACCTTCAGCAATCTCAAAAGACTTCTGAAGAGGAAATAATTCCCCTCTACTTCAATTATACTAATTTTTAACATCTTTCCCCCTCAGTATTATGGTTAGGCAGAGTATAAATATAATTTCAAATTTAGTAGCGAGCTGAACAAGATGACATCTCAAATCAAAACCAAAGGATTTTAATTGTGTTAATGCAAAAACAAGAAAAATAATATAATAACTCTTATTTACTATCTCTTTAACTTCTCAGGTGGAGATTTATTTCAGAAAATGTTACAAGACTTGAGATAAGAAAATAAACAAAACTTAAGATGTAGAGGAGCCAAATCTGCCTCCTTGCAAAAGTGAAAAAAATCCAAAAATGCACATACCAAGCACCATTTATAAGGAGGCTTTCAGTTCTTACTTCATTTGATAGGTATGAAAGAGATGACCTTCAATTACACCTTATCTGGCTTTCTGCACCAGTTTCAGCAGAGGTTTAACTAAAGGAGGTTGTGGCACTGCAGTTGTTAGTGCCAAATTTAAATCCACCTCTGGGCTCACCAAGCAATCAAAAGCCCAATAACTTTGCTCCACAATAAGAGAATTTCCCAGTCAATATAGGATATAAGTAGAGTAAAAGCTCTGCCTTTAAAGGAAGATTTTCAGTTTAACACAAGTCAGGCTGAAGGTGAGAGAGAAAGAAACACAAGGCCAAGGCTTTAAAAACATCCCTTATTCCCTGAAAAACCTTCCCGTGGGACACCACAGGGTATATGATGGCCCAGCTCTCTTCAGGAGGCTTTAATTAATCATCATTTAATTAATGGTGATTTGGAGCACTTGCAGAAGTGTGTCCATCACTTCAAGGCAGTGTGATTCATAACAAGAAACACATGAGAATAATTGTGAGCTATAGTGTAGTAAAATAAATACATTTATATTTACTTTATTATAAACATGTTTACTTTGCTATAAGTATATTTACTTTACTTTACCCACCCCATCTTGTCTTTGAGGGGAGGATGTCGTGTTCCTGATGCTATCATGTGGACAAGGGAAAGCATGTTCAGCAACCTGTTCCTCCTTGAATATCTTGCTTTGAGGCTGGGTTTAATGAAAATACACTCATTGATACAATACAATACTCACTGAGCAATCAGCTCAGATTTGGTGTGACCTCCCTTGTCTAAACTGAATCACAACATCCACACTTTCCCCATCTTGGCTTTTACACCTTTCACCTATTCTAAAGAGCAGCCTCAGTATTTATTTATTTATTAATGATGTATTCCTAAGAATAGGGTTCTGCTGAACTCTTAAGATCTTTTCCAGGAAAGACAGGAGTTGTTTCCATTTTACAATGCTTGAAACTCCCAGATTGATTGCAGCAGCCTTATTTCTCACGCCTGCTCTGGAAGACACAGATTGGTTTGCCTCAAGCAGGTCTTGATGATCTATGCTTCTCTGTTTCCATCACTGAAAGAAAAAAAATAAATGTCCAAGTAAGCACAGGCAGCAAAAGAATCGAAGCAGATAGATTTCAGCACCCAAGAACACATCCATCACCTGTACAAATTCTCCTGCAAGAGCTTCCCAGCTGATTTACGTTTGACAACAGCAACTGTGATTGCTCAAAGGCTCTGAGGTGCTGAGAGCAGCGAGAGAATCCATCCTATCATGCTTTTCATAGCAGCTGGAGCTAAATAAATTACATAACATGCTGCATATACTCGCTGGTGGCCTGCCCACTCCACTCTGCCCTCCACTCTGCCAGCATTAAAAACAAACAAAAGTAAAAATGGCAACATGGCATCATATTGGCATTATTTACCAAAGCTTTGAGAAGATACTCAGGTACCTCCTGGTAATTTCAGAGACCAATGCTCACCAATGCTTGCACTTTAAAAGATGGCTCCACAAAAAGCACATTTTGTCGGCTGATTTTCAGCCTGGAAAATAGGTGAGATGCTTAGAAGCCTTCCCTGCATTAAAAGATAAGCTGCAGCCCAAGAGCATTGGCAATTAAAGCCCTGTTAAGAGTTTTCCTATGGATAACAACTGGCCTCCTGTGACACCAGCTGGGATTATCCATACACTGGGGTCTAAAGCAGCAGCTCCCACCTGCAAACATTGTTCCAGGATTCATGTTCACATGTTCTCAAGATTTTGTGAAGTAATAAAGGGATGCTGGTGGAAGGGGGGAAGTGATAATTCACAGGCTTCCCAAGCTATGGAGCAACCTGTGGCATGATCAGTAGGAAATAACTAGAGGCCTCAGGAGAACACAAAGAGTCTGTAGCCAGAAAAATTTGGAAACCCTGTTCTTGCTCATCTGTCCATCTCACAAAAGCTATTAAAGTCAATGACCTCACTAGAATGGCAAAAATAGACAGTTCATTTTGAAATATAGTTCCATAACACTTTTTTTTCTCAGAGACCTCACATGGCATCTTAAAAACTGACAGCTTCGAAGGAGCAATATTCAATACTGCAACTTCTATTCAGCAATATTTCCTCCTCAGCTCTCAAGACAGTTAGAAGAAACTGAAAAGAGGGAAAAAAACTACCAAGAAAATATGAGAAGAATTTAAGAACTGAATTGGAGTGGGGAGGGTAAGGAATGAGAAATCAATAGAATAAAACACAAAGCTCAATCCTACAAACAGCTGGTTTTTAATCCCCACATTTTAGGCTATGCATAGCTGCTTTAATTACCAAAGAGTGAAATGCAAGCTTAAAACCAAATCCATGTTTGGAAAATGAAGTTGAAAACAAACCCAGAAAAAAAAAATCAGCCTTATCTAGTCCAGCATTAATTAAAACTGTGTTGGAATATCTGTTTGGATCAGCTCCCTCAGATGAGCGCTAGTTCAGAATTAAAAATTATTTAACTTCAGCTGCCAGTGCTATGTGGTTAGCCAGAAATAAAACCCTCTCCCTTGCAGACAGGGTGCTTAGGGAAGAGGTTACTCTGCGACAGCTTATCTAAAATAGCCACTAAATAATTAAGTCCTGCTAATTTTCAGTGAGGACAGAGCTTATAGCTTTGGTGTACCAAAACAGATCCTAATATTAAACCACTACTGCTAGAAATGAAGAGCATCTACTGATTTTGGGGGGTTTTAATTTTCATGTATGACTTTTTGGGGCTTTGGATAATTTGTTTAGTTCTTGGTATTTGCATAAAGAAAGCTTATTTTCTTTCTGAAAGAATAGGGGGAAGAATGTCCTGAAACACTTCTGCATAACTGAAAATTTGGGGGGAAATCTCAAGGGGGAAAACTCTCCCCTTCTCTCTTCTTGAATATTATTTTTCCTGCTTTCTTAAATTGACTGAAAGGTAACCCCCCCAGCATTTCAAAGCTCAGTTCCATAACTAATGTTTCTAGCTAGGTATGAAAAATATTTACACTTACACATGCAAAAGGATTTACAAATACAGTTAATTGAGATTCTCCCAAAGTGTTCAGATTGCTTTGCACCAGAAATTTAAATTGTAAAATTCTTAATGGAACCATGAATCTGATTAAAAATTAATATCTTGACAATTTCCTAGACATCCACCTGACAGCACTGAGAGCAGCCTGAGAACATCCCTAACCTGTGCTCTGTGGATCCATGACACTGAGACTGCCAGGGGAACTTGAGGAAAACACCTGGAAATCCACATCTGGCTGGAACCAAATAAAGACCAGAAATATTTTCAGATTTGGGACCATTGTTACTTATCATGTTTAAGAGGCATTTGGACATGGATATTGGCATTAATACCATGCTTTAATTTTTTGCTGGCCCTGAAGTGCTCAGACCAGATGGTTGTCGTAGGTCCCTTCCAACTGAAATATTCTATTCTATTCTATTCTATTCTATTCTATTCTATTCTATTCTATTCCTTTGAAGGGGGAAATAAAAGCATCTAGAAAGACTATTAAACATACAACTGCTAGCTGTGGCTTTCTTGGCTATCAGACACACACCTGAAGCCATCTCACTCTTTTCTGATGCTGCCTGCATTTCTCTCTCAGGTGCACTAGAAAAACCAAGATTATTTTTCCCCAACAGTCATAGCTGAGCCTCAGCAGCCTGATTTTTTAATCTCACACCTAGAAAGGTTTGTCTTAAGTCCCACAAACACTACAGTGCTGTAAGTAAGAAGGGAGATGTGTCACGTCACAGGGCCCTGTGCTCAAGAACCTGCCTAACCTGCCTGCACCTCGACAGCAGCCACAGCTTGTGTCCCCACTCCTGTCCCCTGCTCCTAAAATAACCTCTCCCACACCGAGAGAGGTCTCACACACGCAGACATCAACATAGCAGTTAGATTAATCACCCTTGGAGCTGCACACATGTTATGGCCACGATTTCCAAACAAGCATTTTGCAATCTTTCAGTGGCAGCCTTTATTTGTTAAAGCTTTGCTCTCCCGTCCTCCAGTCATGAGATTGCTCTCACACTGAAACCAGGTACAAGCACTACCATCTGCAGCACGAGGGGCTTAAGTGGTAGTTATAACTTGAAAAGCAGTTAAACCATGGGCTACACTTTCAGTGATGTCAAACGGCTGCTGGGAAAAATTAAGGGGCATCCAGACTATTTTTTGTATTTCATGACCATTAAAAAAGCAGGTGTGTTTTCTTCTCCCTGAATAAATTATGACATTTTCCACATCACAGAATTGCAGAGTTGGTCAGGCTGGAAGGGACCACAGTGGGTCACAGGTGCCACCTCCCTGCTCCAGCAGGGCCATCCCAGAGCACACAGCACAGGATTGTGTCCAGAGGGGTCTGGAATATCTCCAGGGAGGAGACTCCACACCCTCTCTGCTCTCTGTTCGGTGCTCAGTCACTGCCCAGGGAAGAAGTTCTGCCTCCTGTCCAGATGGAACCTCCTGGGATCAGTTCCTGCCTATTCCCTCTTGCCCAGCATCACTGAGCACAGCCTGGCTCCATCCTCTTATCACCCTTCCTTCCTGAAGGAGTCTACTTTCATCATTGGTAATGGTAAGGAAGTCTGAATTATTTGGAATGGATGCTTTTTTGGAATGTTTGGAATTTTTGCTTTTTATCCCACGCATTTTATCTAGAAATTTGAAAATGATAACTGATTATGAAGCAATTTCATGAGGGTTTCTAAGTTCATATTGAGATTTTCCAGTAAAATGATAACTGATTATGAAACAATTTTGAAAGGGTTCCTAAGTTCATATTGAGGTTTTCCAGTTCCTCTCCTGACATTATCACTACTCATGCATCACACACAAATGTCTTATGCCAAATATTTGCAAGGATGTGCCATAATCTCTTCTAAACTTCTTCAAATCTCAGTTAAAAACAAGGAAGTGTTTTAAAAACATAGAAAATGAAGAAGTCCAGCTTTGTATTTTCACTTCCAGCTACACCTCCAGTTGTAGCGGAAGACCTAATTTCTAGTGAAATCCCACAGGGCTTTGTGGTTTCTTCAAAGCCTTTCTCCTGTGGCAGAAAGCAGACACACTTCCAGGACGTTCAGGTTTACTCCCAGCGTCAGTTCTTCCAGAATTTATCTGCTATGGATACCAAACACCAAATACCACTTCTCTACCAGCACTCTGAAAAGGCCAGTGCCTTCGATGTAGTGTTATCAGCATGACTGACCCTGTGAGTCATTTTTGGGTGACTCAGACCTTTTGCAATGGAATGCCAGCCTTGACTCTCCAGCTCTAAGATCTGCCTCTCCCTCTCGGCCCCAGATGTGGAAGGAACAACTCACCTATCACCATTCCAAATTACTGGTGCATTGGAAATAAACAAAAGTATCTTAAAATTTGTTTGGAATGGTGAGATCAGAAGTAAGGCACTTCATGTTACATTTCATGGATGAACTTGAGAATTTAGGATGACCCAGATGACATCAGCATAGGGTCTGTGGCTTCCTATTTCCTCTTTCCTCTCAAAATCCATCCCCAGCTCCCTGACAGCAGAGAAGTGATGTGTTTGTACAGCCCCATCCCCCACCAGATGGACAGATCTGGCCCAGCATCACAGTCACTGCAAAAAACAATCACTGAAGCTAAAAAGCAAGCAAAACAACATTCAGGGCTTTTTCTTTCGTGTCTGGCTTGTACAGCCAGAGATGTTATTTCTCTACAAAGAACAAAATGTTGTTATTATTTTTCTCCTTTAACCCACACTCAAGAAATCTGTTAATCCCTGTCCTTTGGTGAGGAAAGCTTTGTACTTTATCTCTCCGCAGTTCCAACCGTTTGTGCCAGGCTTTTTAAGGGAGCTGAAACATTTTAAAAGACCTGGAATTGTTGGTGCAAAGAAGGCTAAAGGCCTCAAGCTCACTGACACTAGTCCTTCCACATATTCTTAAGGTAGAGATATGGGGAAAACAGGTCAAGGAGGCAAGGAATTCTGCAGTACTTACCAGAGAATGCCACCATCCTTTAATACAGTCAGAGGATAAACCCTTACTCTCCTTTGCCTTCCTATATTAATCAAAGGATCAGGGTAATTTGGATTGTGCAGTCTGAGGAGACTGAGAAGCAAATGCTTCTCCTCTTTACTACTGGCCCAAACAAGACATTGAGTTTTACATTAAAACAGGATAAAAATAATTCAGTCTGTCTGTAGAGGAAAGCTCTACAGATAGTCAGTGTTGTGTCTGGATTATTAGTAGGGTAATTTTAAAAGGCTTCTGGTAAATTCTGATTTGTTCTTATCAGCAATATCCTGAATTTGCTTTTCTCTGTTCTAGTGGGACAAAATAACACTTTAACCACCCGGCACAATTTTAAGTGCAGATAATAAATATTTCATGCAAAATGCCTATTATCCCATGCATATACAAAGTTTCAAAATAATAAATCAGTTTGAAGTACTTCTACAAGGGTCACAAATTTCCATTAGTGATTTCTATTATGCAGAAATTCAGTTGATTACTATCTCATTCCAGTAGTCAGAGAAGTTCAGGTGTGGTCAGAGAGTTGCATCTACCAGATTGTGACACCCTGGAAGAGTGAAACATAAATATTCTCTCCAGATCCTTCATATGGAATGAAAAGAAAAAAAAAAGCCTGATCATTATTTTCATTCCATTTTCTTGAGAATACTAAAGATGCACAAATGCATTTCACTTCCTTGTAAATTAATTTGCCAGGTGAATGGGGAGAGTTTAATTTTTTACAGACTCACAGGAGGTTTTTATCCAACAGGTCTATTTCTTGCCTCTGATCAAAAGGTTACTGCCCATGAATTTTAATGAGAGTCGCTTCAACACAGCATAAACTAATACAAAGGTAGGAGGGGAGTTATCCAAAGTTCTCCTGTGATCCCTAATTTTAGAAACTTAAGGGAAGCCATATTAGTGATGCTAACTAACAGCATAAATTCTTAATGGCAAAGTGACAAACGAAAACCAACCCAAAAGCCACACAGAAAACCAGTCCAAGCTCAAGACGGAGACACAGGACCTCCCCTTGTTCAGTTTCCAGCTACAGGAGAGTTTAGTCACATGCATTTATTAATTTCAGGCTTGCTGGATCTATACTGCTGTGGCCAGCCTCCATTCCTCTGCTTCCCTTTATTTTATAGGAAATGTATTCCTGTTTTGTAACCTGCTCTGGGAAGCAGCTGCCCAAGCCAGCATCTCCCCCTCCATATTGCCTCTGGAATGTGCTGCATCTTATCATTTATTTTGGCAACAATAACTCCAACATGTTTTTATTTGCATTTCAGAATGGCTTTTCTGTTTTTACTGTTCTGCTTGCGCTTTTTTTGACTCGATACCTGACGAATTTCTAATCCTACAGTATGAAATTTAGGTACAAGCTCTCAGTTTTCATCCCTGAGCTAACAAGCTCAGAAGCTGAGTGCTGAACTCCCCATTACAACAAAAGGGAAATTCTTAGTTGAAATTTAACATGTTTTTTCTCACAACTGGGGTGACCTAAGGGCACGTGAGCAACCAGTTGCCATGGATCAGCTGGCGGGCTGAAACTTATCCCGCCTTATTTTCCTAAAGTGGGTATTTGTAACTTCATACAGACATATTTGAAAGATTAAAGGAGTTAAACTAAGCTGTAAGTTGATCTTGTACAGGAAAACACCCACCTAAGCTGGATTGATGTATTTATGTTAAACTAAATGTCCAACAAAGGCCACAAAGGTGATGAGGAGTCTGAAGCATCTCTGTGGGAGCTGGGCCTGATTAGTTACAAAGTCAGAAAAGGGATCTCATTAATACATATCAATATCTCAAAGCAGGTTTCAAGAGGATGGTGCCAGACTCTCTTCAGCGGTGCCCAGCAACAGGACAAGGAGCAATGGCCATAAACTAAAAAGATGTTTCACCTCAACACTGGGAAGAATTTCTTCACGCTGAGGGTGGCAGAGCACTGGAACAGCTGCTCAGGGAGGGCATGGATTCTCCCTCTCTGAAAACATTCCAAACTCACCTGGACGCATTCCAAACCCACGTGAGACATTCCTGTGTCACCCAGTCTTGGTGACCCTGCCTCGGCAGAGGGGTTGGAATGGATCTCCAGAGGTCCTTTCCAATCCTAAGGATCCCGTGGCCTGTGCAACAGCAGGTCGGGCTGGGGTGGTGGGGTTGGTTAGATATTAGGACCAAGTTTTTCACCCAGAGAGTGGTCGGGTACTGACCAGGCTCCCTAGCCAAGTAGTCACAACCCCAACCCTGCCAGAGCTCCAGGAGCGTTTGGACAACGCTCCAGGCACAGGGTGGGATTGCTGGGGCTGCGCGGTGCAGGGCCGGGAGCGGGACCCTGAAGCTCCCCCGGCCTCCCCNCGGGGGAGTCCCCGAGACACCCGGGCAGGGCCGCATTTAAGGAGCGGCGTCGGAGCGCGGGAGCCTCGTCACCGCGCCTGCTGCCGCCACCATGCCCGTCAAAGGAGGCACCAAGTGCATCAAGTACCTGCTCTTCGGATTCAACTTCATCTTCTGGGTGAGGCGCCCCAGGCTATGCCTTCCGCGCTGCCCCGGGGGGAGCCCGCGGGACGGGGACGGAGGGGAGGGGAAGCGCCGGGAGCCGCGTTTTGTTTGTTTTTCTGGTGCGTGGTTTTTTGATGGGTTTTTTTCCCCACTTGCTGCCGCCCGGGAGGAGAGGGGCGAGTACCCGAGTGCTCACCGCTTTGTTTTTCGGGTTGTATCGTACGGCGGGCTGAGTGTGCTGCCAGGCGCGGAGGGGGTGCTGGGTTTGTGGATAGCACCCCCCTCCATCCCCTAGCACTGCATGGGATCCTCGCCCTAAAACTCCGTGTGCAGGTCGGGCTCCCCGGGAGCTTTCCCGGTGCTGAGGCTGTGTCCGGGGTGAGCCCGTTCCTCGCAAGTTGCAGCCTGTGCTTGTTGTGTGTGTATGTGAACTCGTCGTGTTGGTGAGAACTGTGGCTTCCCCCCGAGTTTAATCTCTCGGAGCAGACCAGCAGCAGTTGAAATCGCGTCTCCGGTGTGGTTCCTGGCCCCACTACGCCTTGTTGGCCAGGCAGTGTGAGAAAGCATGGCTGTGCTCAGAGGTTGTTCTCAAGCACTTGGGGCGTGGGCACCTGGATTTAGCGCTGGCTCCTGCATCGAAAAGTACCATGGGAGCGCAGAACAACTCCGTGTGTGTCTCATGGATAGGTGCGAGGTGTGTGGTTCCGAAAGTTGGGTTTTTCTCGGCTGTTGGCCACGGTGGAGAAGTGCTTGTGTGGCTGTGATGTGGAGTAAGGAAGTTGGAGCTGTGGCAAGAAGCCGCGTCTGGAGTCAGTCGCAGCAGTGCCCGTGGGATGAAGTTACGTGTTAAAGGAGAAAATGTTCGCGGTGTCTCGATGTCGAAATGGGTTACAGCAGAGTTGGGATGTGGTTGAGGGAAGTTGTGCAGAATCTGACGCAGGACAGCACATGCTGCCACCCGAGACTCGCCAGGACAAGTGAGCAGGGCTGTCGCTTTTGCTGAGTTAGAGTTGATCAGAAGGAAAAGCCTAACAAAGTACCGCCTGAAACTTCAGGTCAGTGAGTTTCTAAACCTCTCGTTGAAAGAGACTGAAGTATTCATGGTTTGCCTTGTACTTGTTTTGTTTGTTTGTTTCAAAGCTGCCGACTTTCTGCAAGGTATTTTATAGGATGAAAGTTCTTGTTGTGGCAAAGGCATTCCCTCAAAGAAGCTTTTAACCTGAGCATCACCACCTTGTTGTCTGGGGCCCAGGGCTGAGAATAGGGAGCAGGGT
This sequence comes from Vireo altiloquus, assembly GCA_013396875.1. Classification (NCBI taxonomy): domain Eukaryota; kingdom Metazoa; phylum Chordata; class Aves; order Passeriformes; family Vireonidae; genus Vireo; species Vireo altiloquus. The sequence continues at coordinate 353,445 of VZRF01011443.1, forward strand.
TTTGTTTAGCTCAGGACGTACCTGTTGCTTGGGAGTGTTGTGGTAATAAAGCTGTGAGACTTCTTGGTACCTTTGGGTGCTCATGGATACAGAATTTTACTGGTGACAGGGTGGAAGGAAGAAGAGTGGTGCTGGTGCTGCTGCCCAGAGGAGCTGAGAGATTATGGCTTTTCAAGTGGCCTTCTTAAGGCTGGCAGTATCCAGTTAGGATGTGGGAAAGAGAAGAAAAAAGAATTAAAGGGAGATAAATGCACCTTGAAGATCCCAGTAAGTTTCTGGAGGCTCCAAGAGGCGGTAAAAACAAGTGGCATGTGCTTGACCAACTGGAGTGGTCCTTGGCTCTTGGGGATCACCACGTGTCATTATGGCCTGCCAAAAACTGGTGAAGGGGAGTTTAGAGGGTATGGTGTTGGTGAACCTCATGTCCTCTGTGGAGAAATAAAATAGCTGTATCTTGGGTTATTCTGCACTGACCAGTGTAAAAAGAAAGGTGTCCCAGGGCTGGCAGCATTAAAAGGCAAGAACTCTGCTAAAAAGAAAAAAAAGCTTTAATGTTTCTTATGGCTTTGCAGATGTGAAAAGTCTGTGAAGTAATGGAAGTAAGTTGACAAAAACTCTTGTGCCCGAGTGCAATTCTGTACCTCCTTTTTTTTTTAAATAAGTTCCCTCAAAAGGATAAGTGAGGAATTTAAGTGGTCTGCAGCAAACCTGCAGATGGCTATGGATGCCATCTTAGGTGGAATGTATTTGCTTCCATCAGAGGCTTGAACTGAAGTAGGAAGAAGCAGGAAGGCTCAAACAGCTTGGTAAAGGAAGTTACTGAAATTAAAAGGGAAACTTTCAAAGTTTAAGCTGTACCAAAAGGAAGGCAATAAAGGCTCATAAATGCTGATGAGCCAGATAAAGTATACAATAAGGTTAGCCAAAGGAAAGCTTTGGGAGTAATTTGCAACTAACATACCCCTCTTCAGACACATGAGGAGAAGGAGTTTCTCAGGGAGTCCTTCCAGGCAGTAATAGGTCCAGGTATAAGAGTTTTGGGAGTGATCTTTGGCAGGACTTTATTTTATTGGGGAAGATTTTGACAAAACTCTGTGCCATAAATTGTCTTCGACTCTGAATCCTGCACAGGCTTGAGCTGACCTCTTGATGCAAAGGAGGTGAAAGAGCAACAGATGTTTGATTAACAATTCTCCAAGGTCACACAACACTTCAGAGCTCTGAGTTGCGATAAGGTAACTCCCCCTGCTCACCATCCATCTCGGTGCTGGAGGGCTGGAATGCAGCAAACTGAGGGCTGGGTTTTTGCTTTATGGTAGTCTGGGATACACAGAGAGTGGCACATGTGGAGCATCTGGAAAAAGCAGAGGAGAAGAGTCTTTAAAAGCAGATGTACATATGGAGATGGCACATTTGCTACTGCAATGGAAAATCAGAGTCTATGAAGCTGCTGCTGTGGAGCCTTTAAAAGCCTGAATGTTGGAGAGAGCAAAGACTGGTTCGTGTTGGTTCACTTGCCCAATGTCTCCTGGGAATCTCAGGCCTCTTGTTAAAACTAGGCAGTCCTGGAGAAAGATCCTAGCAAGAATGGGATGGCTGTTGGAGTGGAGGCAGGGCTGTGGTGAGGTGCAGCTCTCCTCTTGTGGAGAGAAGCAGTGGTGCTGGCACAAGTGGTGGTCAGTACTATCTCATCTGGAGAAGCACGGGAGGTACCTCTGGTGCTGGCTGGCACCCATTATCCAGGGTGATGGAGGTGATGCCTGCATGCTGACACAGCAGGGTGAGACTCTTGCCAAAGGCAGGCTTCAAGCAATTCCTGTGGGAGGCACCAGCGGGAAGCCACCTGGAGTTAGGTGCTAAATGGTTCAGGGGCAGCTGCTGTCATGGAGCAGTGAAGCCTTGGGAGAAGAGGATCTATGATGGCTTCACAAAAGCACCAAGTGGGTGCTCAGCATCAACTGAGCAAAAACAGCTTCAGAAATGAAGGACTGAGAGGAGATGGAAGATGGTGTGCAAAACTCCCTGAATCCATGGCATGCTGGTGTCCCACAGTGCTGTGGGCTGCTCTGGTCATCTGCCTGCCTTGAGAGGATCATTATGGAGCTTTGTAATTTTTGGGAAAGGAAGAGGAAGGTTTCTGCCATCAGCAACGCTGTAGTAAGTTGGGATTTTTCAGCATGGAAATGTGCTAGAGATCTTCAGGATCATGATTGTCCAGGCAGTAGGTAGGGCCTGACTGTGTTGAAAGAGGCAGTGAGCAAGAGCTGTGGGGTATTAAAGCAGGAAAGAGGACATTTTTAGAAGAAAAGTGTGACTGTGGGGACAGTGGTGGTGCTTTCTCCCTTAGCAGGTGTTGAGGAATAGGTTGGTCAACATGGCTGGAGTTCAGCAGCCTTTTGTTGGCTTTTCTTCTCTTAAAGTGCTGTCTGTGTCTTTGCACAATCTTTAAGTGTTTAGCATGTAGACCAGGAGGTTGGTGCTGGGAAATACTCCTGTCTGCTGTGTTACCCTAACCCTTCCTGAGGATCTTGTGCTTGATTGATCTCATGGCCTTTCTCCAGTTGGGAAGGCTGGGCACCTACGTGGTGTTTTGTGAAACTTTGGCTTAAAATGTACTTGAGACCTAAAAGGAAGGAAGGAGACATCTTTGGATGTTTGTACCAAGTCAGGTTAAGCATGGATCAGTAAGTTTTGGGGTTCAGTCCCTTCTCTGAGGTGTAGGAATCAGGGATGGCTGTGTTTTTTCTTGGGATGGCTTCTTGCTGCTGTTGTGCTACCCTTGCTGGAGATGTTCTCCCACCCAGGTCTGCAAACAGCTCTGCTGTCTTGGCATGGCCAGTGCTGGCCCTGGCATCTCTGACAGTCTGCTCTCCGATAATAGATGTTTGGGGGCTTGATTTGGGGTGTGGGAGGGAGGTGTTGAGCATGATAAAGAGCTAAAGTTTTTTTTGTTTCCACCAGGCTGGCTTGAGCTTGCCAAGAAGTCAATGGAAACAACATATTTTGTGCCTTAAAGTTGAGTGGTGGAGTGGTCTTAGCAAAGTTGGCTTGGACCAACCTTAGTGTGAGCAGTGCTGGATTGCCTGGAGTTGTGTAATGAGTGACTGCCTTTAGCCGTGCTCCCTTAACTCCCTGGGTTTGCTCAGGCTTGTTGGTCCTGGTGATGGATCTTTTCCTAGGAAAACTGTGGGCTTCTGAGCAGCTTGGATCATGCCAGGCGAGTGCCTGCATGTTCTCCCACTGGCTTCCTCCTGCTGAACAAAAGCAAGGCCTTGCATCAGTAGACTTCGATGCTGGATTTTCCCCCTTGTGAATCTTGCAGGATACAAAAATATCTGCTGCTGATATTTATAGTTTAATGTGGTTTAGCAAGTGCTGTAGCACAGAGGCAGAGTTCAGGTTGAAGTTTTGAGCATTCATTTTCTTGTTCTTTTCCACTATTGGGCAGCTCTCTTGTCCTGGCTTTCTGCTTTCCAGAGCGCTGTGTGTTTTATGAATAAATGCATTTGTCTGTGGTAGTGCCTGCTAAAGTAAAATGAGCAGGATTAGGCCTGGAGAGCTCTTTTCCTTCTGTAACTTGAAGATACCTGTGACTTTGTTCTGAGCCATAATCTCAGCTGCTTTTGTGCCCCATGAACAGCTGGCAGCAATTCAGAGGGCTTTTCCTCCTCCAGTGGAGCGGAGGACTTGCAGGATGGGCAGGGATATAAGCATGTGTCTGTTTGTATGTATATATGCAGACACATAGGAAGAACCCAGAAATTAGTTGCTTGTGCTTTCTGTAATGAATTGATGCAGTTGCAGGCTACAGTGTGTGGATGTAATGCTGCTTGGGCTCAGTTCAGCGTGTTTTGACTCCAGTAAGTGCTGTGAAGTCAGGAGTGGAGTTTGGAGTATGCTGCCTTGAGAAACCTCATGTGAAGCTACTTAGCGTTCTAGCAGTCCTAGCTCCTACTTGAAATTCTAATTACAAATATAGTAGACTGGCTTCTGAATATGAAGTTGTATGAAATGGGCACTAGTCTTGGCAGTGGTTCAGGAATTTTGTAATGCTGCTCCTACTGTACTTGCAAAAAGTGCTGTGACATTAACATAGGCCATGACATTCTTGAAACTAGCTGAGCAGAAAGAAAATACTTCCTTTCCAATCCACTTTTTTTCCAAAGGAGTTTGAAAATAGCTGCAGTTTCTTGTATAACTTCAAGCCCACATGGCACAAGTGTTAGGGGAGCTTTTTCAAAACTCCACAAACCTGTGCTGTTGTGGATAACACTAATTTTGTAATTGGGGGTTTAGAGCAATGTTGAGCCTCACCTGTACTTACCGTTTGTGGGGTTTTATTTATGGAGTACCAGCAAGTAACAGGACAGAAACAGTTCATTACTACTCGTAATGGTCTCAATTTCTTTGCACGTGCTTTGCAACATTAAAGATCTGGTCCTGGCTTTGTTAGTTCAGTCTAACAGAGTGAGAAGTAAATTGTCTTACTCAGTCAGATTTTTTGCTAAAAGTTCAAGTGTTCATGAAGTGAAGATGGTGGCTTTTTTGAGATCTTCTTGTCACATCCTGGAGCAAACCTATGTGTAGAACGATAGTTTAGAGCCTGACATACCTTCTCACTTCAAGAAAAAAAGAAATGTTCTGTTAGATGCAATGCTTAGCTGACAGCACTGAAAGTAATGTTTATTTTTGACTGACTTCTGTATTTCCACATAGTGACTTACCTTCTGCTGAAAGTAATGCCATGAGCTTGGTAGAAGTTGTATGTAAGCTTGGCCTGAACTTGTCAAAATGGCAGAACCCACAGTTCTCTCATGCAAGCCTTTTTTTACAGGCTTTGAGCTGCTGTCAGGCACTCTTAAACTGATTTCTTCCCTTTTCCTGTCTCCACCCTGTGGAAGTGGATGCTGGGGGAGGGTGTCCCCTTCCAAAAGCTTTGTCTGCCAGGATAGACAAAGGGCTGTCCTAAGGCTTTGGTAAGTGCCTGGACCTTGAGCTCCTCGAGAGGTGATTCTGCCCGTGGAAAGATAAGATGCTGTAAGGTGTCTTGAGGCAAGTGGGATGCTTGTTTGGGACTTGTCCCTTATCAAGGTGACAAGGTCAGAAGGGACTGAACAAAATGGTCCTTGCAAAATAGAGGTTAAATCCAAAACAAACTTTCCAGCTTTCCAAAACAGTATCACGCATTGTGCTGCTGTGGGATGCATTAACAAAATTGGGTGGGGTTTTTTTCTTAAAAACTCAAGGTTTATGACATTGTCATTAAATCCAATGTTTTCCTGTGCAAGCTGTCTGCTGGGAGAACATATCTGTGAAACCGCAGGTGTCAGAGGGAACAAAAATGTGGGGGGAATTGCCTGATAGCATTCAATGCTGAGGCACACTCTGAGCCTCATGCTCGTTAGCCAGGGATGGTGAGGGGAGGAAGGCAGAGTGTTCTGTGTGGCTGCTGCCTCCAGGATTCACAGGTCATTTCTCATCTCAAGTGTACCTTGACTGGTTTGGATTCTTTCAGTTAACCTCTTCTCACAGGGAAGGCTGGGACACACCCTTAGATGTACCCAGAGGCAAAGCAAGGGGAGCACTGGGAAGGGGTGACTTTGGAGAAGGTGTGGGGTGGGATGGGTGAGAGGAGGGAAGTCCTGCACAGGAGGCTCACTAGGGAAGGTGCAGGGCTGTGTAAGAAAGGAAGATAGACCAAAAAAAGCTGGTTTTCCTGCTGTAACAGGCAGAAGGCTGCATGCAGGAGTGAGCTTTAGGGGCAAAGGGGGTGTGTTTGCATGTGATTTTTGCAAAAAAACCTATCCAGGAAGCTTGCACAGGGCTAGGAGAGGAGTGACCAGGTAGTTTTATCCTTGTTGCAGCTGTAGAACAGCCAAGTAGAGCAGAAATGAGCTGGGAGTAGAGGTTATGGAAAACAAGGAAGCCTGGTTAGCTGGAGCAGGGAAGTCAGTAGCAGGATTGTGCCAGGACATGCTGTTACTGGAAAATCACTGCCACAAACTTTTCCAAAACAGTGAGTGAGCAGTACCCCTTTAACTTCACATTTTGGTCAGATTGGGAAAAAAAATCCAACCCTGTCTGCTGAGCTCTTTTTGCTGTACTTGTCACTATAGAAACATACTGCTTACCTGTCTGATAAGCACACAAACCCATTCTTTTCTTTGTGTGTGTGAAACCAGACAAAATGGATTGCTTTCAGGAATACAGTGTTGTTCTTTTCCTGTTAAATTTCTCTTTCAGCATAGGTTAGAGCTACCTAGAAACACTCGGTATTTCTCAACTCTTGTGACAGAACAAGTCTGTTAGATGGGGAATCTCCTTGGATTTCCAAACAAAAACCCAACCATTAGGTTATCTGGGGATCTGCTTTCACACAGCTGAGGTGGGGGGCCTTGTACCCCTTTCCCAGGAGGGAAAAACACAACTCCCACACCATCCCAACACAGCTGCCCATCCTTCTGGCATAGCATGGGTGAGAGGGAGGGGACAGTGCCTCAGCCTCTGGTGTGCCACACTGGCCAGAGGTGCTGCCAAGTGCTCATGGGGCTGTGCTTTTCTCTTCCTCAGAGGCTGATGTTGCTGTGTCCTTGTTTCTCCCTTGTTTTGGTGGAAATTTGAAGCTTCAAGTTTCTTGCCTCCTGCTTTAAAACTGCCTTTTTTTAGTTCAGTGGTCACTGTGGGTAGGAAGAGCATGAACTGAGAACATAAGTCTGTTTTCCTTAAGGAACTGAGACAAAAACTCTCTTATTCTTGCATGAAGGAGCTGCATTTTATTTCTAGTCCACCATGGAGAGAATTATCACTCTGTTTAATTCTGCCACTCTTTTTAGTGCTGTGCAGCAATTTGCTGGCATGAAGTGCTATCACTGTCCTGTGATCCTCTAAGTCTCTTGTTTTGCTGGCATCTTCTTTACCTTTCCCACAGAGTGCTTGCCATTCCAAGGAGCAAACATGCCATGTACCTCTGGGTGGTGGTGGGGAAGGGTTAAATTTGTGTTTTGAAAGGAGCTGTATGAGGTACCTGATCTGTGCCTGGTGTGAACAGACCGGTTTGTTTCTGGAGCTCATTAACTGAGCCTTCTCCTCTGCTTGGAATTTTAAGATTATCTGCATGGTTACAGCATGGCTTAAGAGTTTCTTTAGTTTTACAGGCCTTTTCTGTGCCCTGCTCCATTTGTGGAGCTCTCTACTCAAACACTGGAGCTTGTCAAGCTGCAGATATGTTTGGTAGGTGAGAAGGGCTGGGCATTCAGGCTTGTGGCTTTGCAATTCGTGATTTCCTGGCAAAACCAGCAGATGCTGTAGATTTTTTTGTAATGATGGGGGTCTAGATCCCTATAAAAGCTGAAGACTGTTGGATGACAGAGGAAAGGGAGTCTCAAGTAGAATGTTTTTAAATACTGGGTGACTTAACAGCAGTCTAGAAGCAGAGTTTTTTCCGTCATGAAGCCCTTCTGATGCTTGAATTAAGGCACTGGGGAGAGATGAGGTGACAAAGGCTTTTTGAAGCGATGCTGCAGCTGGGAGAGCAGGTAGAGCAGCAACCCTTTCTCTCTGCCAGTCCCCCTTTGCACCTCTCCCTCCCCTCAGGGTGCAGCTGTGGCACAAGAAATTGAAATAATGACGCTGTTGTGACATTCTGTGTCGTACCAAGGTGCTCCAGCATCACTTAATCATCTTGGCAGGGTAGCCCCAGCAGGAGGTGTGTGCAGGTGTGCTTTGGGGGTAGTTTTCAGGAACACCAACAAAGGCTTTTTGCTTAGGTCTGGAAAGCTCCAGGTGGGTTTGGCCCTTGGGTTGTGTGTCACTTGATCTGTTTTCCCAGCTACAGCCCTGCAGCTCCTCTTGGAGGCAGGCCTGGGACTGAGGTTCCTGCCCTACAGGAAAAGCTGGTTTAGGAAAGCTGGGGCTGTCTGTGAGCAGGAACTCTTCCACAGCAGGGAGAAGGGGCTCTCAGGCTCCCACTTCTCAGCTGGGCTTGGTGTGGAAGGGGTGTATCCTTGGGTGCTTGCCAAGGGAATGCCACCCACGTTGCCACTGAAAATTGCCATTATTAAACACTTTGCAGTTTCTGAGAGGCGTATCAGGAATGTTGTTTCCTTCTAGAAGGACCTTCTTATCAGAGATCAGGTTTTGTTGGCATTTTATTTTTGCTTTTCCTGCATGCTTTTCCTGACCAAAGCACCAGAATTTTTAAACTTACTGCTCACTCTTAAGTTTAAATTTTTAATGTCTGCTGCAGCATTAGGGATTTCTGTCCTCATCTCACTTTTGCAGAGCTTTTTTTTATAGTAAATGGTCTTCAGAGGGAGAGCTGAGTAGCACACTCCAGCTTTCTACTTTGTCCTGGTTTCTTATTTATTTTCACATGCAAGAAAACCCTATTTTTTTTCTTTTTTAAGGGAGGAGTCAGTCTGTTCAAAGCAAACTGTTGCTATTGGCCTTACCAGAGTGCAATTCCCTCTTTCTTGCAACACTTCCTATGCCTTTTGCCTGGTGTTTCATCCAGAGGCTAATTTATACACAAAGTGACTTGCTGCAAACACAGGCACCAATATTAAGAGGAACCTGGAGGCGCACAGGCAGAGATGATAATGAAATAAAACTAAATATTACCTAAAATTCGATTGTACTGCTCCAGACCAGCAATGTTGCTACTTCTGCAGCTTGTATTTTCTTCTTCCTGTCAGTGTAGTCACTTAATATGTTGGTTTTATCTTGTTTTGCAAGAAGAGCACTCTTCCTGAACTCCCTCCTATGGTACACTGAGCTCTCAGCAGTCTGTTTAATACACTAAAACTTTGAGCTGGCCTCACAAAGCACTTTTCCTTGAGATACACTTGCTCTTCAGAGTGAAGCTTTAAGGTCACTAAGCCACGCAATGTCACTGCAGCCACCCAGAATAAAACAATGTGTGGAAGGATCAGTAGAAATACTGACACTTGGCTAAACCTTGGAGATTTTCAGGCAGGAACAAGAATGGCATTGTTCTGTGACGTTGGAGTTTATACTGTGTAAATGCCTCTGTCAACAAGGTGCTTCATGTCTGGAGCTTTGTTCATGTGTTGGTATCCCCATCCTTTTGTGTCACCACCTCTTTAAATAAAAGCTGTATCATCCTGTGTTTGCTTCCAATTTTGCTACTAATGCAAGGGTGGGTGGATTAATTGGTATCATTTAACAAGCCTTCCTTGTTCTTACAGCTTGCAGGGACAGCAGTTCTTGCAATTGGACTATGGCTTCACTTTGATTCACAGACCAAAAGCGTCTTTGAACTGGAATCCGACACAAAGTTTTACACAGGTGAGCTGGGGGATCACTCAGGGGATAGGTCACATATTTGCTCCCTGATTTCCAGCCTGCTGAGAAACCTCAGCCTTCCTAAAAGGGTAAAAAGGCAAAACAGCACTAAACAGCCTGAGAGAGGCTTCCCCCGTGCAGTGCTGTTGTGTGAGTGGTTTCTTCATCCTTTTTCCCACAGCAGTTCCTCTTTGTTGTTGTCAGTAAACATTTTGTAATCCCAGGGGCTCCTGGTAAGCTCAGAGGATGTTTTGTCCCAATAATCATCATGATATGCGTCAGCAAAGTTTCACACTAAACTAAATGAGTAATTAATATTTCTTCTCCAGAGTGACCAACCTACCCAAAACACAACTCTGCTGCCTCATCTCTCAGGAAGAGCTCATGCAGTGTTGTCTAACTCTTAAAGCCCCAAGTCTCCTAATTCATACTGAACTGAATGGGAAGAATGCACAAATATCTTGGTCCATATGAGAATTACTCAGCCCATGTGGATCAATGTAGCTTTAGCTAGACCACATGGAAGGTGGTTGTAAGATGATTAATTAGGGGACACACATATTTTCAGTTTGTGAATGTCATAGGAATTCCTAAGTGAACTGAGTTTTATCTGAACTTTGATTTTGATCTCTACAGTTGCTTGCTGGCTTGGGCAGGGGAACACACATAATTTGGTTATGTCACCTGTAGGTGCTCAAAGCCTTGGAAGCACCTCTGCTGTGAGGAAAGGCTCAGGGAATTGGGATTGTTCAGCCTGGAGAAGAGAAGGCTTTGGGGTGACCTCATTGTGGCCTTGCAGTGCCTGAAGGGAGCTCACAGGAAAGATGGAGAGAGACTCTTGAGCAGGGCCTGGAGTGACAGGACAAGGGGCAATGGCCTCACACTGACAGACAGCAGGGTTAGATTGGATATGAGGAAGAAATTGTTCCCTGTGAGGGTGCTGAGGCCCTGGCACAGGCTGCCCAGAGAAGCTGTGGCTGCCCCATCCCTGGCAGTGTTCCAGGCCAGGTTGGATGTGGCTCTGAGCAAGCTGGGATAGTGGAAGGTGTCCCTGCCCATGGCAGGGGTTTGGAATTAGGCCATTTTTAAAGGATTGCTTCATCTTTTTCTTGCCAAAAAACTGGCTCCTTTCATGGGCTGCTCAGCCTGTGACAACTCCCAGACTGGTGTTTGAAGGGTCACTTGCAAGGAGGTGCAGCTTGTGTTGCAGCCTCATGGTATCAGGGTAGCCTGTGCCTACAGGGAATACTGTTAGGAATGGTGTAGAGCCCTTGGCTGGGAATATTGAGATGCTCATGGGACTTGATGAAGAAGCTGCAGGCATGCAAACACCTTATCTGTGAGAAAATTTATATTTTGCCCTTGAGATGATGACATCCTAGCAAACTGGCTGGTTCTAGGAGCTGCCAGGAAGATTCCCAGATGCTTTTAAGTGGACCTCAGAAAAGGAACAGAAATCTAAACTTGGCCATTGAGCTGAATATTTAACAAGTCTTATTTTGGGTAGTCTAAAACAACTCTTTTACCTCCTAAAACATAAAATTTTTATGGTGTGATGCTTAACCTTCTGTCTGGATGCAGCCAGTGAAACCTGCTTGAAATCTCTGCAGGTTAAACTGAGTTTTAAAGGGAAGCTTAATAGGAATTTCTGCTTTAACATAATTTTCTGGGAGTAGTTACTGACTGCAGTAAGTTACAAAGCAAGTTACCTCAAAGGCTTTCTGTACAGCTCAGACTGGAATAAGAGGTACTGATGGACTCTTTTTATTCTAATTTTTCAAAATGGAAAAAGTTTAAGCTGAGGTTAGAAAATCAATATTGGCATTTCCTCCTCGTAAGAAATGTGAGGCTTAATCCCTTACAAATGCTTCATCAAGTAGATGTTTATTTTGGCAGCTAATCTTATTGGCTTCCATCTAGAATATATAATTTGCAAATGCTTACATCTGGCTTCCTTTAATTAGTATTGATTTGGTCTCTGACCTGTATTTTTGTTCCTATTGGTAGAAACGTCCTGCTTCTTCCACGTGCTGAATCTTTGATGTTTACTGCCCCAGTAATACTTCCTTGGCATCCTTTGGGAGTTTTCTTGCTCACCACATCTTGCTGCTATCTCCAGCTCACAGCTGTGATGCTTAGGCTGGCTGTTCTCAAGTTCAGGAGCCAGAGGATTGGGCATAAATGGAGCCTTTTAGCCCAGAAAAGTTTGCTCATTCTGGTTCAGCATATTCACTACCTAATTTCTGGGCAGAATGGTTTACAAGCTCTGATACTTTTTACAGTTTGAAGAAGTTTCTGCTTCAAGCTTCTCAATTGTTGTTAAATCACTATTCCAGCTGTCTCTAATTCCAGTTGGCTCTATCTTCACCTGAGGAGAAGTTGATAACTCTACCTCTGAGCCAGTTTTTAAAGTGTCTTACAGCTTATCTTAGATAGAAAATGGGCAAGATAAAGCTAAAACTTGTGAAACTGGAGTAGTCGTACACATTAGTTGTGACAAGTTGAAGGTTTTATTTATCAGTTTTTTCAGATGTTTGCTTTGAAAATTAAGCACAACCCCTCCTTTTATTTTTTCACTTGAAACACCTCAATAAAGAAACTTAAACCTTGGCAAAAGCTACAAATGCTATTTGTGGAGCAATTAATTTCATACCTTGCTACTGAGGTTTCAATGAGCCTGCATTTGTTTTCCTCCTCCCTAGGTGTTTACATCCTTATTGGAGCTGGTGCACTTATGATGCTGGTTGGTTTCTTGGGATGCTGTGGTGCATCACAGGAATCTCAGTGTATGCTTGGCCTGGTAAGTGCTCAGGGTAATGCTTAAATTTTGAGCAGCATGATGAGAAAGGAAGGAAACTATTACTGTGTAATTCAAGGGCAGCAGATTGTGGACCCAGAACAATCAGAGTGTTTAAACTCATGGTCACCTACATAATGCTAAAATGTTAAATGCAGTTTTTATTTCTGGCATGAAATCCAAATGCTCATGCTGTGTTTGAACACAGGATGACATCAAGAGGCTGGGTATGTCTGACATACACTGAAGTGTCAAGATTGGAAGTACTGTGAACACAGAACTAAAGTATTGATAAGAGCAATGCTATCATCTCTAGACAGTTTATCCTGGACTCTGAAGGTTGTGCAATCTTTAATTTCTGAGACCAGAACTGTGGTATTTGATGCTGGAAACAAGGCTCTACTGTTTGTAATCACAGGATGAGCTCTTCTAGTTGACAACTGTTCTGCAAGCCAAGTACTGGAGAGCAACCTCATTGTTTTCAGACTGGAGGGACCAGTAGAGCTTACTTGGGTTTATGCACATCTGTACACTTGCAGAACTCCTCATCCAAATTACCAGAAGACTCAGTTAATAAAACACAGCTACTGAAAGAACAGTTCCCCTTCTGTGTCACAGAAGAATCTAAATTCATGTATTTTGTGCAAAATGATGCCTCTAGCCCTTTATAATTCTGAATATCTCTTTAAAGTGCTTCTAAATATTAGTGGTGGTTTTGGATCTTGTAGTCAGTGAGTGACAGAATGCTTTTATTTGTGTTTTATGGGACACACAACAAAATGACCATTAGCTCTCTGGGAGCTGGTGGCAAGCTAGGAATTAAGTAATGACTCCTAAAGCAACAGGAGTGACAACCTGGAGTAAAGAATTGGTGTCAGCTGTTGTGATGTGTCTGAATGACTTGGACAACTTCAAAGTCGGAGTTAACAGATGATTGGCTTTAATTAACACTGATCAAAAAGCAAGGCTGGTGCTTGGAGAGCACTGCCAGACTTTCTGACGCTCCCAGGAAGAAGTGCTGACCCAGTGTCCTTTTTCCTGCTGTTACCAATGTCTCAGACCTCTAACTGCAGCCTGGTTGGATGACAGTTCACACAAATGTGCAGTGTACATGTGTGATGCTGGTTTGTGGTGCTGTGGCCTTCAGGAATAACATGGTTTTTCTTTTCTAGTTCTTCTTCTTCCTTTTTGTGATTTTTGCCCTTGAAATTGCTGCTGGGATCTGGGGATTTTCAAATAAAGAAAAGGTAGGTTGCTGTTAAAAGCTGGGAGTGGTGGGATGCTGGGACAGGCTGCCCAGAGAAGCTGTGGCTGTTCCATCCCTGGAAGTGCTCAAGGCCAAGTTGGGTGGGGCTCTGAATAACCTGGGGCAGTGGAAGGTGTCCCTACCCATGGCAGGGAGACAGAATTTAAGTGGTCTTGAAAGCTCCTTTCTGACCCCAAACATTCTGTGATTCTATGAATGTGCCCACAGTCAGCAGCTGACATCTCTACCAGTACAAGTCAAATCCTTATTACCCAGGGAATTTGGGGCAGAGGAAAAAGGCCTGGTGCAAGCAAAACAACGGAAAAAATCTAGCTCTAGTATTTAAATATGAGACTCTGGCAGGGAAGCCAGAATCCAAGAGGCTGTTACAGGCTAGAGGTGCTCTCCAGACAGTACCTGGCTGAGCTGTGAGGTGAAGGAGGCTGGCTGGAAAGCTTTACCACTTCCAGAGAGGAGCTGGATCAGCTGAGAGTGAGTGTTTCTGCACCTGAAGGATGACTGACATGGCCTGTCCCTGCCAAGCAGTCAAGATTCTGTTTTCAGATTCAAAATCAGATGCTTGGTGATGCTTTTCTGCCCACATACAGTGGGGAAATAAAGAAACTTCTGGGGTACAGTAAAATAGCGAATATTTTTGGGCAGCCAGTGGGCAAAGATTTGGTTCTCTCACTCCTCCTAGAAGCTCAGAGATTTGGAAGGGGGAAACAGTCTTACCTGTTTAGGTGTGGCTTTTAAAGTGAGTGTACAGTTATTTCTCACCTGAAACAGGTGAGCCTTCTGTCCACTGTTTGTGTGTGGCAGAAGAATGGGTGTTGTCAGCTGCAGGATTTTTGATGACTGAAAGCAAGTTTAGCATCTTTAGTATAAGGTATGACACTAATACACCACTAATAGACAACTCTTTGTTTTTCCTTAGATTATTGACGAGTTAAAGGAGTTTTACATGGACACCTATAGAAAGAGAACTCAGACAACTGCCAGAGACACCCTGAAAGCATTTCAGTTCACTGTAAGTACATGGTTCTGCTTAGCCTAGGCAGTAATGCAGCTGCTCCTCACACTGTTCTCCATGCCACCCAGTCGCCTGAACAAGTCTAGTTTCTTATGAGTTAGAAGAAACCAAAGATTGCAGAGATGTTTTTGTGTAGTATAAAATTCAGGATGCCTTGTTTGTCCCTCTGAAGTGGCTAGAACTAGTTCTTGTTTTTCTAAAACTCAGCAGCAGGCTGAGAAACCCTGGATCTGTGCTGCTGAGCTAGTGGCACCCCAGTATGCATACCTGCATGTCTGTGAGGGGTTCAGCTTTGTGTCTGTAAGGAGCACAAGCTCTCACCAAAATGATTTTGTGTGTACTTAATGAGATCTAGCTCTTCCTTTCAGAACCTTGTCCTTTAATTGAATAAAGGCTTGTTAAAATTAGGTTTTATAGCAGTCATGTTGACAGGACTTGGTCTGTAATAAAAACTAATGTAAATTCTACTGAGCTAAAATAAGGATTATTTTACCTGGGTCTCTTTTTGTGTTTTCTCTTGTAGCTAAACTGTTGTGGCCTTACTGGAACTGTGGAGCAGCTGTATTCGGACACTTGTCCGGCAAAGACCCTGTCTGAGGCGTTCTCTACCAAGGTAAAGCTTGACTTAATTCACCATCAGCTCTGCCCAGTGGGCCAAATGAGAATCCCACTTCAGGAAACCCTCCCAGTCCATGGGAAATCCCCATGTCACACTGGCGTGGCAGCCTGTGTCTGTGAGCAGGCTGGTTGTGGAAAACAAACCTGCTGTTACCGTGGAAAGAACGAGCAGGAAATCTGACCTTGCTCAGGAAATGTGCAGTCTGTGTGTCACAGATTCACTGGTGGGATGGGTGGTGGAGGATCAGAACTTTGCCTAAAAAAAGACACCCTCACAGTGCTTGAGAGCTCTGTTCTCCTCACTGCATCTTCCTGGTGCTTCCTGGAGCTGTCACCTCCCTCCTGCTTAGGGAGAAGTAGAGCTTGGGGTTGGGAGCAGGTCTGGAGCTTCAGCAAGGACAGGGAGGGGAGGGTAGGGCATTGCTAGCCTGTTCAGGTGAGTTTGTCACTGTGAAGCCAATTCTCTGAATCAGGTTTCTCTGTTGGAATATTGCTGCAGAGGTGCCTGTATGCCACAAATAACAGGAGAAAACAACTTGTGCAGTTTTTAACCACCCTTCTTTTCTTACAACCATCCAGTCAATGCTCTTGCTTTATGCTCCAAGACAGTTTGTATGAGTCCTCCTTTGGTTCTTACCAAGCAGGATTTAAATTAATGACTTGGGGTTTTTCCACTTTAATTGACAACTTCAAATGTCTGTCCACAAGACCCTTCAGTCTGTATCTTTAGTCCTGTCCATGCAGTCTGAGTTGGAGTGTGTGGGAGTAGCAGAGACTGCATGCAGGTTTTATTGTTTGCTTTTATTCTGTGTGTTTTAGCTTCATCTGTTGAGGTCGTCTTGTGATGTTTATTCCCAATTGTAGAAAAACAGTGGATAGACTACAAGATCAAAGGGATGTAGTGGAGTGTGCTTCTAAGAAGCAGTGCTGTGTTGGTATTCTGATTGAACTGACTCATTCTTGCCAGTATATCCCTTTAATCCCAGACTCAAGTCTTTCTTTCTAGACTGGATAAGGAGCAACAATAGAGAAGGTAGCTTTCAGCACCTCACTGGTGTTTGCTGCTGGAACAAGCAGGACAAGAAGCTGGGATGAGACTTGGACCAGCTACCAGGCTCTGAAAGATTTATATCTCTGTAAAAGTGCCTTGTTCTTTTTATTGGCCACCATGTGTCTGTACTGGAGAAAGGACTACACATAAATATATATATTAGTTGCAAGGGTAATTTCTTTGTCCTGGGAACATTAAACTGGCCCCTCTATGAATCTGCCCCTAGCATGGGTCCTAGCCTAGGCTATCCTGCCATTCCCATGCACTGTCAGCTCCTGAGGTGTCTGCAAAATTACAGTAGCAATTGTCAATATCAACAGTGGCTTTAAATTTCTTTTGATAAGGGATGAGCAATGCATCATCTGAAGTGCTGACAGCCATTAGAAACAAGCCAGGCCTGATAAACTGAATGTTCAGATTGAGAGGGGAATCCTGCTGTAATCAAGGTGCTGTTAACAGGTTTGAGGTACTTGAAGAGGAGATTTAAACTTCTCCACCAACTCTTGTGTGGGACCATCCCTGGCTCTCTTTAAGGATGTGACAGTAAAGGCCAGATCAAAGCAGCTTTCAGAAGATGAGTCTTCAAGTGAACCTTGTGTGTGTAAAACACTAATAAACTGTCTGTTCCATTTCAGTCCTGCCCTGCTGCCATTGATGAAGTTTTCAAATCCAAATTCAACGTGATTGGAGCAGTTGGCCTTGGCATTGCTGTAATGATGGTGAGTTTCCAGACTATTTTGGGAGTAGCTGGGTGCTCAGAGGATACTCAGAGCAGAAATCTTGTAGAACAGTGCTTGGCCCAGCAGCCCACAAGGCCATTCCTCAGAGGACAAGTCCCAGCAGGATCAGGGTGTGGTGCTGCAGGGCCCTGAGGCAGTGCAGAGACTGGGATGTCTCAGGCCTTCCTGCTCCTGCTTTGGATTAGGATCTGCCTCCTTGCACTTTCAGCAGTGGTGAAATTTTATCAGTGGTGTGTGTATATATGGAGTGAAGGTGTATTGGTCATGTTGCTGGCCCACATCTTAATCCTAATATCTCTTGGGGATTCTTTATAACAGTTATAGGCTCTGCTAGAGGGCTGAAATAACAGGGCTGCTTGTGTTTGACTTCTCTGGAGAAAGGCACACGCTGGGATGATCAAAGATTTCTTAGGAGATATGGCAGTGGTTTATAGCTGATGATGCTGTGCAGGGCCAGGAGTTGGACTCAAAGATCCTTGTGGGTCCCTTCCAACCTGAGATATTCCAGTATTGAGGTGAATGGGATTCATAGGAATGAACTGAACTTGGGGGATGATGGGGCAGGGATCCCAGAGTAAAGTGTAAAAATACAGAATGAATGTGGCCCCTGGTGCTTGTCCTCATGCTGATAAAAGCATGTGCTTTGCTTTTCTGATTTCCAACCTGTTTGCTTCCTTTCCAGGTTGTTGGCATGATATTCAGTATGGTTCTGTGCTGTGCCATCCGCAAGGAAAGAGAGATGGTCTAAGAGCTGCAAACCCAAGATTCCTGCACTATAAAAATCCTCATCATTAACTTTAGAGTTCTGAGAGCATTTCTAAAACGTTACATATTTGTTACCTTTTTAATGCTTTATTTGGTACTGATGTAGGTTTGCTTTTTATGTTACAGGTTAAAATGATAAAGGTTTATCTGACTCAAGACAAACATTGTACATAAAATATCTGACTTTCTTGAAACTTACATAATCTGGATGTAATTTATGTTGGAGACAATTTGATACTTAATAAAGAGTAAGATAATTGTTTGTGGGGGAGAGGAGATGTTGCTATGTTGATGAATCCCACTGTTTGATGCATAGCAAGGAGTTGAAGTTGTATAACATGTTAAGTGTTTTTGGGATAAAGCAGGAAATAACTCCTGTGCCAGTGCCCCATGTTTGAAGGGAATGGGAAATGCTGTCAGAGCATGTCAGGGAAGGTGTAGTCATTCCTCTTTCCTTGGAATGTGTGAACAAAAGCACGTCTTGAGTACATTCCGAAAATGTCACTGCTGTAACACTTTTACTGTCACCTCCCTGGAGAGTGACAAAGGCTGGCTGTCACACAGGTGATGTGCAGGCAATTGTAGCTCGATGCAGCCAGGCTGGGCTCTGCCCTGGGGCCAGCTGGGCTTCCTGACATCAGCCTGTCTGCTGCCACAACTGTCCCTAGCACCTGGCATGGCCTTGGGCCCTTGGCAGGGCACATTCCATAGTGTATGCTCAGGATTTTTTCACTGGCTGGCTTGGGGCTTTGTTTCTCCAAAGCCAGCGAGGTGCAGTCTCAAGGGCTTACAACATGTGTGCCAAATCTCAGGTTTCCAAGTGGAATAAACATAAGTTGCATGAGCAGTTAAGTGTCCAGCTCTGCAGTTGCAGAGTTGAGGCTGTCCTGTTTCAGTTTAAATATGGATGTGGGAGAGAGCAGAGACACCAGTGTGGAACCCTTAGCCTAAAGAATTACCAAGTTGTTCTGTATTTCTACTCTAAATGGCTTCTAAGTGGGTTTTTTTTTGTCTTAAATATACTTTCTGGTGGGAGCTGCCTATGGACTCACCAGCAAGTTGATGTGCTGTTCCTGTATGTGGTGCTCCCTTACTGTACAATCTCATCTGTGTTTTTGGAAGCTTCTGGTCTTTGTCCTCTGGGTAATACAAATGTCTCTGGGTGATCCTTGCTTGTTTCCCTTTTTTTCCTGCAGGGAGGTTGGTATTTATTACGAGAAACACCAGAATTGGTGGGTGTTGGGCTCTGGCTGATGCATGAATGTATTGTCACCTTTGTGTTACCCACTGTCACTTGTCTAAGGGAACCATGCAGCTCTCCTCTGTAACGCATTGCACTGTTCTGTGTTCATGGGCCTTCTTAAAAAAAAAAAGTGATTTACAAAAAGTCAAATGGTAATCATGCTTTTGTGTGTCTTGGAGAGACTGGAATGACTCCAGAAAGGAGTTGATCTAATTTTCTTCTCTGGCTTTATGTGACAGCCTGGAGGGAAAAATCTCTCAAGGGAGTTTGAGAGCAGCCACTGAGCTCTTGCAGAACTGAGAAGCAGCATTTTTGTCAGCTGTGTAATTCTGGGCATGAGAATGAGCCTGGCACCTGGAAGAGCTGGGGCTGAATAGCTGTCAGCCATCAGGAAGGTTTACTGCTGCCCTTCATTTTCTTCTTGTTCAAAGAATGATTAAGGCTGGAAAAGACCTCCAAGATCATAGAGACCAATCTTTAACCAATCACCCCCTTGTCAACCACACCAGAGCACTAAGTGCCACATTCAATTTTTCCTTGGATACCTCCAGGGATGGGAACGCTACCTCCTCCCTGGACAGCCCTTTCCAGTGACTGATCACCCTTTCAGTGAAGAAATTCCTCCTGCTGTCCAACCTGAGCCTCCCCTGGCACAGCTTGAGCCCATTTCCTCTCATCCTGTCCCTGTTCCCTGGGAGCAGAGCCTGACCCCCCCCAGCTGCCCCCTCCTGTCAGGGAGTTGTGCAGAGCCAGAAGGTCCCTCCTGAGCCTCCTTTTCTCCAGGCTGAGCTCCCCCAGCTGCCCCTTATCAGACTTGTGCTCCAGACCCTTCCCAACTCTTTTGCCCTTCCCTGGACATGCTCCAGCACCCCAATATCTTTATTGAACTGAGGCAAACTGGAGGTAGGCATTGAGGTGCTGAGTACAGAGGGACAATGCTGCCCTGGTCCTGCTGGCCACACTTCGATGCTGGTGCATGTGTTCAGGTTGCCAGCATCTGCTGTGGCTGTAGTGCAGCACCTTTTGGCAGACTCTAAGATTGAAAGTCCAGTGGGTTGTAACTGGGGGAACTCAGCTGTAGGCTCAGCATCTCAGATTGTGAGGTTTGGGCAGTGCCTGTGGAAGCAGCTCTTGAGCTGGCATCCAGGTCAGCTTGAAGATCCAGAAGGGAATACTGCTCCTGTTCCTCAGTTCCAGGGGTTTCCTGGGAGTTCTTTAGCTTGCAGTGCTGCAGCCTTACCCATAGTGTTTATATCACACTCTGCCTCTTTGATACCTGCCCTCATCCACATGTGTTTTTTTAGGCCCTAAAGCCCAATCTTTTTCCCTTCTCTTGAACATCCTCTGCACATGGGTTGGTGTTTTCTGAGGAATCAACAGATGGGTGAGTCTTAATTTACCAGAGAGGGAAGAGCTGATCTTTATTACTCAAGTATTAATTTCCTTTTAGTGAGGACATGAACTACAGATGTAAAACCTGGTTGCACTCAGCCTCAGACCTGCAGGCTACTCTGGAATGAGTGCTACTTTGGTAATGAATATTGATGAGTTCTGTGCTAAGTTTTACTTTACTGGTAGTAGTTGTGATAAAATTTCCTGAAGAATTGGGTTCTAAGGAATGGCAGCCCTAAAAATATGTGTGGCACTGATCCCAGGCAAGGAGTAAGTTTGTGTCTTTGAGTTAGGTCAGAAATTGAATGTGTCTTGTGAGGTAATACAGAGAGGCAAAAGGGATAACAGATAGATTGTTCTGGAAAATGGGAATGGGGGATTACAATATTTAAGGGAAAACAGTGCTTAGGACAATATCAGAGCAGGAGTGACTGACACTGGTGAAATACTTGTGGAGGGAGGGAGAGAAGGATCCCTCTGAGGAATAGTCTGCCCAAATTCAGAGGGTCAGCAGAGAAGCAAGTACTGATACTGGGAAAAAAATTATCCTAGAGATGGGATGTCTATTGGGAGGAAAAGATAGGATGAAGGGAAACATGCAAAAGTAAAACATTGTGTCTTTTCTATGCCGTACTTCCCCATTAGTAAACAAAGGTGCAGCTATGTTAAAACCTTAAAGCCTGCCTGGAATGTGAGAAACCACTCCAGAAAGGAAAAGGGCTTAAGCAGCTTTGTTTCCAAACACAAGCAGACTTTTTTCTTTACACACAGGTGCTGCTAATTCTTTGTTGTAAATATGCTTAAAATAGCTGTGGTTTATGGCCAGATGTGACACTATATATTCTATTATCTATGGAAGTTGCTTGTGGACAGCAAAGAGCTGTGGGATCTGAGCAATCCTGGTCTCTCTAGATACTTTCTTGGATTTGGATGGTAGAAGAGATGGTAACTGGTAATGTAAGTCCTGTTGGGCACTAACATAAAGCACTGTCTGTAAGACTGTTAAATCACAGAATGGTTTGGAGTGGATGGGACCTTAAACATCATCTCCTTCCAACGCCCCTGCCATGGGCAGGGACACCTTGCACCATCCCAGGCTGCTCAGAGCCCCATCCCACCTGGCCTTGAACACTTCCAGGCATGGGAATTGCTCCTAGGCTGCTCTCAGCTGTGCCCCCTGGTCGCTGTGAGGAAACTAAGGGCAGATAAAGCCAAACCATTAAGAGATGTGACTATTTTATGTGTTGTAACAGAGCACATGCAGAAAAAGGGAATTTGCACCAGGAAGTGGCCTCTTACAACCTTAAGAAACTGAGTTTTTGACTAAGGGGAAGGACTTAGCAGTGGAGTCCTGAGGAAGGCTGTATTTGATTATCTACAAGGTAATTCTGCCAGAAAGAAGACATTTAGACTTAGGAAAACTGGAGCTAGCCTGCCTTGGAAATGGAGGGACATTCAAGCTAGCTGCACGGTCAGCTCTGTGACAAGGTGCACCAAGGCAGGGAGAGCCTGCTTTTCCAGGGGGACAGGCAGGGTTTATTGCTGGGAAGTGTCCTCCTCTTTTGCAGTGGAGCTGGGAAAGTCATCTGTGGTACAGCATGTTGTCATTTTACAGCAGGCCTGGCACATGAGCACCATAATTGAGTGCAGGGAAAAAAATGACAGTGGGGCCATGAAGTGGGGAAAGGGTGTGGGAAGCAGCTGGCTACAGTGGAAAGAGAGGGGTGGGCCCAGCACAGTGGGAGGCTTGGAATAAATCCTATCCTCTCATACACTTCAAAAACTTCAATCCCTGTGTTTCAGCAATTAACAGCCTTACTCACAGAGGGTGTAGAGGTGTGTTTGCAGAAGGGGAGGATGTCGTTACCTGCAGGGTGACTTCCAAAAGAACTCCTAGAGGAAGTGCTCCAGTAGACAGAAAAGCCTGGATTTATTTTGACAGGCTCTCTAAGTCAGGACTACACTCCTCCCTCTCCACCCACCAAGAGAAAAGAAATGCAAGTGCTTGCAGACAGTTTTTAGGAACTGCCTGTACCTCTCCACTATTTTTCTTCAGATGAATCTCCAAGCCCAAGCAAGCCTTGCAGAAGCTGGGCTCAGAGCAATTTTCCTGAGGGGGGCAAGCAGTGGAGCCTAAAATCCCAGTGATAAATGTCAGTCAGATGCCATTTCCATGGGGGATGTGCTGAGAAGTTCAGGCTGAGCCCTGCCCTGTTCTCTTGCAGGCACTTGCAAACCTCTGCAGGGAGCTGCCCAGCCAGCCTCCAGCTGCAGGCAGTGATAAACACACTGCCAAGGCTCCCTCCGACTGCTCCAGCACCTTTTTCATCCTGAACTGTCTGAGAGGGACCTGGAAGAGCGTGGGAGTCCCATGAGGGACCAGTGCTGTCTCTGGGCGAGAGATGCTGTTCCAGCTGCGGAGCACACACACAGCCCAAGCTGGGTTTTGTTGGGTTTCTATGTTTAGGGGTGGTTTATGCCTATGGCCACTGTATAATTATGATTATAAAATAGCCACCTCTTCAGTTTCTGCCTCTTGGCAGCTCTCAGGAAACGACCTAATTTGAACTGCCAGCAGTGGGGACCTTGAACCCTATCGAAGTCACTTTTAACTGAACCTAGAACATCTAGACGTTTGCCAGGCTCTGCTGGCAGTGACAAAAATAGTTTAGTGAGATTTTTCCACTGCTGGACACAGGCTTCCACATGCGTGGCTCCTACTAAATGAATCCACAAGGCAGCCATTCATGGCATGCTGAATGCTCCTCTCACTGCAGATTTGGGGATCAATAGAAATTCAGGCTGGAGCTGAGAACTGACCTTTTATGCCTTGTTCTAACGCTGGCCTTTAGTCCTCGCCTTGCCACGCACTGGGCGGCTGCACTTCTGCTCTGCCCCACCAGCAGCAGCCCTCCCTCTCCAACACCAACAGGGCAGGTCCTGCAGGGAGAAAGGAGCTGGCATCTCCAGCTGCTGCTCCGTGGCTGTGTGAGGAAAGAGCAGGGTGGAGCAGAGCTGGCTGCACCACGGGACAGGTTTTTCAGCTTCAGGCTGGCTGCGCCTCCAGCTTATTCCAGCATCGCCTCTGCTTGTGGAGAGCTGAGGGAGCCCTCAGCAGCCCTTTCCAGACCCACAGGCTCACCTACAGCTCTGTAACTGAGGGAACAGCTTTAACCATCCTAGCAGTGGAGATGCAGGGCAGAGTGAGTTCTCAGCGGGGACTTGGGCATTGCCATAGCTCAGGTGATGTCCCACCATCAGCAGCACAACAGGGGCAGAGGAGAGGTGGGGCCAGCGTTCAGCAAGTCATGGTTCATGGCTTGGGCCACTCGCACAGCATGAGTGCAAACACATGGGAAAGGTCGCAGTGGGTGTTCAAAACAGATTTTCTTTTCTGGGATTAGCCACTCCTTTGCAGCTCTCTGTGACTTTATTCTGCATGGGGCTGAAGGCAGAAAAATCAGGGGTGCCAGTGGGGTCTGTTGCTGTTTTCAGGTAGAAGCCATGCAGCTGTGCTGTGCCATGGGGTGGGGTGGCTGCTCCACAGGTGGGGAATGGCTTTATTGGCAGTGGGAGTTCCAGGGGCAGCTGCTTATCCTGATTTTTATTACAAGGAGATTCTGCCCTTACAGGGTGGCTGCTCTGTAGCATGGGGCCATTCTGATTTGTACACCCTCAAGCATTAACATCACTGGACCGCCAAGTAGAGAAAATTATTTCCATTGTGGTTTTACTCCTATTTTCCTTCTTTTTCAAATTTTCCCGGAAGGCCTATAAACATTCAGCCATTAGGTGAGGCACAGAAAGGGAGGTTTTCCCCTCATCCACAGTTTGTGGCTGCAGCCTTTGTCCTCAGTGACAAGCTGAAAGTTTGTGCGTGGTGTGCACATCAAAAATGCTCTGGAAAAGAAACCAGCGTGGCAAATATGGTGTAAATAGATGGAAGAGGGAAGACTAAGTCAAGTCTCCCCCTCCTGATGGTGCAAATCATGTTTTAATGGCAAGTGTGTGAGGTGAATGAGGCCTTTCCCTCACAGGCCTTTCCCTCCTTGGAGAGGCAAAAAGAATCACAATGCATGTGCTAATTTTTACAACAGAAGCTGTACAAATCTCCAGGGTATGTGGACAGTGGAGCTGAAAGATAACAGGATCACAGAATAGCTCAATTTGGAAAGGACCCCAGGAGGTCCAACCTCCTGTTCATAGCAGGGTCAGCCATGAGGTCGGAGCAGGTTACTCAGCACTTCACCTAACCTGGTCTTGAAACCCTCCAGTGATGGAAACTGCACAGTCTCCTGGCCTCCTGCTGAGCTGGTGTCCTGATGAGAAACTTTCTCCTTATGAGTTTGAACTTCTCTGGTTTCAACCTATGCCTCTTGTCTCACCACGGTGAGCAGCCTGGCTTTTTTTGGTAGTCTCCTCACAGCTGCTGGAAGGCTGCCATGAGCCCCCTCCCAGCCAAACCTCCTCTTTTCCAGGCTGGACAAGCCCTGTAGCCTGATCACGTTAATGCAGCCCAGGCTGTCATCACTGCCTGGTGGCTCGTTAGTGGTCAAGGTCAGAAGAACTTTATTGGTGAAAATCAACATGCAGTTCCTTTGGTGTTTTATGGCTTGGTGAAAAATGACGTGTCCTCTTCCAGGACTTTATTGTGGAAAAAGAAACAAAACCGGAGGTAAAAATGGGGCAGGAAAGCTGAGCAACCAGCAAACATGACTTGGCAGGTCATTCCCATCAAGGACTGCTAATCCCACTTGCCAATGTCCGCTACGCAGAGCTGAGCTGCTCCTCTTTGTGAGGGCCAACCTTGCTCCACCCTTGGCTTGGCATTGCCATTAGGAAAAGCTGATTTTTGCTGCCACCATTTCCCCTTCCCGAGCCTATCAGTGCATCTCGTGAGTTGCCACCTCTGTTTTTCCAGCCCTGGGCACACAAGTGACCACATCCCTTCCCAGAACAGTGAGCCCCTTGCTCACTGCTGATGGCATCTCCTCCCTCAGGCTTGCTGGCAAAGCTCCCATCTCACTCCTGTGGAAGATTTCTATTAAACAGTGTAGGTTTTCCATCTATAAGTGGTTTGTTTTACAAGGTAAGTCACATTTATGTGTAAAATCAGCCTTGCAGCTGGTCCTAGTGGTTCCTCCATGCTTTTTGTGATTGGACTCTGTTATCAGCACTTTGTCATTTCCAGAGTTCAGGTGTCTGGGCTAACACTTTCTGTGCTGCCTTCCTCGAGGTGAGTGGAGGATTTTTCTTTTGTATGTACTGAAGTATCTTTGGTTACTGCCAAAAATTACTTTAGTAGAAAAATGTTGGTTTGCCTGTGCTTAAAAAAAAAACCAAACCAAACCAAAACAAAAAAATCAGCCATTTACCTTGAAACTCAGTCTCTGTTTTGGAAGCGGTGCCTGAGAGTTGTGGATGGTTTCTGCCTTTTGTTAGAGAGATGCTTATAGCCTTTTAGAAAGGAAAGGTCATGGAAATGTGAGCTTCTGGGAGATACCTTCATCCATTCAGTCCTGACAGACCAGGAGGGGAAGTCACTAAAATACCTGGGCACCTAAGCTTGTCCTTGGGACTAACAAGACAAAGCTCAAGAGCTTCGCCTACACTCAGCCCCAGGCCCCTGGAAGGTGCAGATAGTGATCAGGCTTTTCCTGGGAACAGGGGCTGTTCCCTAATGCAAAACAAATCTCCTGAGCCTGGTCAGAGCTGAGTCGGGTGGCTTGCGCCTCAGGCTTGCCCCCAGGAGGAGGTGACCTTGCCTGCCTCCCTGGGAAGGGCTCCCTGTGTGGGAAGATGCTTCCTAGATGCTTATGGACATCTATGGATGCGCCTGTAGGATGGGCTGTGGTGTAGGTGCTCCAGAGGCAAATTTTCTCAAGGACATGGCAGGAGGAAAGGCATTTTATAGAGTAAATTCCCCCAGGAGCCCCTTGTCTGCCCAGGGAATGCATCCCCCTCACCCATCTCTCTAGATGAGCACCCAAATTCCTTCTCCGTGTGCAATCAGTGGAGGAAACCAGGCTTTTTTCCCTTTTTCACAAGGCTGTGGTTCACCCAGGTGCCCTGCATACCTCTGCCATCAGCTTCACGTGGAGGAACATGAACTCTTCTGGAGGGACACCGTGATGAGCTACAACCTGAAAGCACCAGGCCTGGCACAGCCCAACAAGCAGCCGAGCTACTGACACATATCCTGAGGCGCCAGTCTCTCAGGCACACCTGGAAACAGCCCTCTGCCTCAGGACAACACCCTGTGGATTTGCTGCTTTCATTTGGATTCACCCATTTTTTCCTCTGCCACCCCCAGGCTTGTGAAATGCAAACAGAATGGATGCAGCAAGAGTCAAAGCAGGGATTTGTCCTTAGGGGAGTGTGGGAACGTGAGTTTGCACGTGAAGAAAACACAAAAGACAGTCCTGGTAGGTCACTAACCTGCACCTGGGAGAGGTGCCCAGGCAATGGCCTTTTGGAGCTAAGGCCAACAAGTAATAGCAGCTTTTGGGATCCTTATTGGTATCCCAGGTGCTCAGCTCTCCATCTCAGGAAGTGGATCTGCTGTGCCAAACTTACTGATCTGGTTTGGGGTGCCCTGGTAAGGCAGTGATGCCAGAATGATTTTTTGCCTCTTCTTTTATATCCCTCTTACATACTCTTTTATATAGTTTTATGTATTCTTAGTGCTTTTAGCCTACATACTTGTAACTTTCCAAGTCTGATAACTCAGCTCAGACCCACTGTACTGTTAAACCAGGAGACCAAACAGTCTAAAAGCCCCAGACATCAAGGTCCTCTCCAAAACATATTTTTGTAAACTCAGATAGGCCCATCAAAGGAGAAAGTTCCTCAGAATGGGGAGTTCACTCAAGCCTCTCATTAGAAAATCTTTGATAAATATGTTAATTTGGCAAAGCCTATAATTGTGTGTATTTTGGCGTGACAGGGTGCATGCATTTTCAAAACATTCCACCTACACAAAGTGCTGTACCCCAGGATCCTGAAATAAATACCAAAGTAAAAACCCCTGTTCCCCATAAACCATGTTTTAGTTTTAATTTCAAGACCAGGGAAAAGCATCAGCAGCCTGGAAGTTTTGTCTCTGGTCAGCCCTCCTGGTTAAGTGGTTCATATCAGTTCTCTCAGTTGATACCAAACACTGCATGGTATCTTCCCAGAGGGGGAAAACTCTTGCTTTTCGACAGAAAAATGCAAAATCCCCCAGTAACCAGTGACCCCTTTCTTTGTGCCCCTCCCTAGGGCTACCAGGCAGTGACAGAGCCATCCCAAAAATCCTGGGAGACACGACCTCAGCCACTACCCAGAGAGGATGAGTAGGGACTGAGGGCACCACATTCTCCTTCCACTCCTGCTCTCCTTTCTGGTAACACTTTAAAATAAAGGAGTAAATAAATTCCCTGTGTTTGCTAGGAGCAACATGGAAAGCTTCCCTCAGGTGTTCTGTGCCAGGACCTGGAGCAGGATGTGCTGGGAACAAGGTGGGACTTAGATCAGGGGAAAAGAAGCAGAAGACAGGGGCTTGGAAAGTAAAGGAAGAGAGAAAATAGGAAAGGGTCAGTGGTAGAAACAGAGCTGGGAAGGCAAATGCAGAGCATAGATATGAGGATAAAGGCAAGGGAAAACAGCAAGTTGTGGGGAATGACAGGAGTAGGTAATATCTGGGAGAAAATGTAATGGCCTAGGCACACAGGAGGTCAAAGTGTAAAATATACAAAGGGCTCTCCCAGCTTGAAATGTGGGTACCACAACAGGGTATAGCAAGTGGTTCTTTAGTTTAGATGATGAAATCAAACACTCCAGCCTTCTGATGGTCAATATGTGGCAGCACAACCCTGCACCATGAACTGCAGATTTTTCCCTTTATTAGAAAATAGAAAACCAAACAAAACCAACATCAAAACCCAAACAAAACCACCAAAATCCACCCTGCCAGCCAGATGCAGAGCACAAGGGAAATAAAGACTGCAGTCTCAGGTGATGCTGGCATGAAGAGGAACGAGCACGTGCATTGCAATAAAGAT
Source organism: Vireo altiloquus (assembly GCA_013396875.1). Classification (NCBI taxonomy): domain Eukaryota; kingdom Metazoa; phylum Chordata; class Aves; order Passeriformes; family Vireonidae; genus Vireo; species Vireo altiloquus. Next base: position 381,675 of record VZRF01011443.1, read on the forward strand.
CTGCAAGATCTGTGCTTCCCTTCTGGCAGGATCTTGGAGACTCTAAGGAACAAATTTAGGAATTCAAGGAAGAAATATAGCAGTCTTGTGATGAAGGTACATGGATGTTGTCCTGCTCTGTGCCCAAACTGACGTAAGTCAGAGGTTCTTGAGCTAAAAATAATCTTGACTTACCAGATCAAATATGCATAGGCCTAAAAGAGGCTGGAAAAAAAAAATTGTACCTTCATAGCAGCCTTTCCTAATTTTTGAATTATTGACTAATTGTCTGCATTTTTTGGAGTGAAACATTTACACTTTTTAAAGTGCTGTTCTACCCTCTAAAAAGTGACTTTGTTACTGCTTCCTGCCACTGCGTGCACATTAGCTATGCTCTGTGGAAAGTCTCTAAGTTGGGTTTTGTTTGCTGCCTGCCAGCTCTGTTCCAAGCAGGATATTTTCCATTTTGCATGCAATTGCCAGTAAAAAATGTCCCAGAGAATTCCACGCGTGCTTCTGCAGCTCTCCAGATAACAGTTCCTTTTTATTGTTAGTGCAACTATGTTGTAGCTAATTTTGTGCACATACTTTTGAGGCCAAAAGGTGCTCCCGAACCAGGAGCTTAATTTACTCGATGCTCTGTGGGCTCAAGAGTTCCTCACTCATTTTCCCCTGGCTAGGTCAGGTTTTGCAGGTCCAAGAAGTTAAACAAACAATTCTTATTTTAGTATTTTATTCGGCAGCATCAAATTTATACAGTCACTTTTCAGAGCAGAATAGGGAATTCCCTCTTTTCTTCCTCTTCCTCCTCCTTCTAATTTTTTTTTTTCTGTGCTTCCAGTCCCTGAACCAGGGCAGGATGAAAAGAGGGTGTTGGTCTGGGCTGTGCTCAGCACTTTATTGACCAAGAGTTTTGCCCAGGGGAGGAGTTCCGCCACCAGCCTGGAACCTGCTCAGGCTCCAGAGAAAACACTCCTAAAAACAGCTTTTACTAAAGCCAAGCCTGCTGAAAATGCCATTGCCAAAACCAGCAAAAGGATTCTTTAAATCCTTGTAGGACTTGGCAACCTTCCCCTGGCCTGGAGGGCAGCAGCTCTGTGCTCTGTTTTCCCACATGCAATCACCTTCCTCTGCACGTGCCAGAGGTGCTGCTGGAGACCCTCTGGCTCACAGCAGCCAAGCAGAGGAACAATGTCACCGTGTTTGCCCTGGGCTCTGCACCCACACCTCCACAGAATCCCAGGATGGCTCAGGCTGGAAGGGACCACAGTGGGTCACTGGTGCCACCTCCCTGCTCCAGCAGGGCCATCCCAGAGCACACAGGATTGTGTCCAGAGGGGTCTGGAATATCCCCAGGGAGGAGACTCTCTCTGCTCTCTGTTCAGGGCTTGGTCACTGCCCAGGGAAGAAGTTCTGCCTCCTGTCCAGGTGGAACCTCCTGGGATCAGTCCCTGCCCGTTCCTCTGGTGCCATGGCTGGGCCCCCAGAGCAGAGCCTGGGCCCTGCTCGGAGCCCTCCCTGCAGACAGGGACACCCAGGGCTGAGGGCCCCTCTCAGCTGAGGCTCCTCTCGAGGCTGAACAGCCCCAGCTCCCTCAGCCTTTCCCTGCCAGAGATGCTCCAGGCCCTGAATCATCTCCTCAGCCTCTGCTGGCCCTGCTCCAGGAGCTCCCTGTCCCTCCTGTCCTGAGGAGCCCAGAGCTGGACACAGCACTGCAGATGTGCCTCACGGGGCTGGGCAGAGGGGCAGGATCACTCCCTGAGCTGCTCTTCCCCATGCACCCCAGGCTGCATGAACTGTCCACCCACCCAGGGAGGCTCCGTGTAGCTCAGCCTTGGGACAGAAACTATTTCATTGCACAAGGAATTGTCAGAGAGGAACTAATCCCCTTCCTGCACTCTTGATTTGTAACCTCTGTGAACAGCCCACTCCACCCTCACTTCTCCACCTTTACCCAGTTGCTTCTCAGCCATAGTAGAGAGAGAGACACTAATTCTTTCAATTACTCACTCTTTCCCCATGCAGAGGCTCTCCCTGGGAGCACCGCAGGGCGTCTCGCCTATAGGGAGGCAGGGAGATGGGGATTCCCTTTCCATTTTCTCCCTTTGTGCAGACAGAGTTTAAAACAGCGCTTGTAGTCAGTGGAATGACTCGGGAAAGCAGCTCTGGCAGGGTGGGGAGCCTAATCTGAGGGGAAAAAAATTTTCAAAAAGGCAATGACTTTTGCTTTATGATACGTTGGCTGCTATTCAGCCATCAGTACACAAAGGGCTTTTCTTCCTGAGCCATTAGCTAAATGAATCAGCAGAGATTTCCAGCGGAGTGTTTCTCCCGAGTCCCACCTCCTCTCAGGCTCGGAGGGCACGTATCCCTCTGCCACTGCAGGGACAAACAGGACACAAACAGGAAGGTGCCTCTTTAAAATGCGAGGTTACTGTAAAAATAAATCATGACTCTTCTGCGGAGAACAGCAAACACAAATTATGGGAAATATTTTCAGCCCTTGCAAAGAGAGCGAATGTAAACAGCGCAGCTGGCACTGACACCGGGTGTGGGATGGCACACAGCCCCGCAGCTCCAAGGCTGCCACAGCATTCCCAGTGTTCCCAGTGCCTGCGCTGCGGGCAGGACAGGACAACCCCCCGTGCTCCCCGGGCTCTGCTCCAAGCAGCCCAGCACGCCCACACCAGAGCACAGTGCCCAGACTCGAGGTGGGCATCCCTCCTGTGAGGGTCTCCAAACACCCTGAATTTCAGCTCCTTCATTCTCAACAGAGGGTGAATGAAGCAGCTGTCCAGAAGTCATTGGAGCTCATTCCCTATGGAGACAGGCTGGGAAAGCTGGAGCTGTTCAGCCTGGAGAAGGGAAGGTTGGTGTGTGGACACCTCATGGAACCTTCCAGTAGCTGAAGGGGCTACAGGGAAGCTGGAGAGGGACTTTTCATTAGGAACTGTAGTGACAGAGCAAGCAGCAATGGCTTCACACTGAGAGGAGGTTTAGGTAAAGTGTCAGGAAAAAATTCTTCCCTGTGAGGGTGGAGAGGCCCTGGCACAGGTTGCCCAGATAAGCTGAAGCTGCCCCATCTCTGAAATGTCCAAGGCCAGTTTAGACAGGGCCTAAAACAACCTGTTGGGAAGTTGTCCCTGCCCATGGCAGAGGATTGGAATGAGATTATCTTTAAGGTCCCTTCTGCCCCAACCTCTTCCATGTTTCTGTGATTCTAAGGTTCCCAAGGCACCAGCAAGGTTTTGGGCACCTTCTGGAGCCTTGTATGCTGCAAGGAAGAGGCTGTGCCCAAGCCTCCAAGCAGGCAGGTGGGATTGACATGGGAACAGGCAGAGCTGCCTCCCCCCACTCCCAAAAAAGGGGAAAAAAAATATCACACCCAACTTCCCAAAGCAACTGGGTCAAGGAGAAGTGGCCGTGTGACTTCCCTGCTAAAGGTAAGACAGAAAAAAGGCAAGGATGAAACCATCTTCCCACAGAGGAAAGGGAGACTGGTTCCCCTCCCCAAAAACTATGGAGAGGCTTTAATCTGTCACAGCAGGGAGTGCTGGAGGAGGTGGGCTCCCTCTTTGCCCCAGCACCAGAAGGTGAGGTGGACCCAAGAGGCACTTTGCTCCGAATTTCTGGAAACAGTCAAGGGAATAACTTCTCCATCTTGTTTAAAGTGCTGTAAAAATCTACAGTGAGCACAGAGGGTACAGGAAGTACCCCAAGACAATGGCCTCTATTCCATATATAAATGGAACTTCCAAACTCCTGGCTATTTACAGCTGCTTTGCTGTAAAATCAAACACTTTTCAGCAGTTCTTTTCTCCAGCCAACAGCCCTTAGGAGACTGCTACCACAGCCCTGGGCTCTGTGAAGCTGTTGCCTTAATGTTCAAAATTTACCAACCCCTTTTTCTGATGCATCAGGCAGACATGGGATGTGGGACACACAAGGAGATCAAGGAACGTGTCCCTGAAGTTGGTTTGATGACTGAGCCATGCAGGCTCACCTGGCAGATGCATTATCAGTGTTGAAGGTGTGATTATCATTAAGCTAAACGAGGTCTCACAGGTGTTTCCCTGCTCATCAGCACTTATCTATGAAGATGGAGGGCACTGGCAGGTGATTGATTTGGGTTTGGTTTGTTTTGTGGGGTTTTTAATGTGTTCTGCTTAGCACAGCTGCGTGAAGGTAAATCAACGTTTACCATCCAGCAACAGATGATTGTCTCATGTGATCTGTATCAATCTTTATAATAAATGCAAAAAATAATTCCTGCTGTTGAAGTGAATTAATGCTAGTACTTAGCATTAATGTATCCCACCTTACAGAAGCTAAGAGGCCTGTAAGAAAAGGTTTCTCTTGTGTACTGAAACTGAAGAGTTAGCTCATGAGAGTTCATGTACTCTCATCACATAAAACAGAACTTGTTTGTAGAAAATAGTGTCTTACTGCTGGCCAAGGCACACAGGAAAAGGTTAGTATACCAAATTTACCTGGTTACACATCAGCTATTTAAAAGTAGCAGAAGTTTAAAAATTAATTATGCTAAAATATGCAAATAGGGGATAGACATGCACATATGTGCACTGTCAGCTGAACAGCCACACTTTGGGGAACTGGACAAAACCTCACAGTGCTTTCCTTCAGTGGAAATAAGTTTGTGACAATATCCTCAACTCCCATTTCCAGTCTTACAGCCATGGTACTGCATGAGTCCAGTAGAGGTACATCCACAATCTGCCTTTCCACCTTGAAAAACTACTTTAAAAAACTCCAGCAACACTTGATAACACACAGAGCTTTCTCTATTTGCACCAAGTCTGACTCACTTCAAAATCCTGACTGGCTTGGCACTTCCAGTTCAAATGACAAACCAGAGGCAAATCAATTCTCCACACATCAAAGGAGGTGCCCCAGTCAGGCAGGCATGGAATTTGGAATTTTGATCCTGCCCACCCTAACAAAATGAGCCCTCTGGAGACTTGACATGGAAAGGGAATAACTAATGAAAGCACCCATGGTGTCTTGTCCAACACACACCTAATTCAGCTACAGGTGCATTGCAGCAGGGAGAACAGCACAAGGAGCCTGGGGTGCTGGGATTCCAAGATAACAGTGCAGCTTGGATTGCAGGTGCAATAGGGAGGGTCACATGAGGATGGAAGGCTCTTCATCTTGGGGCACAGGCCACATGATCAAGGGCTGTCACTGCTTCTGCCAGAGGAAAACAATCCTGCCTGTGGTTAACCTTGGTTTGGCTCCAAAGTCAGCAGGAGCACAAAGGGAATTAATCTGGCCATCCATGTACTCTCAGGTACCCACCCTTTCCTCCTCTATCTCATAGGAAAGAAATCTTAATTCAAAACTCCAAGGCCATCTGAACCTGGCAAGTTTAAAGTACAAGCATGGAAATGATTCAGACTATTCCCCTCAAACCATTCCCAGAAAAGTTTATGTTTTACCCAAAAGCCTAAATGCAGGGGATTGGCCATTTCAGAAATTTCACTGTGCTCATTCAATCCCCAAACCTTTTGAGACTGCAGCACATAAAACTCAGTGCTCAGTGTCACATTTGGATTGGGAATGCTGCAGGAAGATGACGCAAGCTGGCGTGGTGACTCTGCCACCAGACCACATCCCAAAGGCCTACTTCTGAAAATGTGCATTTCTCAAAAAGCACGCTAAATTATTTTCTTCTTCATTCTATGAGAAGGGGCAGGTAGGGCTGAAGGAGCTGGCAGTCTGTTGGTTTTGTCCTCTTCCAAACCTGGAAGGGCTGGTTTGGGATGCAGGCAAGATTCACACATTTTTCCATCATCATCACAAACAGCTTTCAGAGTGACTTGTAATTGCAATGAAAACTCCTATTCACACCTCTTGGAAATATTGGTTTAGGCTGTTCAGCTGGTAAGTGAAATAAGTGTGAACTATTGCCCATTCCCAACCATTCTCAGCTTATTACAGGCAAGAATTAACTTTTGCTGTAGGAAATGGAAATTCCAGAATAGCCACACAAAACTATAGACTCAAAATCTGTCCCTGCCTATACTGCTTAGTCTTCCAGCAGCGTTCAGCCACTGCCAGACATAAGCCAGTGTTGTACAGGAGGAAGGAAAGGGAGAGGAGCTGCAGCATTCAGCTCCTGGCAGACACTCCATGGACAGACTGAGAGGAACTGAAACAGAAGACCTGGTAATGCCTCATTTCACAGGGCACAAAGGGGCACCCACACCACAGGAAATACAAAAATGCTTTGGGCACTGTCTGTGTCTAAAAGCCCTGGGGCTTTTTTGATGTGTAACCTGAGGAAAGACTCAGGGTTACACATAGGAAGTAACAAAGGAAATGCATGTTCCTCTTCCTACAACACGATGGTCCTTTCCTCACAAGGACAGGCCGAGCACCTGACAGCCATTTTAGCCACTCCTATTATACATCCTACCCATCCAGGTGCTTACAGCTCCTCTGGGAAGCACAATTCCTGTGGACTGCAGCTCTCAGACTGAACAAGCTCTTCACTGCAGTCCTCTGCTCCTGCTGCTGACCACTGATTTCAGACATATTCCATCTGCTTCCCGGGCAAAGCAGGAGCTGAGACATTGAAGCCAAGATCAAAGAGATCAATTCAATTAGGATGCTAAACCAATTAATAATAGACAGGGATCTGGTTACACTGCCAGCATTTATAGTTACAGTCTTATCGCTGTTTATTGTTATAGCTTTACAATGAAAATAACTTTTTTAGATGTAATTCAAGGCTAGCAAACACCAAGGCACTGGTGGACTTCCAATGACACTTCTTTTGCTGTCTGGAGTCCCTAAAATCAGGTGTAGTTGCTGCAGTTCCTCCTCCTATTTTGCACACATCTGATTCCTCCTGGTTTCTCTTCCTGTGTATTCCAGGACAGCAGCCAGACCTTCTGACTCGTTGCATGATCTGGAATTTTCACCCATGGGAAATGTTCCTGTATCAGCTCTTTCCTGTCTGAGGGCTGGTCAAGATTAGAATTCGTTAAGAAGGATAAACCCAGGAGATTTGCAGAAAAAAAAAAAAAAAGAGCAGGAACTTTTATTGAGTGAAATATCCCTGCTTCTTTCTTCAGCAGGCAATAATCATGGTAACAAGAAAAAAAAAATAAAACCAAAAAAAGTAATAAAAAAGTGCATCTGTTGCAAATAATATTATTCTTGTCTCTCTTTTTGACTCTTATTTTGCAGAGTTTAAAATAGCAATTTTTCCTCTTCTTTTGCTTTTTCTCAGAGTGCAGCATCAGTCCTTAGTTTCTTCTTTAGTTTCTGCAAAAAAACCCCAAAAAGATTCATAAGAACATGTTATCTCACAAGACACAAAATACCTTGAATTTCTCAAATTTTTAATATCTCAAAATTAGACACATACCCTCCACAGAGACACCCTTCCAAAGAATATTTAAGGCATATGATGCCTTTCAACAATTCTAGAGTCATGTAATTCTGTTTCCAAGATAAAAGCCTGAGAATCCAAACAGAAAGCTCTCCCTTCCCCTTCTTGCTCAAGCTCTGCCTTGGAGAGACACGTTTATGCCTCTGGAAATCTTAGAAATAATCAGTTCTGTGTAGCCATGCAGTTCACAACAGATGATGTCTGAGGAAACACCAAACTCTGCAATCTATTTTACTGACTTCTAGTGACTTTTCTGTCCCCATTTCTAAAAACAAATGAATCTATGAACTAGGTATAAGATATGTATAGGATTGTGGGAGCTGTCTCAGGCAGTAGCTCACAAAAAAAATCATGCCACAGTTTTCATCCTGCATTCAGGGGAGCTACTGCTGGTCTTGGAACTCTTTCCTTTCCCTCCCTCCTCCAAGAAAACAATCAGCTGGTTACCAACAAGAGTCTCTCCTTTCTTGCTGCTGCTCTCTACGTCCTCTTTTTCAGGGAATGCTGCCAACTCTGGCTCTGTTTGGTGGCTCTGGTAGGAACTCTCATCTGGTGGTGTCACTCCCTGTTGTTTTCCAATCTGTGGCATGGATTCTAGTGCTGTCCCATTGGGCACTTGAAGAAGATATGGCTCTGTGAAGTACTGTCCTCCTGCCATGCTAGCAAAAGGCATTTGGGAATGCAACTGATTGGAGAAAGGAGCTTCCTGCATGTAGAAATCACTCCAGGGCACGGCTGGATAGGCAGGGATGTCTGCTGAGGGAAAAGCCACCAAGAAAAGACAGAATAATGAAAAGAATGGAAGCATGTCTGTGTACAAGATGTGTGTGTTGTGCTTTGCTCGGTGCAAACACAGCAGACACCACACATCAAGGATCACTTTGCTGTTTACACTGCAGTGTATTTATCCAAAACATGGCTCTTAGGAAGAAAAGCTTACAAAGTTCATAGCATTGTTATAATTTAAAAAAACCCCCATGATGCCACTCAGCACTGATCCTGAGTGCATGTAATGATAGTACAGGCACCCCACCAATTTTTTTTTTCCAGTCCCATTTTCCAGGTGAGCTTCACCAAGCATAAGCTGGATGCTTAATTTCCACTTTCATTTATAAAAGCTGTAAACCAGAAAGCAGGAATGTTTTGTTAATTAATATCTATAATTCAACTAAGCTGCTCACTTGCTTATGTGCTGATGTAAGACTCCCAGGTGTGTCTGCACTGATAGACTGGTTTCCAGCCCTGCACTTTGGGAATCCTGGAACATTGTTAGGAAGAAATTCTTCCCTTGAGGGTTGTGAGGCACTGGAACTCAGAAGAGTTGAGGCTGCCCCCTGAACCCATCCCTGGAAGTGTTCATAGCCAGGCTGGATGGGGCTCTGAGCGAGCTGGGATAGTGGAAGGTGTCCCTGCCCATGGCAGGGGATGGGACTGGATGAGATTTAAGGTTCCTTCCAAACCAAACTATTCCAGTATTCTGTGAGTCTGTGAACTTGGTCATCCCCACTGTGTAACAGAAAAGCCTTCCACTGCTGATTGTGCTCTGGACAGAAGTATGAAATAAGAGAATATCAACTCTGCCTCTGTTCCTTCAAGAACCTTCCAACTTCACCAGCCTGCACCTTTACACACCCCTTTATGCTCACACAACATGCCCCAAGGAATGCAACACACACTTGGGCATCAAGCTATAAAAACACTTAATTGGATGCAGTCTGGGCCACAGGCCTCTCATTATTTCTGGCACTTCAGACTGAAAAACCACAGAAAATAATAATTATGCCTTGGCACCAGAGCAGGGAGCAGGGCCAAGTGTATTAGATAGCATGGGTGCTGCCAACCTGGCCTGGACAATGTCAGCTGTGAAGAGGGGGGACAGGAGCCAGCTTGCAGCCTGATGTGAGTCAGACTTCCCTCCCTGACAAGGCCCACAGAACTGGTATAAAAACACCAGCAGCCATCTGTGGTCTTAAACTCTTTGTTCTCTCATGTCATAAGACAAGGGATGGAGCTTTTGGAGCGTGACCTTAATTTAACAAACCTGTCAGTCCAAATGAATTCACTACAACAGTTTGTCATTTGATTATACTTGGGCTTGAATAACTTCAAAATACAAAGCCCAGACACAAAACAAGATCAACAATGACATTTTTAGTCAGTTTTTTTTTTCAGAAAATTATGCTGGAGTGCCTTCATCTCAGTGCTGTCACAAATTTAAGTCAGAGAAAGAATCTGTGTCCATACTCTGTTGGCTCCTGTCTCTCTCTTCTTTTGCACTACCCTAAGACATATAAAATTATTTCAAACTGGTTTCTGCAGAGGCCAAACAGTGAGAAGCCTGTTTTTCCTCACTATATCCACTACCCCACTTGCTGTGGCACCTTTGCACCCTTGACTCCCACTACACACAACAAAGGGATGTTCATTTACACACAGGACACTCCTGGAAAAGATACTTCTGCAGTCCAGACAAAACCTCTGCACTATCTGACACATTCATATTTAATGCTCTTCCTGATGTGTGCACTCTGGGTGGTAACTTCTGATTCAAAGGAATGGGTCATTCAGCACTTAAAAAAACAAGTATACAAGGAAATTAAGGGAAAAAAAGATGGGCACATCTATAGATTTGTGCAGGCACATGGACATTCCTTCTTTCTGTCACAGTCAGCAGTAAAACCACTGATCATACTCAATGTTTCAGGATATTGTTTAGTTACTCCAGGGGAACAAGATGCCAAAATATTTCAGAAACTTACCTGAATTTCCACTTGGCTGCTGTGGCATGAGTGGCCCCCCCACGTGGTTTTGTAGGTAGCCTTGTGTGGCTCCATAGGTAATGGCTCCACTGTTGCCAGGTAAGGCAGGAAAAGCTGGATGGGGCTCCAGGGGTGTTGGAGGAGGGAGGTGGTCACTGGAGAACACACTGCTGGCCAGGTGACCTGGGGGGCAGAACTGGGAGAGCTGATAGAGTCCCCCCTGGCTGCTGTACTGACAGTAGGTGGCCTCCAGGTTGTCTCCAGGCTCCAGTTGCTCAGGGTAAGGGCAGGAAACTGGTGAACTGAAGCTGCAGGGGGCAAGGAGAGAGGCAACCCAAGGATTAAAGGAGAGTCAACAGCTACAGCAACCTGTACAACTAACAACTGTTTTACTGCCAACCCTTCCTCCCAAATTCCAGGCACAGGACAAGGGCAACAGAAGCCACTTGAGCCAAGTGGTTTCACCCTGAACAATGGGTATTAGTGGGGATTATCTTCCCCCTCTCCAAAGCACGCCCCAAAGCCTGGAACACCCTCACTTTCACTTGACAGACATGCAATTCTGAGAGCACTCCGAGTACAGGTAGCCCCTGTTTCAGAGCAGACACCCTGTCCTTTTACACACATTTTCATTCTCCATTTAAAGGATATTGTCACATCTGTATCTCATTTTTCATTTATGCTCCCACCTAATCCCTCATCCCCTGTCCCACCTTCACCCTCCCAAGGCCTCTCCCAGGGGCTGCTTTTTACATCTCCCTCAAAGACACTCTCTGTTTGCCCACCCTTGGTTCTGGACGCAGTAAGCGAAGGCTTCCCTGGAGCCATTTTCCTGAGTGGCCAAGCAGCATTCACTGCTGGGCGTGTCCAGCATCAGGGGAACAATGTGGCTGTGCGGGTTGAAGGCCAGGCTGAGCGGCAGGCTGACCCTTCGGATGGGAGGAGGGCTGGGAAGGCTAGGGAAGTACTCCACGCCACTGGAATTGAAGTGCAGCTGCGGCGGCACTGCCTTGGTCTGGGGTTGTGCCTCACAAGGTGCCACCATTCCTGCCGCCGAGGAGGCTGTGAATAAAACAGAGGGACTGTCACGCTGTGCTGTCACGCTGGGAATCAGCAGGAGCAAGCAGAGGGAATGATGAGAGGAGCAGGACAGAAAAGCGAGATGCCAGTTTTTAGTTGATGGGAATTAAAGTAAATGAGGACCAGCACTGCTGTTGAGAAGCAAAAGGGAGTAGTAGCAAGCTCTCTGGAACACAGGATGATGTTTATTGGTTAAATAAAATTACCTTTGTGATTTCAGTCTCTGCATACTATCTTTATCCAGCTCTCAAGAAGGCAGCCAAATGAAGCAAAGTACTTCCTGGAAAAAAGCCAGGAACAATCCCCCAGTCATCTTCTATTTCTACTGTCCTCTGGGAGAAGTGTGCTGCACAGATCACCCTTTTGAAAAAATGAACTGTAGTTTGAAAGAAGTAAAGCTGTGCCTTTACAAATCCACTGTCTAGGCCACTTTGAAACCCATTTTCACTCTTGGTTTGGCCTCTGATGAGTCATGCCAAAAAAAAAAAATTAAAAAGTAGAGATGGCAGCTGAAGGTCCTCGGGAAAAAGAAGCTGGGAGATGGAAAAGGAAACCAACACCTTGTTTGGTGACCTGTCTCCTCAGTCACTTCTGGAAAAGGAGAGAGGAACAGTTTCCTACAGAACAGCCTCTGTGGAATAGAGGAAATTAAAGGTCAGAATCAGGTATGCTGGTGATCCAGAGTAACAACTATACATAAGCTCAAGAAGCTTGGGCATGGTGCAAGAAATTAAGTTTCTCTCTTATTATGGCAATTAGCAAATGGTTTCTCTCTTCACAAGTGTAGCCATCAAGTGTGCAGGAAGCTGAAATAATTTCTCCAGTCTAGTTAGGCTGAACCAGCAAAAGGATGAGGAAGAGAAGAGAAAATACCATCAGCTGCTCAGGTGAAGCACTCCCACACATGGCAAAGCTTTCAGGGAAAGTCTGCAGCTGCACTTCACCCTTGCAGGCATAGAGAGCAACATCAAATGCACTCCACCAGGTGTGAATCAAAGGCCTTAAACACAAACCTAAACCTAAAGATGCCACAACAAGCAGTAGTAGCCTTTAGAGAATTTTGGAATGTGTGTCCACAAAGCTGATGAGGAGTTTCCACTTCAACATCTCGCAGCACTGCTTCTCAGATTCCCCAGTGTGCTGAGCAGTTCTGGATCTCTTATTGCATGTTCCCACATTCTGGTTTTTTCCAACTCTCTGCACCCATGGAGAGAAGGAATCACCATGTTTCAATGAAAACTTTTCAAGTTTTCAATAGCCCTGATTTTGGGCTCAGTCAGAAAACTGAAGCAAGATCTAGGATGGCATCTCTAAGGCATTCACATGTCCAGGCAGGTCTCAGTGGTTTATTTTTCCTGTTTGAACACACTATTTATCCATGCCAGGCAGCATCTCTGATGTACCTGGGTTTTGGCTTAGCCAGGAATGAAACTGAAGATTTCTTCTGATTTTGTTAAAGCCTTCTTTTGCACTGGTTCTCCTGACCATTGTGCCCCAGAATGTTCACACAAATGTTACAGAACAGCAGCCAGGGGGGACACAGCTTACCTGGAAACCAGTCTATGTGCAGGTAAAGCTGCAGTTCAATAATGACAGCAGGATGAGCTGTTCTGCAGATGGCCCTGCTCTTCCTCAGCATGAACACAAGCAGCCCAAGAAATCACTTCTAAACTCACTTTCATACCTACCAGGAATCAGATTTTTTTTTTTTTAAATAGCACTTGCAACACTTAGTGCAGATGATCTTTGTGGGTCATGGCAATAGGACCCCCAGGCAATGAGACTGTGAGACAGCACCATTGATCTCCAAAGAGCTGGATCAGCCTTTTCTAAAGGCACCTCTGCTTCTCTGTCCTTTCAAAGAGACACTGAAATTGTGTCTTCTAAATAAAGGCACAAATGCAGTAAGAACAAACAATTCCCAGAGAAGTAATATCTGCTAAATCTGACATAACTACAGAAGATTCCAGAGTTGTTCCATGAAGAATTCTGACCCCTGGTTGAAATAATACTTACATTGTACAATTCTGTTGCTCTTCCTGACACTGATGTAGAGAGAGAGAGAGAACCTCAGAAGACTTTCCAGTGAACATTGGAATGTAACAGTAGGATTTTTATTTCTTCTTTCCATTACTTCTGGGTTCTCAGTCCATCAGACAACCTTGGGAATTTTTGGAGTGCAATTTAATAATTTACAGCTTCAGATCTCTGAACCAGTCCTGGCACTACACTTAACTCCAGAATGGTTATTCTGTTTCCAGCCTTTACTGGAACATCAAGGCCCATCACAAAGCTTTTCATAGATTCGTCCTCATCTTGAAATTATGAGAAAACACATTTGTTCCAAATTCATTCAAAAGCCAGAGTCCTATAAGTGAACCTTATTTGGAGCTTGTATTTACTGTTCTTTGACAGATCATATCCAACTTCATCCAATTGCTCCCAAGATTTCCATTCTAATCCCATCTCTACCAGTGAATTTAATCACCTTGCTATTTGCTTAAGAGTTACCTGCACAGGCTGGGCGCCTGACAGGTGTCCTCAGCAAGGCAGACACATGAAACAAAGGATTTCATGCAAAAGCACCAGTGGGGGAGAAAAATCTCCTCCCACAAAGCAGAGGCACAGAAAGGAACTTTTCTTTCTAATGGGTTAACTTTAAAGAAAACATAAGCCCAAGAATCACAGATTATATAAGTATCAGTAAGAAATCTCTTAGAAAACTAAGAAAAACTTCAAATAACTGCTAGTTTCAAAAGAAATTCCATTCATTTCAATCATGCTGTTTAGCAAAAGTAAAAAAAACAAAAAAAACCAAAAAACCAAAAAAACCCCCACAACAACCAAACCCAAAAAAACCAATTTTAAGGTCAAAGCAAGCTCAAAACTGAAGTTCTGAGGCACAAAAGGCTCCTCTGGCAAGTAGTGTGGCTACTATCCAAAGCAGAAACCATAACTACCAGGAAGGTAACACACACCTCAAATACAACTCACTGACATTTTTAATCAGCTTGTTTGGAGAGCTGGTTAAAACAGTGAGACATTAAAAAAAAAACAACCCACAAACCAACAGACAGTCAGAAGTACTGGGCAGAGCAAGGTAAAACAATGGAAATTGCAGCACTGAACACTCTCCAAAGGTCTTGGGCAATAGTTCACACTGTTCTCACACACTTAAGACATTTTTTTGTCCTGCTGAAAGTGGTTAAAAAGGAAAGCACCTCAACAGCCACTCCAGCAGGCCACACTATGTGGGCCCAACTGCACCACGATGCACAGATCACAAGGAGTTTTGCTGAAACCATCCATTAGCTGTTTCCACAAGGAACACTACTAATCAAGCCTTGTAAATTGATAACCTTTTTTATTCAACTGTTCCCTCTTTTATTTTGCTCCTATTAATTTGGATTTTATCCTATCCAAGTTTTGTCTACTTCATTTTCTGAGATATCCTAGTAATGAAAACAGGTGGTCCCTGGATGGCTCTATTTCTAGGCAAGCTTCTTTAGAACAAGGATGCTGAATAGATTAAAATCCTGGCTTTCATTTTCTTCCTGTTTCATTTTTTGCTTTCATTCTTAAAGAGAACAAGTCTGACTGTGCAATGGGAAACAACCTAAAAAAACAACTTTCATGCCCCATAGCTGTGTTATCCCGCATCTAGTAAGGCAAAACTGCAGCTGGAGCTTTCCAACGTGCCATGCAGATCTCTCTTCTACAAGGACTCTCTATCAGTCTTTTCCCTCAGAGAGGACACTTGCCCTTCTTCCTCCTCACACATTGCACCAAGAATTGAGATGGGATCTTTCTTTCTTTCCTGTCAGAAAGAACTGCTTGTGTTTTCCACATGGAGAGCTGGAGATCCCCCAGAAAGAAATGGCTCAATGCAAGCAGAGGACAAGATCACATCCCTGAATGAAACTTTATTTTTCTGACAGACATTATCTAACAGGGCAAATGGCTTCACACTGACAGAGAGTAGAAGGAAGTTCTTCCCTGTGAAGCCCTTGCAGAGGATCCCCAGAGAAGCTGTGGCTGCTCCATCCCTGGCAGTGTTCCAGGCCAGGCTGGATGGGGCTCTGAGCAACCTGGGACAGTGGAAGGTGTCCCTGCCCATGGCAGGGGGGTGGAACAAGATGATTTTTAAGGTCCCTTCCAACCCAAACCATTTTGTGATTCCCTGATACTCTCTCTTGACTAAACATTGTGTCTGCAGAGGTACTTCAGGAACCAGGAGAGGTTCCTAAAGCACAGAAACCAGAGGATATTTGGTTTGTTTCCTTTAAATGAATTGTTTCGTAAAACCTTGGTTTCTATCCAATTAAATACAGGGCTCAACAGACTACACCACATCATCACTCTGAAAGCAGTGAATTACTCAAACACTTTGACCATATTTACTCTGTTGCAAGAAGTGGAAAAACTGGAACTAATTGAATTACCATCCTATTGGTTAAAAAGGTCATTGGATTGACTAAAGGAGCTCTTGCCTTGAGAGAATGACAGGCAAATTTAAATGACAGAAGTGCTAAATTAGGTTATCAAGAAAGTAGCTCAGTTACATACTTTTAGCAACATATTGTAGCATTCTAAGCTTATTGATGCAATCTTACAGCTGCTTTCCACAGTACCAAAATACCTTCAAGGTAAAAGCACTATTAAAAAAATTTGAGTCATTCTTAGAAAATGAGTTGCAGGAAATGGCCTTAATACTGGTAACTAAACACTGATATATATATATATATATATATATATATATATAAGACAACAAGGGGACAGACATGATGGCAAGAAATTACAAATAATTAATTACACTGGGAAGCAGGAAAACACACACAGCAGTACCACATGTCAGCACATTTATTGCTTGGAATATCCATCCCTAAGGAAGTGGGGGAGTCTTCATCACTTTGGAAATCTTTTAATATTGTGCCAACTTGGAAACACAAACATATCTAGGAAATGCTCTAGGGAGCATCCCTGACTCTAGGGAATGCTCTTGGACTTCATACAGCAATAAAAAATTAAACAAATCCTCTCTCTTTCATTGCCATCAATCTTTAAACACAGCTCAGATAGAAAACTGGTTGAACAGCACACCCCACTGACTTAAAACTCCACTGCAACTGTGCTTAAATTCAGCCCTCAGCTTTGGAACTCAGCTACTCCCACTCCCTCAAGGTCTTGCACAAAATGGAAACTTGCCCTGCCTGGAGAAGCCAAGGAAGCCCCTTTGGATGTTTAAAGGCATGGAGTACCTGAGGGAGCCTCTACAACACCAGCAGTACACAGAGTGCACCTTCCTCCCACAGCTCACTTGGCTCAGGCTGTAGGCAGAATGTTTCCATCTCACCAGAATATGGGGAGTGTGTATCTGCCATGGGAATATCAGAACCAGAACAACATTCCCTCGTCATTTACAGCAGCAGGAGCAGTGTCAAACAGGTGTTATGGGAGAATGCCCTGCTCACTTATCCTTATGATGTCCTATTCAGAATTCCTTGCTGGCTTGTGCTAGGACAGGAACAAGGACTGCAAATTTGTCTCCAGAATTGGCTCAGAGGCACCACAGTGCTGGTACATAACTGGCAGAGACTCAATTAGCAGTGAGCTGCTACACCTACAGTCACAGAATCATTGGAAGAGACTTTAAAGACCATCTCATTCCAACCCTCCTGCCATGGGCAGGGACAATTTCCACTATCCCAGGTTGCTCAGAGCCTCATCCAGCCTGGCCTTGGACACTTTAAGGGATGGAGCAGCCACAGCTTCTCTGGGCAACCTGTGCCAGGGCCTCACAACCCTTACAGGAAAGAATTTCTTCCTAATATCTAACCTAAATTTCCCCTTTCAGTTTGAAGGCATTCCCTCTTGTCCCACCACTACAGTTCCTGATGAAAAGTCCCTCTGCAGCTTCCTTGTAGGGCCCTTCAGATACTGGAAGGTTCCTGTCTTCACAAAACCTTTTCTCCTCCAGGCAGAACAGCCCCAACTTTCTCAGCCTGTGGAGTAACCTGGTGTCACTTTTTGCACTGATGGCACAAGGCTCTGACATGGCCTTTCCTAAAGCATTTGGGAACCTTCCAGCTCCACCAGCTAATGCTGTAGCTGTGCAAAACACTCATGGCTGCTCGGGGTCTCACCTGAGGCACCAGTGAGGGATGGAGGATGTGTGCTGAGCAGGCTGGAGGAGTTCCCAGCTCCAGGATCCCCTCCCAGCATGGCAGGCTGGTCTCCAGCAGCATCAGGCAACGGAGGCACAGGCAGAGGAGGTGCCCTGCAGGCAGACACAGAGGATAAGACAAGGGATCATGATCAATCATGCACTCTTGTATCTGCAAGGGACAGATCCTACATCACTAGCAGGTGGAAAGGGAAAGCACTGGCTGACAAGTGCAAGGAATCAAGTCTTGTACAAAGTCTTTGGGGAAGCAGCCTCAGGTCACTTGTATAGGACAGGAAGCAGGGATAGTGCAATGAAGTCAGGTGCTCTACAATCTTTCACTTTAATTTCTCCTCCTCCATTTATTTTTCCTCTTTTCATTCTGTTTCCTTCATAAGAAGACACTCACTCCAGACTGGCATAAATACATCCTTATGGAGATTGATTTCTTCCCTCCCTCATTCACCATCCCCTGAAAGATCATCTAACCTCTCACACAGTCCCTTTCCCCTCCCTTTATGTCCTCTGCTCACATATGAAAGATGCTACCTTGTATTTCTTAAAAGAAGCCCATGACTTTCTAAGCCTGATCTCAGCAAGCAGCATTTCCATCACCAAGTGAAAATCCATGGAAATGGAAAGCAGTGGTGAGAGAATTGGGTTTAAAGAATTCCCAAGCACACCCAAAGCATCTGGGCAATGCATTCACAGAAACTAAAAATGAAGAGATGATTCCATAAACTTTTCCATCTCATCCCTTGATCGCTACATGGCTTCAGCCAGAGTAATCCCAGTCATTTTATGACAAAATTAATTTGATTAATCTGTGCAACAGGTTAATCAAAAGGACTTTTAAGAGGGTCCACCACAATTTACCCAGAAATCTGGCAGGCTACCTAGGTCCAACTCAAAACTCAGCTGTTCACTGTTTAAATGGAAAGGGGAAATGACAAAGGAAAATAATTAATTTGTTAGGTATCAATTGTGGAGAAATAAGAAAACAGAGTAAGTTCCTCACCCATAACCCTCTGATCCAAAGGGGACTGACAGAGCTGATAATGTTGGATCTTTTCTCTTGCCTTTCATACTCAACTTCTCCAATTTTCGCCACTTTGCCCTGCGATTCTGAAACCAGACCTGAAAAATGAAAAGAAAGGAATACATTGAGGAAAGCATCTGCACATGGGGACACTGGCAATGTCCCAGCCCCTGTCTGTCCCTTTTCTGCAGCACTGTCCCCCAGCAGGCGTTACCAGGATGCGCTGTGGTGTCACACCAACCATCGCTGCAATCTCCCTCCTCTTCTCATTGTCAGGATAGTGATCTTCCTGGAACATCTTCTCCATCTCTTCTAGTTGCTCTAGAAATGAGACATTGTCCAAAGAGAGAGAAATGGGAAGTATGTGACAAGAGAACAAGAAAAAAAAATTAACAAGAGACAGAAACAGAAGAAACCAGAACCTTTTTACTATACTTAGAAATACATGAATAACATAAAAGATTTTATTTTTAAATAAACCACAAAAATCAACAAAAATCATCTTTTGCTGTTTCAAAAGCAAAGAGCATTGCTAGTGATGCTTCAAACGAAAGACCCTCAGCAACCTTTATTTGTGGAAGTCTTCACACATGTAATGGTGTGGAGTGCAGTGCAATACCAGTTAGAGGAGATCAGCACAGGGAAGGAAACACCAAGTGTTTCAGTGTGTGCCAGTGTGTGCCCTGGGATCTACCTGCACTATAGAAGGTGCGAGGCTTCTTCTTGACAGGTAAGGGTTTTTTTCCCTTGGCCACATCATGGCTGCCTCTGGACTCCAGGACTGAAGACACCTTGTAGGAATTCTGAGCTGCAGCACTGGCTGGAGCACCTCTGGATTGGCAAGGGGCTGGGCCAGTCTCCTGCCTGCAGGGAGCTCCAGCCACTCCACTGGATGCTTTCTCAGCACACATTCCACTGCTGTTGGTACTTTTTTTCTTCTTTGCATCCTCTTCAGTCCCAGCAGGGCAGTAACTCTCAGAGTGCTCTTGTGGCCTTGACTGACCTGTGGGCTCCTGTACTAATCCAACCTTCATGTCACCACAGAAATCCAACGGCTGCCCACACGCTGAGGCAAAGGCGTGCTGGCCATCAAGGACCATGGAGCCTTGGGAAGATGACCCAGTTGCCTGCAGGGTGCTGTATACCCCATCTTCTTCCACCTTCTTTACAGAGCTGTTCCTATCTTCTATGCCCAAGTTATCCTCAACTTTTTCTTGTCTGGCTGTGCCTGGGAACACAGGTAGCACATTGCTCCCTGTACCGTGGCCACCAACAGCATCAGCGTCCACCACAAAGTGCTCTGTATTCAGCAGCGTGTTCTCCTCCTCATCCTGGCACTCTACAAGGCAAAAATGGAAAAAAAAAAACCAAACCCAAACCTCGCCCCATATGCACACTGCCTAAGCTGGATGTGCCTGAATCGGGAATTTCAGTCATGGGGGAAGGAAAAGCCCACACAACAAAACCCAACAGTGACAAGAACCAGACAACTCAAAATAAAAACATGTGCTGCCAGGAAAGCAACAGCAAAGAACCTGATATGGCCAATATGGAGATCTTCAAACAGCTGTGATGAGAAAAGCCTCATTTTAAAAGCAAACTGTGAGCTACAGGAGAAGGTAATTCCAGACACAGAGAATAAAGGAAAGCTTGCATATTACAAATACAGTAGTGGGAAAACGGCCCCAGGGATAACAACAGAACAAAAATCAATGACTTGGCAAGATCCTGTCACCTTATTAAAATGAGCAAAGGAAAGAGAGAAGCAAAATTCTGGTCTACTGTGTCAGAAGGGATTACCCGACAAATATCATCCCTTTTTACTTTTATAGAGTTCTAGCATACCAAAGCTGGCCAAGCAAAAAAAATATAAATTGTACAAACTTCTAGTAAATGCCTTAAATTATTTCTCTGCAGCTTCAGCCACACTTCTGAATAACAGACTTGTAAGACAGGGAGTGAAATAGGGGGATAAGGACAAAATTAGGTACAGAAGTCTGACTAAACAGAAGTTTAACAAAAAAACACAAACTGTGTTACAATAAGAGAGACTGAATACTAGAAGACAGGTCAGAAAGAACACAGCAAGAGAAATAATTAAAATACGCAACAGAATAATACAGAAGCCTTATACTTTCCCAGCTGGCATGTATATTTCCAAATAAAAGGTTCCAAAAACCTCCCAACTGGCTCGAATGTATGGGTCTGTGTGATTTCTGCTACTTAAATTTTTTAAAAAGTGATCATTTCTTAAGAATATGAAGTAGAATAATAAACCCAAACCCATGTATTTGCCTCTATCTGGAGAGAGAAGACAGTTTGAGCAGACTGTTGGCAGCATTTCAATAGTTTGTGACAACAGAGAAACTTGATAGTTTAATTTTTTGGGAAAAACAATAAAATAATTTCATTTCATTGTGCTCTGCTTTTGATATATACTAGTGCAATGCCAAAATAAAGGATTTGCTTCTGCCTCAAAGTCTCTTTCTGAAACAACTGTTAATCAAAGAGGAGCCCCACAACTCCAAGCAGATGGGAGAATCTTAACAGAAGTATGAGGGGATGGCAGACTGCTCTGAGAGCATCTAATTTGCTTTTTACAGGATTAAGAGAACCAAATTAGTTGTAGGGGAAAGAAACAGAAGCAGGAAACTATGCAGCTATAATAATTTGATCTTGTTAAGCAGCAGTAAGTTTCCATTGCTGTTAAATGAGATGAAATATCCTGACGGGGAGGGTCAAGACCTGAACGAGGCAAAAGCTGCCTCTGGTCTTATATAATTCCCTTTCTCACCATCCTCCTGGTTGCATCTGAGCTTGTCTCACTCATTATGTGGGAGGAAAAAAAAAGAGTATTTTCCCATTATTTGTGCAGGGTTTTTACTTGGTTCTATGCAAACACTACTATGTGTTTACATCACAAAATAAGTCTCCAAGTCTTATGTGGGTACCTTGTACCTGTAGCAGAAATGGACACCTGGGAGTTTTATATCCCCTACAGAAGTATTCCTCTGAGTGAAAATAAACTGCTGTGTTTTATTTCTAGAACAGATACCAAAGGCCTCACAATAATTTGGGACTACCAAGGTAAAGAGCTGAAATGAAGACCAAGTTTGGAGGGAAAGATGGGCCTTCGTAGTAACAAAGAGGGAGGAATAAAACCAGTCCAGAGACCAGACTAAACATCACTTCACCCCAATTTTAGACAAACAGAACCTTAAGTGGAGGGATTTTAACCGAGTGAGAACATCAGGCATGGGTAATCTGGAACACCTGGAACACGAGCAGGAAGCCAAGTCCCTTTTCCATCTCACAACCACCTCCTTAGACATTCCTCGGAACAAGCCAGCCACTCCCACTGCACGATGTTTAAGGCTGTTTGGGGCATTTGGTACAAAGCCCCATGAACACACACACACGGCGGGGGTGAAAAGAAACAGCTTCAGGGCTCCCTCCACACAAGGAGGAGAAAAACTGGACAGCGGGGCAAGGTGCAAGCGAGAAACGCCGAGGCAGCGGGAGCCGCCCGGTGTGCCTCAAGGACCACCTGCCCCTACCCTCGGTGCTTTTACACTACCAGGTGCTTTTCTCTTGCCATGGCCACCAGGGCCGGGGAAGCCATCATTCCCAGCCGCGGGGCCGGGACGCGGTGGGGCTGAGGGAGGCTAATAAGCGCCCAGATAACATCGCTGAGGAGCGATTATCCTCCCCCGGGGCTGCTCATTAGGCTCATTGCCGGGTGCCTCCCCCCGGTCATTAACGCGAGGCGGCGTCACTCATCCCGCTGCCCTCATCCATACCCTTACCACAGCCCGTGCCAAGCCCTCCGGCCGCTCGCTCCTCCGGCTGCTCCTCGCCTGCCCCGTCCATGCCGGCTCCGTGGCGAGCCCGTTCCAGCCCGGTCCGGCCCGGTTAATGCCCCGCCCAGCGGCCCGGCCTGCCCGGCCCCGGCCGCCTCATCAAGGGCACCTGGGCACAGCGATGGAGGCCGCCCGACCTTCCCTCACGGCCCCGGGAACCGCGCTGGGCTCCTGTTCCCCACACACAGGGAACGGGAGCGTTCCAGGCTCGGTGAGGATATCGGGAGGGATGCTCCCCGTGAGGAGTTGGCTGAAATATCGCCGTGTGAACCGTGGTTGGTGCAAAACTCGTCACCCGTGGACGAGGGGAACCTCGTCTGGAGTGCTGTGCCCAGTTCTGGGCTCCTCAGTAGGAGGAGGACAAGGAGCTGCTGGAGAGGGTCCAGCAGAGGGAAACAAAGATGATGAGGGGGCTGGAATGTTACAAGGAGAGAGTGTAGGGGCTGGACCTGTTTTGGCTGAGGAAGACTTAGAGGGAATCTCATAGTCCATATAAATATCCTTAAAGGGGTGGCATGAAGATGGTGCCAGACTCTTTTCAGTGGTGGCCAGCAACAGCATGACAAGCAATGGCCGTAAACTAAAGCACAAGAAGTTTAATCTCAACACAAGAACCTCTTTCCATAGAGGTTGCAGAGTCCTGGAACAGCTGCCCAGGGAGGGAATGGAGTTCTCCTCTCTGGGGACATTCCAAACTCATCTGGACATGTTCCTGTGTCACCGGCTCTGGGTGACCCTTGACTGGAGCATCTCTAGAGGTGCCTCCCAACCCTAAGGATTCTGTGATCTTTTCCTATGGCCTGGCAGGATGACATTTGCTTCTTAACATGCTCTGTTAAAAACATGCAGGTGTTCAGCAGCTTCTGGCTTTCCAGTGACTGGGGTTTGCAAGGAACAAATGGCACTTCTTCACTTTTGGGCACTGTAATTTGTGTCCTTTCAATGCTTAACAATTCTTAGTAAAAAGAGGGCTCCTAGCAGAGCAGTACCAAGCAGTGCTTGCATGAAGAATGAGACTCTCTTAATTGTTCTGGTGCACCAGAACAGAACATCCTTCATCCTCCTGTTCATTGGCTCACCATCTTGCTGGCACAGCTCTGTTCTTCTCCTGAGGGTTTCCTCATACTTCCTGTCTTTGTTTCAAGGTTCACTTTTAGCTTCTAAGGCCTTGCTTCTGCAGATGCTTTCACCTGTGAGTCATTTCATCAGGTTAAACGAGTGTAAGTGGAAACATCTGTGCCAACAGTTTGGAGCAGTAGAATTGGTCTAACAGTGCACCATCAGCTGCAAGAATTTGGGGCTAAAATGGCATTTAATTTGTTAACAGCAGTCAGCTGACATGACACAATGATCTTGGAGGGCATGAGACCTCTTTAATATTAGAAAAAGTGCAAATATAAAAATTACTATCTGCTTTCAAAGTTGTTTCTGAGCAAGGTTGTGTGTATGTACTGAACTCTGGTCCTAATGTCACCTTTTTTTGTGAAAGTAGTAAGAACTGTGGAGAATGCTGTCATTTATTTTCCTTGAGGAGAGACCAGCACAGGTCTCCAGGCCTGAGAGTTTTCAGGGTTTTTTGAGCCATACATATATGCATATATTTATAAATACATAACCACATATATATATATACTTTTATGTATTAAACTACTTTATATGAAAAATGACAGGAATCATAAAATTTGATTTTCAGACTTACACCATTACTTTCTCAGCTTTTCAACAAAACCTTTTAAATGCAGCTCATGCTTACACTTCATTGCTGTCCTTGTCACAAAAAGAAATTAGTGTAACTGCCCTGTGAGGGTTGTCTTTAATGATTTCTTTTTCCAGTGTAGAAATCCTGAATTTCTTTTAGTGTTCCAGATACACTTTGTATCAGTCTCCACAGGTTCCTGGGGAAGATACAGTGGCACCTCTCACACAGCCTTTGGGAACAGTAGGAAAGTGTTGGGATTTGTATGACAAAACCTATGATTCTTTTTAATACAGATTTTCTGGGAAATCAGCTTATTCACATTAGATAACGTAGGGAGAAATCCTGACTTAAAAGGTCCTCTGTTAACTTGATTTCCTGCATTATGAAAGTGCAGTTTGGAGGGATACTGTACTAGCTTGAATAAGCTTGTACAAATCAAAGAGATGTCAAAAAGCACTTCAGTGCAGATTTGTTTATGGATTTTGGTGGCAGGATGGTGCTGGGGCTAAAAGTTTAACTAAATAGTGAGAAGCTGAGGCCTGTCTGAAATGTAAGAAATCAAAGTAACCTGGGGTGTAAGCACTTGTTCTTAGAGGCATAAGCTGACCTTTAAATGCTCCTCAACATAAAAAGGCCTGACATCAGGAAATAAAGGCTGTACCTGTGACAGGGACAAGTTAATCTTTGATCCAACTTGTTAAAGAGTGCAGAAATGCTGTCAATCATCACAACAGTACCCTTGAAGTTTCCTATGTCAACTGGAATTTTAACAATGGGGAATTTAACATAGAAACCACCTTGGGAGGCTCTAATGAACAATCTGCCTGCTTGCTTTTGAGAGCAGAACTTGAAAGAGTGAAGAACTCTCGATTTAGGTGTTGAACAAGATGACTTCTGATTTAGAATGGGGATATGTATGGCTGGCTCCTCCTGGATGAAGCTGAAGTGGATGTGGGATGCCTCGACTGCCTGTGTGAGATGACCTTACACAGACATGCTGAACTGATCCTGTGGCTCTTCTGTGTCCCAGCTGAGACACTGAGAATCCTGGGGCTTTGGGAACTGCATAAACTCATGACAGCCTGGGACAAGGAGGCATTTGGGATACCTGAACATTCTGGGTCTTGTGGAGGATTATAACCCCTTTTGTGTGAGTCTGAGGTAAGGCTTTGCTGTGGCTCTTAGCTCAGGACCAGCGTTGGTTCTTCCAGGGGAAGAAAGGTGCCAGCAGATTGTTGTCTGGACCATAGATT
Source organism: Vireo altiloquus (assembly GCA_013396875.1). Taxonomy (NCBI): domain Eukaryota; kingdom Metazoa; phylum Chordata; class Aves; order Passeriformes; family Vireonidae; genus Vireo; species Vireo altiloquus. Next base: position 406,927 of record VZRF01011443.1, read on the forward strand.
AAAAGTTGAATAACTGGGTCCTGTCTTTCTGCTCTAATGGGTTGCATTCCCTTTTTATGTAGTTCATCCCTTCAGCTTACCTTGAGTTATGGGTAACACCACTGTGGAACCTGCAGCATCAGCTCTCCAGAGCTGGGGATAACCCTGAAGAACTTTGTGGTATGAAGATAATCGCAGCTTTCCTCACTGCCTCTGCTAAGGAGAGCTCTTTGTACTTAACAGTCACTCAGAAATGAAAGTTATATCAAAAAAAATTACTGCATGCATATTCAGTAAATTGAATTATTTACATTTGAGAGGAAAACCTAAGTAACAAGGAAAGCAGAGTTTTTTATTTTAACTGGAGAAGTGCATGAGTTTATTAGGACTAAAAGCAACTCTTTTTTTCTTTTAATCCAGCTAAAATTATTGATATAAATAGGCTGTAATAAGCTAATCTAGATACAATGTAAATGGGATTTAAAGGCAGAATGTTACAGAGACAGAAAGGTGGAGATATGAAAGTAACTATTCTTCAAATATATTAAATGCAAGAAGGCTACACGTGGCTTTCTTTGGTGTAATTGATTTTTAAACTAGATCTTGCATTGACTGAGCTGAACACTTTAACACAGAAACAGTATTTTACAGTTGAAGGCATATCCTCAGACAGGTTCTGCACAAATGCATGTAAACTGGACTTAAAAACACAGAGTTCTAAAAAGAACAAAGACCCTGGTGGATATTTTGATTTTATCTACAGTGGCTAAATATCTCAGTGTTCTCCGTAAGTGTGCAAAATGGTGCATGCAATACCACATCAGCAATCAGAGTAAGAGCAGCAGGAAAGTGCCACTTCATTGCATTTGCCTAGTCCTGGTTATTTGGTACGGGGCATGTTCCAACACAAAATACAAATGTTTTTCAAAAGTCAGTGATCTACTTCCAGGGGGAGGCAGAGTGAAAAAAAAGGATCAGTTCAGATGGCTTAATGGGATGCTTGTTCAGAAGAGAGGTGACCTTTGTGAAGCAGATTCCTCAGCATGATACCTCTTATGTGGGGGAAATCATCACAGTGCCTTCTGAAAACTTTAATTCCAGTGGATTTTGTAATGCTGTCAAGGACTCTTAACAGCATTTGGGTACAATGAAATACTTGCCTATCTAAACCCCAGTAGACTTGCATGATCCAATACATAAATTGCTCTAAAAGGCAATTACATTTTGGAGATCAACGCCATGAAGGTATCCAGAGGATATTCAAACGGAATATTCTCCTCAGCTCTGTTGTGCTTTGCACTTAGCACCTTCCTTCTCAGGAACTCGAAGCTCTCAGTCTGCTAATACTAGTGAATTTAGCCTCACAACATGCAGTGAGGTAGGTAAGTTCACCCCCATTTTGCAGATGGCAAAACTGAGGCAGACCTCTGAAGTGACTTGCATAAGGTCCCGCAACTTGTCAGTGGCAAAACCAGGAATATGTTTGCAGAAGTCCAGACCCCAGACCTCTGTCCGATTTAAGTCCCTCCCTACTACCACAAAGCAAGCAATACATGCAACCTTTATTCCTCCTCTTGCTGCCGTAGTCCTGCTGACACAGAGGAGGATTTTCCTGATTGAATTCCCGCTTTCTTTGGCAAAAAGCACCTGGTCCTGTCAAAGTGCTGTGTAATTATGCTCTTTACAGAGACATGTCTTCTGAGGCACGATAGAAAAGCCATGGTTTCCCCATGGCAGGGAGACTGTACAGGTCCAAAGGGAGTCTTATTTCTTGCAGAAGACCTGCTGCTTGGCATTCTTCACCCGTTGCTCCTCCTTCAGGTTCTTCTGCCGCACGTGTTTGCTGGAGATGTGTTCCACATGTTCCGAGGGGAACCAGCCTCTCTCCCGGTCTGAGAGTTTTACTCCTTCCATCCACCCTGTGGTGTGGGGAAAAGCACAATTTGAGGCAAAAGTCATGTGGTTTTTTTCATTGTTTCCCATAAAAAAGCCCCCTCTGAAAAGACCTTAAGAGCAAAGGAAAAGATCCCCTTTCAGCTTGCAAATAAAGTGTACTAGAGAAGATGAAGAATCCCTTTGTCCTCTCAGTCCAACAATTTAAGACAGGCATTGTTCATTCCGCTCACCATCATTGCTGTACTGCATAACCATGATGATATCTGCCTTCTCCAGAGCCAGCTCATCGTTTTCCCGAGCCTTGTAAGTCTTTATGCACTGAACTTGTGGTGCATCTGAAGAGGAGGAAAGATCACAATTATACACTGGAAAGTAACAGTAAACCTGTGGGCATCAGCTGCAGAGGAGCTGGAGAATAAGGAGCTGCCCAAATAAAAAGCAGAGAACTGGAAGGGACACTACAGGTCTTCATCTAAATGGGGAGTTAAAATAGGTGAAATAACTGGCAGAACCTGGCACTGAGGGAAAGCCCATGAGGATCTTCTTTATCTACAAAACCCTGAGTATCCTGCCTTGGGATCAGTCTGGGGTGTCCCACCTCACAGTGCCTGTGACTCCTGCAAGCCAGCCCTCCCCCAGTGCTGCAGCAGCAGAGCACTCTCACCAGGGCATTCCAGGAGATCCAGTTCTCCCCGTGGAGGAGCCAAAGCAGAGATCCACCTCAGCTTCTCACTGCTGGAAAACAGCACAGGATAGGTGTCAGTATTCAGTGTGAGGGACAGCAGTCTGGTGACTGAAATGGGGTGGGATGGGGTGTGAGGGTGTTTGCTCACACAAAGGAAGCAGAGAAAGGAGGCGGGAAAAAGCAAAAATTCCCGTTTTTGGAGGCTGATGGTATGACAAAATATGGTAATATTGTATAAGCAGCTATGATGAAAGAGGAGGAAGATGGTTCACAAGGAAATAGTTACAGCAAGAGGATGTTTTTCAAGACTTCTGCTCAGCAGCTGCATTTGGTATTTCAGCATTTCCAGTAGCTGAGGGACGACCATCAGGCTCCTGGAAGATGTCTAGTCATAGCAGCAGGATATACCAAGGGTAAACTTGAGCTCTTACTGTGTCTCTGTCCGAAACAAGAACTCCACTCTCTTTCCCTGGTAATTCTGAAGCAGAAAGAGACGGAAGAGGTTTTTGTTTGCCCCGTGGAGTTTCATCTCACACTTCTCCCCGCGCACGTCCGAGAAAGCAGCGTGGTCAAACACAACGAAACGTCCACCCCTGCAGGTGAAGAGGAGGAACAAAACAAGGGGTGAGTTTTAAGGTGATGAGAGTTACAAAGTGAGTCCATGTTGCCTGCTAATGTCAGGAAAGCAAAAAGCTTTCAATGATCCTTCATCTGCTTCAGGCATCCTAAGCAGTGCTCCTGTTAGAAGTCTCAGAAGGCCAGAGAAGAGTTAATGAAAAGGCTCAGGCTCAGGACTGAGCTCTGTCCTGTCAGAATTTTATTTGGTAGCTTACAGCTTAAAAACAAACTCACCACCCCTAAAACCCCAACACAACCAACCAACCAACAACTCTCTTGACAAAGCAGTGATTTGCACATTCACTAGTCCTCATAGTGTGCTTTAGGAAGAAATTATTTACCAAGTAGAATAAATGGTAGAATAAATGTTTCACATTGTAGAGATGCAAGGCAGAACAGAAGTGTTGTGCTAGGGACCACAAGATATCTTTTTATATTATGATGTGTAATTAAGAGTTGGGACTATCAATTTCCACATACTTGCATGATACTCACATCAGGTCGGGACAGGAGAGTGAGTTGACAAAGGCTGCCACTTGCTGGCAGGCAGAGGGAAAGGACTCTGTCACCAAAGCACAGACCCCGAAAGAGACAGGTATTTTAGAAGGGGCAGCAAGAATTGTGTTGAAGCACTCACTCCTTGGGCCGGGACAGGAGCAGACAGTCATTGAAAAGGTGCAGGTAGATGGGCCGGGTGGTGACTTTCCATTTTGGACTCGGGTTGTTGAAGTCCAGGGCTGTCAACTCACCACACTTCACAAGCCTCCTCGACTGTGAGATGAGTGGGAATATCTGCAAGACAAAAATAAATATTTATGCACAAGAAAATGAGTCCCTGTGAGTTTGGGATTTGCATTTTTGCCTTCCTCTAGAGGATCTCGATTCAGTTCTCGAGCTGGAGAGCTGTAAGTTATGGTAGGCACCTTCATGTGAAGGTTGGCATGAATGATTGGGCAAGAGAAGCACTGATGAAGAGCTGGCCTGTGGATGATGTTCTGGTTCTGCAGCCCCATGTATATGGGAGAGGAGAACAAAAAGTGGCTTTGTGAGGAAAGACAGAAAATATATTAGGCTCGAGCAAAGCCCCGGGAATGGATGAGCTCACCTTACACTCAAATTCAATCTTCTGGCTGAGGTAGATCAGCTCTTCAGTGCTCTTCATGCGCTGGACATTTTCATTGCAATCCTTTATGAGCTGCGGAGGAAAACAGACGAGCAGTGAGGTGGGAACAGAACTGCCTGGTGGGATCAGTACTACTCCCAGGAGCCCCTCAAGAGTCAGCATTAAGTTACCATTCCTAAGGCATTCTCTTGAAAAAAAAGTATATATTACAATCAGGGAATATTCTGAGTTGGATGGGACCCACAAGGATCATCCAGTCCAACTCCCAGCCCTGCACAGACCCCAACAATCCCACCCTGTGCATCCCTGAGAGCATTGTCCAAACACTCCTGGAGCTCTGGCAGCCTTGGGGCCGTGCCCATTCCCTGGGGAGCCTGTTCAGTGCCCCAGCACCCTCTGGGGGAAGAACCTTTTCTGGTATCCAGCCTAACCCTCCCCTGGCACAGCTCCAGCCGTTCCCTGGGTCCTGTCCCTGGTCCCAGAGAGCAGAGATCAGGGCCTGCTCCTCCTCTTTCCCTCGTGAGGAAGCTGCAGAACTGCTGTGAGCTCTGGCCTCAGTCTCCTCTTCTCCATCTGAACAGACCAAGTGACATCAGCCAATCCTTTTGTGTCTTCACCTCCAGGTTCTTCACCATCCTGGTGGCCCTCCTTTGGAAGGTCAAATCATCACTAGACAGAACAATCCACCTTATGAGGCTGTACAAATTTTAGGTAACAATTTGTCCCAGAAAACTTTAAACCTTGCCTCTATAAGAAACAGGATAAGAGAAAGGGATGCAATAGAGTAATGCTGTGGGGTTTTTTAAAGCAACATTATCTTGCAGAGACAAGGGTGAGAGTTGATTAATTAGAGACAAAGGTAAGGCTGCAGAAAGGGTTGGCAGCTGTACCTTTTCAAGTGCATCATAGGCCTGCGTTGCTTGCACTTCCTCCTCAGATCCAGGCCGAGTTCTTTTCAGGATATTCTGTGTGAGAAAAGATGATTTTCATGATGCAAACAGGGAAAGGTGGACATGACCACCACTGAAGAGTAGGAGGAATAAATAAAGCAGAAGTAGATGATGACATGTGGAGACAACAGGGCCAAAAATGTGAAATGGAGAATGTCACTGGTAAGTCACACTGACTAGGACATTCCTGAAAATCTAAATTCTATTAATTATCACATAGAAGCTATATGGCATAGGAGGCAACCACTAGCTAAAACACAAACAGGTTTATGAACACAATAGAATTATCCTTATCAACTGTTAAAAAGAGGCTCAAATAATCAAAATGAAGAATTTCATAGAAAGAGCTCAAAATGAATTCATTAGGGACTGGCTGGTTCCGTCTGCAAGGCTCCTTATTAGTCAATGTTGCAGGCAAAGAATAGACACAGGTTGCCTTCCAGAGGGCAGCCAAGGAACCCTTGCTTTGTTTTCCTAGCAGGAAGCCAAAAAGTTCAATAAAATGTAAATCAGCATGTCCTGAGAAGACTCCATAAATTCTTTACTGGAGCACAATTAAAGTAGTGTCACAACAAAGCCCTAAATGATTCACAAGCAGCATTGCCTCATGCAGTGCCACAGCCATAATTTCCTGAACACCTCCAGGGATAGGGACTCCATCATGCCCCTGGGCAGCCCCTTCCAATGCCTGCCAACCCCTTCTGGGAAGAAATTCCTCCTGCTGTCCAACCTGAGCCTCCCCTGGCACAGCTTGAGGCTGTTTCTTCTTGTCCTGTCCCTGTTCCCTGGGAGCAGAGCCCGACTCCCCCAGCTGCCCCCTCCTGTCAGGGAGTTGTGCAGAGCCAGAAGGTCCCTCCTGAGCCTTCTTTTCTCCAGGCTGAGCCCCTTTCCCAGCTCCCTCAGCTGCTCCTAGACACAGCTTGAGGGAAACTTGAGGGAAAGGAGAGAATCCCCACAGTTACCTGTAGGAGGAGCTTGAGTCGAGTGATGCGCTGGAAGGGGAGGATGAGGAAGGATTTAAGTGAGAGGCGCTGGCATAGTGGATCACTTTCCAGTCTCTCCAGGACTTGCTGGAACCCTGCATTTCCATTCCTGTGGGAGTGGCAAAGAAAAAAAAAAGACATCCAGGCATCAGAGTAAATAAATAACCTTCCTAGTATCAGATTTCAGGGAATGTTGGAGTACTCCCAACAGTCAGGTTTTGTCCCTGGGGCAATAGGTGTCAAGAAACTGCACCACTCTGCTGCTGAAGAGCAAATATGGGTCTCTAACAGCTACAGGATGGCAGTACAGCTGTTATTATCTCTTTCCTCTTTTCACAGCCCTCTGGAATAAAAGCAGAAGTAACATCTACATTTCAACTCCCTCTGTCAGTAGTGCTCCTCTCATAGGGACATGGTGGTGGTTTTGTGGTTTCATGGTGGTTTGAACTCTGGTTCTTGGTGGTCTGAAAACCAGAGAGTGAAAACCATTATCCAGCACGGTCATTTCTGCTCTCTTCAGTAGAGGGCAGACAGAGAACAGCCTGCAACAAGATCAGATATTAAGTATTCTTTTCCTCTCCAATGCTATGGGAGAGAAGCCTGAAGGAGCTCTGTCCTGCTGTCCCAAATGCCACTGAACTGAGAAAGGTTCTTCTGGGGGCATAGCAAGAGCACTGCTTAACAGCCAATTCCTGCAGCATTTCCCATTGTTTGAAAGAGTCAATATTCGAGGAAGTAAGGGGGAAAAGGGTGCAGCAAATGAGAAAAACTTACAGTAACCTCTGGAAGGTCTGCTCCTGGTATGTCTGGTTTGTCACATAGGGCAGATACACCCGGCGGAAGTCGGGGGCGTGTTTCAGAGCCACATCACACACATGGAAGGTGAACATGTCCTCTTCAAATTTCTCTTCCAAGTCAAAGAGGAAACTGCAGCACATGGTTGTGGTGCCATAAAAGGAGAGGAAAATATCAGTGTCATTTAGTCTTCTAAAACTGTGACAGCCCACAGATAAGCACAAGACTCTTTCTTTGTTTCTAGAAAGAGTGTAATGTCTGGAAAAGGACAATTTAGGGCTTGGTATCAGCAAGGAAAAAGCAGAGGCGAAAGACCTCTATTCTTGAGAGGCCATGCATGGTCAGGAAACAGCTGGAAACTAAGACCTCACCAGAATAATCCTGCTGGTAGAAATGGAAAAGGTAGCAGCAAACCTTGCCAGCTTAGTGGTTTATGTAGCCAAGCCTTGCAGGAGGAAAAGCAGAACAGAATCCTACAGCATATGGGATTCCTTGCGTGTGGGGTCATGTCCACATTTCATGACTTAACGCTCTATTGATTCACATTAGTTTCTGTCAAGTGATGGTTGTAACTTACTTTTTTCCCCTTTTTTTCCTCCCCTTTTGGTCAGGGCTCATGCAGCTGCCCCTTTTGTCTTGTATTTGGCAGGACCTCATTTAGGTTGGGGTCTAGTTAGTCAAGTTTAATTGTAGTTGAGAGCAGTGGCACAAAGCTACATTACCATTTGGAACATTTTCATCCCCTGCAATGAGCTCTGTGCACAACTGAGCCATAACATCTGGGATTTAACACCAGAATTTACATTGCCCTGTCACCTAAAAAGGTGAATATTCCTTTCCAGGCGGTGTTGGTATGTCATCACTGAGTGCTGCATCTGCCTTGAACAGTGAACACACAGAAGGGGAGTGAGAGATGTTCCTGGTGGAAGCAAAGGGCCAAGCCTCACCTGGCGCTGACATCGCGCACGTCGGAGAGGCGCGAGAAGAGCCACTGGCGCTCCTGGTTGGTGAGCATGGCCTGGAGCTCTGCTGAGCGCTGGAAGTGATCCACTGCCACGTTCAAACTGCGCAGGTAGGAAGCCTCAGATATTATCAACTCAAACTTGGCCTTCAAAGACGAAACAAGGGAGCACAGCATCAGTAGACTGCATGAGTCGGTAAGGAATCTTACAGAGAGATGAGGCAAAGTAGGAAAACCTCCCAGTACATGATGCAAGTAGTGTGTAATTACATAAGGGAGGCTTTAGAAATGAAGGGCAAGCATGCTGTTATAGACCTTCTTTAGAAAATAGACTTGTGGTATGACTTAGAAATAGCTACTTGCTCTCATTTTACTTTTTCTTTTCCCTCAACACACCACTTTCACAAGGTTCCCCATTTTACAGGCTCCCATAAAGTCCAGCATCTGCACCATGTATATTTTTCTCCTTCATCATGTTTCCCATGCTGTTGTTTTCACTTCTTTCTCTGGGTCCTCCTGTTTACTTCCCAGATCCTCTCATTTTCCTTACCCAGTTTTTCTGTACCATTGTGCTGAATCCATACATCTCCCTGTCTCCTCTCAGCCCTGCAGCTCACACAGGTCAAAATTTGCTAAACTCACACAGGTCAATCTGATAAACTCACATTCTAGCACAGAAAATACAATTTACTGTGGTTTCATTAGCATCTCTCACAAGCTCATGTGCAGGAGAATGCTGCAAATCATCTACTTTTATACACCTTTTTGCATTGAGCATACTCAAGATTCTTTATCTTGTTCTCACTTTTCCCCATGCCTGTTTTCATGGAGTTACTGATATGGTGCAGAGTCTGTCCTCCACTGTTGCTTTTCTCTAAAATTCAGCACTTCAGCATTTCTCCACTTCACACCCCATGCTGCTTACAGGGGTAGAAGTGACCTCTGCTTCAACCACCTGCATTCCCACATCACAATTTTTGCTCTCTGGTTTAACCCCTCTTCCAGAGACTCTTGACCACAGACCAGCCATTTACTGTGTCACATGTGTCCCTTACCTCTTGCAGCCTCTGCTCCTCACGGGACATGTTGAGCAGCATCCTGCTGCCCCGTATCATGGGGATGTCCTGCCAGAGGGATGCGTTAGATGAGACCGACAGACGTTGCAAATACGAGTCCTGGGGAGACAGAACTTTCCTCCGTAGCCTCGGGGAACTTGGGAAACTTGACTCTATGTCCTCTGGATAATCCACTCTCTTCTGGCTTTGGATGGCCTTGTTCAGAGCCACATCACTGTACTCCTGATACAGCAGTCTTGCTGTGAAGAAAGATACATATATTTATCTTCTCTGTAGTAGCAAATCACCCTCTGCTTCAAACTGGAGAAAACTGCCCTGGATTGGGACAGCCAAATTCAGGTAAAGCTCCCCCAGCTGCTTTCCCTGCTCTCTGACACTCACTGCCACCATGTGACAGAGTCCCCTTCCTTTGTGCTCACTGCAAGGGTCAGAGATGAGGGGGGAGAGGAGGCTGCCACAGCACCCAGGCAGGAGGTACTTACAGGAGTTGATCAGTTTGGAGTGCCGGCGCTTGAAGTTCTCTGACGTGTCTGCAGGTTTCTTCTCTCTGCCAGGGAATAAGGATTTCAAAACACAGAGTGAATGAAGGGCACAGCACCAGAGATGGTTCATCCAAACCTTGGAAACTGCTCTGTCACAACAGGGACCTCTCCTTTTCCAACAAGCTTTACTTAACAAGGGCAAAGTTTGGTTTAATGCAAAGGCTGTCCTGAAGGCACAGAAACACCTCTGTTACAGTAGGGCCCTCTTCAAGAGAGCACAGACTGAAACACAGGCCCAGGATGTTAAATTATAGTTTTCCACTCCTCATCATCATCTTTGGTAACTCAGAAACAATGGAGGTGTTTATGCTGCACAGGGATGGGGACAAATTCTAAGGGTCTTGGAGAGACTCACCGCATTATAACTGTTTCTGAGCTGACTGGTGGTTCCCTGTGTGCCTTGTGAGCTTCTATCTCTGAAGGAACAGAAGAAACCTCTGCATAGAAGAATAGTGAAAAGTAAACACATCAGTCCATTTTTAGAGTCAAGCTACAATCCAAATGATACACAGGTACCACTTACCTATACCCCACCTAAGTGGCAGTCTTGAGCTGGAGTACTCAAGGTGCCCTCATGACATTTATTTTTGGGTCAGACACATTCTAGTTTTAATAATCCTTGCCATTACTTACACTTTACATCTGTTAGCCACACTTACTTTTCTCACAAAGAAAAAGGCTGACATTTTAGGCGAAAACAGTAACTCTGAGCTTCCCTCTCCTGTAATCCAAGCAAAGACACTTCCTGTGTAGCTTGTTTGGTGCAGTCCTTACACTTTCAGCTACTTGGGTGAGGCATCAGGAGATCAGGGGAGCCAAAGTGTAAAAACTGAGAAAGCATAGCTTTGCCTTTTGTGAGGGATTTAATCAAATAAGATGTGATGAAATTCTAAATCTGAAATAACTGGAAGCAGAAAAAGGAAGAAAGCTCAAAGACTGAGCTGCAGTTATGGGTAAGGGGAAAGACAGTACTGTTGCCTTGAATGTTTTAAAATTTGGAATCAAGACATTACAGGTCAAACATATGAACAAGTCTCAATTCAAGCTCTGCCAAACCTTTTACACCCCTCCACACCCCCCTCCTTTTCCTCTGTGCCAAAAATCCAGCATGTTGCAGAGCTTCAGAAATAAACTAAGTAAGAGCTGAAAAGAAGCAATTATTTAAAGTTCATGTAAGATACAGTAAAGAACAGACATACATCCTGACAGCAAGTGCTGCTGAATGAACTGCATTACAGAAGACGCATGTTTTCTACTTGTGACATCAGTGATTTGACTTCTGTGCAAGCTGGGACCTTGGGTTTGACAAATTTGCATTCTTATCTGTACTCTCAAATCCTGCACTCACAGGAAAATCATCTTTTTTAGAAGGTCAAGTGGGAACCTAAAAGTGCCAGTTGCAAAATAAGGGAAGGCAGCAAATAAACAAGGAGTAAGATATGGGCTACTGAGAGTGTGTGCATGGTTCTTCCTTACTGCCAGGGGGATCCATGAAATAAGTTTATTGTTGCAGATATTAGTGTGGAATGGGGGGACTGAGCCCCAGAGTGCATCCCTACTCAAGGGAACAAGCAGGATGCACAGGGCAGCAGAGGGTAGGGGGGGACAGCTGGAAAGGGAAGTTTGGGGCAGGATTGGAGGGGGCTGTAGGGCTGGAGCAAGGAATATCACCAGAAAGGCACAAGAGCCGTGCTAAGCTCTCAGCTCTCATGCCTCTCCATCACATCGTCTATTTAATTTAATCCTACTTTTTGATAACTGCACCAAGTTAGAGGGGGGAAGGAAGAAGGGAAATGAAGAGAGGACTCACGCTGCAAGATGTCTGGTGGTACTGACATCCTCTTCAGGCCCTGACGGTGCCAGTCTTTGTTTTTTACTCGGCTTTTAATTGGGTTTTCTTGATTGGCTGCTGGCTGCTGCACAGCTACCCCAATCTTTTTTTTGTCTGGCCAACTTGATGATTTTTCCAAGGGTGCATGTTTGGCCGTTTCTGCCTTTGGCTGGTGTTCTCCTCCTTCCAGCCTTTGCCTGACCCTCCTCTCACCTTCAGTTCTCTCTGTGACTGCCAGTGGAGCCTGGATGTTCTTTGTGTCCACACCCAAGCTGCCTGAGGGCTGCTCCCATCGCAGCTCCTCGTCCTGGCAGGTTGTTCTGGTGCTTGGTGGCGATGGAGGGCTGAGCTGGAGGAAGTGGATTGGATTGGTGAATGCAAGCATCGGAAGGAGATGTGCAGAGTCTCTGCTCTTGGAGTCTGGGGATGTTATCAAGCCTTCCAACGAGGGCCAAGAAGGGTGATCAGGTGAGGATTTTCCACTCTCTATATCCATGTGGTGATCCGCTGTTTCAGGGCTGGTGTCAGAACAGCCAACCAACATTTCACTTCCAAGAGCCGAAAAACTTTTGGTCAGCAAACTGACCCCTGAGTCATCAGAAGTCTCTGTATCATGGGGACCTGAGTCACCGAGATCCCACTCTCTGCTTACTGGAACAAGGTCATCTCTCTCTGCTAGACTTTCTCCATCAGAAGCAGAGGCCACAGAGTTGGAATCAGATGCAGAGGTGGCAGTCCTGAGAGGATGGCTTAGAGCAGGGTGAACAGCTCCCAGCTTATCATCATCCATCCCACAGCTGAGGGGGGGCCTGGAGTGTGGTCCAGGAGCCAGTGGCTGGTAACCTTCAGGGGCTGGAGGTGGAACAAGGTGGTTTGCTTGGAGTACAGGGGCCTGAGCTTGACTGGGCCTTTGGACGTGGGAGGGAGGGTGAGGAAGCTGTTTGGCATCAGGCTCAGACACCAGAGGTAGGCTTGACTGGGACACAGGGGACAGAGGCTGTCCTTGCTGGGTCACAGCAAGGACTGTATCGTCTTCTGAGGGCCAAGTTAGGATGCTCAGGACACTGGAAATTCTAGATCCAGGCTCTTTCTGGTAGAAACTGCAGTCAGGCTCATCAAATAAAGGCACTTGTTGTGCTTTATGATCCACATTTGTTCCTGTTTCTTTTCCTTGGATAACGGCACTTTTTTCGGAGGAGTTTTGCTGAATTGTCTCTGGGTGGCTCAGGGGAGTGGAAGTCCTTCCTGGTGTTTGGGATGGTTCCAGCGGCCCTGCAAGACTAGCCACAGACTGCCTATCCCCAGGAAGGCTCCCTTGTAGAGGAAGAGAGCTCGTGTACATTACAGAGAAAGAATTTGGGCCACTAAGGTCCTCATGGAAGCCTTCCTCAGAAGTAAGGAGTTCATGGGAAATCTTGGCCTCCCCTGCATCTGTCCTTACAACAGCAGTTTCTGCTGGAGTTGGGTCCCACCCTTGTGCAGGAGCAGCTTGGTTGGGTGGTTTCCCTGCAGAGTCTGGCAGCTCCTTCAGGGTGGTGCCAGGACAGTGCTCAGGGGTCACAGAGGCTGTTCTGGCACCTTCCTGCTCTGGGACAGACGCTGATGCTGCTGAGGTGAGCTCTGAGGGGGAAACTGGGATGAAGTCCCAAAACTCAGTTTTTCCTGTACTGGGATGAAGGTCTGTGGGATCAGGTGGCTCCAAGTTACTGGTACCAGAGGAAGGGTGTGCTGTAACAGGAGCCTCCGAGTTCTCTGAGCTGCAAGATGCTGTCAGCCTTCCACAGAGTCGTGCCTCTCTTCTATCAAACCTCTGGACAGCTTTTCCATGACCATCACTCTGCTCATTCTCCCTGCCCAGTTGTGTCTTATCATCCCAGTGAGCTTCTCCAATATCCTGACCACCGATGGAAAAGCGGCCAGAGTCCTCCAGGTCTTCTGCCTGGTCAGAGGCACAGCACACGTGTGGAGCTTCCCCGCCTGGGTTCAGGTTATTTGAGGACAGAAGGCCAACAGCAGGTGGCTGACATCCAGAACCTGCTTCTGTGACATGAGCTTTCAGCAGCACGTCCTCACCAGGATGCTGATCCACAGAGACAGGTTCCCCAGGAGGAAATGCTGATCCTGTTTGCTCAGGCAAGGAAACATACTCCAAACCACACATGTCCACATTATGCCTGGGAACAGAAGGCATCTCTGACCCAAAAGCTGATGATAGAGCCTCTAGTTTGAGCTCTTCCTCCAGTCTGAGCTCTTCCCTCTGCAGTTGTTGCTGCTCATTTTGTTCCTTGTTTTTCTGATCTTTGAGCTCCAAAGGTTTGCCTTCTTCCGGCAAATTCTGCTCTTTGCACTCTTCCTCCTCCTCTTCCTGCTGAAGTTCAGATGCTGCCTCCTCCCGAGCTGGCTCCTTATGCTGTGAGGCATTCACTTCCTCTGTCCTTTTAGCAGTACTCCTTCCTTGGAAAGCATTCTCTGCTAAAGGGGCAGGTCTGCCCTCTGTTTTTCTGTGATCATCTTCTACATGAAGGCATTTGGAAGCAGATGAGTTCTCTTTAGGAACCATTCCCTGGTCTTTGACCATGCTGGTATTCCTTGTTTCACCAGCTGAGGTGTTTCCTTCTACTTGTAGTGAACTCATTTGGCTGTCACGTGTTAAGGTGGAAGACAACTGATTGGAAGAGAAAGATTCTGTATTCTCTTCCAAACCCTGGGGTGCTCTTAAGCTTTCCTCAACATCTTCAGAAGTGTAAGGTTTGGCTATGTCTTCTACTGCTCCCTCTGAGGTAGGCTGCTCATCAGGTGCTGGTGCCACCTTTTGGGTGCTTTGCTCCTGCTCTGCACCAGCATCAATCTCCTGCAAAGAATCCCTAGAGATGTTATCCAGAAAGGGTTCAGCCTTATAATGTCCTTCTGAAACAGTTTTACAGACCAAAAAGCACTTAGGTGTCTCTCTCTGAGAGGAAATGGCATCAGCCAAAGGGGTTTTCGTTTGCTGGGCCTGAGGGTCTGAGCCATGAAGTGCCAGTTCTGCCTGGCACTGAGGAAACTCAGTGTTGAGGTTGATAGCCTGCAGGATGGGGCTGCCAGAGACTGGCTCATCCTGGACTCTGCTGTGAGACAAAGGGTCCTGGTTGCTTTCCAGGTCAACCAGTTCCAATTGCCTAAGTTTCACAGAATAATCCAATCCAGCCTCCTCTAAAAGCATTTCTCCTTCCAGTTCTGAGAGTCCCTTTTGAGGCCCTGTATCCCCTCGGCCTTGTTCCAGTCCTGCTGGCACATTTTGCATAGAGTTAGAGGGTCTGCCCAGCATCTCTGCTGCATTCCCTGGAGCAGCAAGGCAGTCCTTGGGCGTGCTGAGCTCTGCTCCCTTTGCACAGTTAGGTGGGCTGGTGCTCATTTTGGCTGCTGTGTGAGTGTCATGATGCTCTCCTTCCACGGCTGAAGAATCCCAGGCTTCCCCAGTGGTGCTGCTGGCTCCTGGGGGAGTGGTACCTCCCTCACTGGTTTCTTCAGACTCCATCAGTGACACATCCTGCTGAAGAAAAATGCATTTTTCTGTTACTACTTCATAATGATACGATGGATCTAATTCACTGCTTCTACTGTAGCTGATAAAAACCAAAAACAAAACCAACACCACATACCTAGTGGGTGATAAGAGCTGGGAAACAAAGATTAAGACTGAGAGTTGGCAAACACCAGATGTAAGCTTGCATTATGAGAGTAACACCAAAATAAACCCACTGGTGTCTTTTCAGTTTCACAGGCAAATGCAGAAAGCGACTTTGGTCACAGAGCAGAGGTGCTGAGCTCTCTGCAATGGCCACAGGGCAACTTACAAGAAGTGGTGGCCATGGCTAGTTATCTCAGACCAAAATGGGGTACCAGAATGCATCCAGAGAACAAGAAAATTATCAAAAATCTCCATTAATTTTCATGGGGCATGGTGGACAAATACTCCTGGCCACTTCGAGGTGAATTTAAAAGTTCTCTCTGATTTTTGCCTGTTCTTTGGAGCTGGTGGCTCTCTTTACAGATCTCTGTGTAGGTCTGGACCTCACTGCAAATAATCACAGAAATTAACTAAGAAGACATAGGAATGTAAGGATTTGCTTAACAGGTAACTAGGACATGACACAAGACACGAGATATTTGAAGGCTGTAAACCACATGAGTTGAGAGGAGTAGCTCTGGTGTGTGTGGACTAATCTACCGACTGTAAAGAGAAACTGTGTCATCATTTAGTCTACTCTTTTAGGGAGGGGGAAAAAGAAAAAAAAGCCATCTCAGGATTGTTGGACAGTTTCCCAAAGGATATAGTGGAATTTCCCATCCACTATTGCATTTGAAGTTCAGACATGACAAAGCACTAGGGAATGCACATTTGGGATATGTCTGTGAAAAGGATAGAAGAATCTGATTCACCACTTTTATCTTTCTGGTTTCTACCATCACCCACAATCCCTACCTGTAAAAAACCTGAGACAAACCACTGTGGCTCCCTCCCTTTTCTTCTATGGTGATTTCCTTGTGCTAGAGTGGCTCTACTGTCACAAAGAAAGTAAAAGCAGTAAGGGCATAATTACATCTGAACTAATTGTCCCAGTTAGCTCCATGGCCAGGGCACGCCTTGCCTGAAATCTGGTTTAGCTTCTATTTTTTTCCCTTACATCAAGTGAAACAAACACCTGCTCTGAAGACAAGGAACATGTGCTATGGAGTTAGAACTGAAGCCTTTTACACACCTTCATCATGTGTATTATCATCACAGAATCATAGAACGGTTTGGGTTGGAAGGGGCATTAAAGATCATCCAGTTCCACCCCCTTGCCATGGGCAGGGACACCTTCCATTAACCAGGTTGCTCAGAGCCCCTGAGCAAAACCTGGCCTTGTTCACTTCCAGGGATGGGGCAGCCACAGCTTCTCTGGGAAACCTGTGCCAGTGCCTTCCCACCCTCATATTAAAGGATTTCTTCCCAATATCAAATCTACATCTCTCCTCTTTTGGTTTAAAACATATCCCTCTTGTCCTATGACTACCTGCCCATGAAAAAATTAGCTCTCCCTATTTCTGTGCACCTCTTTTAGGTACTGGAAGACTGAAATGAGCTCTCGCTGGAGTCTTCCCTTCTCCAGGCTGAACAACCTCAATTCTAAAAAAATATGAGGAAAAAAACTGAGTTAGCCAATTAAGTTAACTCATCAGTTAACATCTCTTCCTGTGTATTTTTTCTCATATAATCTTTAATTTTGTTTATAGTGAAAAGACATTATTTCTTACAAAACCAGGCCAAAAGCGGTATTTTTCAGCAATTTGGATTTTTCCCCCCAAGCACTCAGCAGTTGCAATAGTTATAATTTCAAGAAACAGTATGTTTCAAGGAGATGTGTCCATTCAGGGAGTTCCCAAGGGGTTTTCATCAGGTCTTGCTGCTGTCAGCTGGTACTAAACTACCTGGATGCTGCTAAACTGCCTTTTCAAAGGTTCCACACACTCTTGTGCTACACTGTTCTTGGTTCTCTTGGCTACCTGACCTCAGTCTCCTCAGCTCCAGGCCTAGAAAAGTACTACTTCTCACACCTAATACAGACAGTTCTCAAAAACAACCCCCCCAGGAGCAGAGAGACTGTTTAGGGACACAAAAGCTGCTGGCTAAGGAAGGTTTACTGTTACTAAAGATTGGATGGCTCATAAAGGTCTGAATAGTAAAGTCCTCAAACTCAAGCCCACACTTTGTCAGGGGAAGAAGAACTCTTGCTCACTGTGCTGTTTCACAGACGTACACAGCACTGAATTTCCTCTCATTAAGCTCAAAATCCCAGCTTCCATTTCCATGGCTCTGTTGCAAGGATTTGGACAGGTGAAAGGACGAGTTTAAAGCTGCATTTGGAGCAGTTCCATGATAATACTGGGAGGCAGAGTAGAGGGAGGTGCACAGCACATCAACACTGGAAGCTGCCAAATGAGATTTGTCTCGTCATATTACTGCCAGGTGTTTTGCACACCTCAGGCAGAGCAAGAGAGGAGCTTTGGGAAGTGAGGCAGGAGAAGGAGCAGGCAAACTTTGTGCAGAGACAGGAGGGGAGGACTCCTGCATCTCGCCAGGGAAACTGTTCAGCTCACGGTTGGAGGCTGGGTGCACCACAGTAGAATACAGACATCTGCAATAAGGATTTCATGGAGATGGAAGAGGAAATAATAAAACAAGACTGACAGCACCTGTAGTCTTCACACGCAGAGTAGCTATGTACAGAAGCCCAGTAATTACCAGAAGAGAGTGCCTGTGGAGCACTGCCACATTAAACTCCCAATGCAGGTCTGCTCCATCAGAGGAGGGCCCAGGAGACCCCCAGGAGCTCAGCTACCCAAAGCAAACTTTCAATTAGCAATTTCAGCAGGGTCAATAACATGACAGAACAGTACACAGAACCTATCTAGCATCTGCCACTAAGCAGGATATGCAAACTCTCAAAGATAATGCACTGTTTCCACTTTTGGGGCTTACTGATCTTTCACATCTCTCACTGCATCAGACACTGGGCTGGCCATCACTCCCTCATTATGCTCTGTCTGTGGAACAAGGCAAATCGATGTTCCCTGTTGAGATAAAGCCACTCGAGCTCTTCTCCCAAGAGGGCCTGAAAACCCAGGATTTCAGCTCCCATGCACTCAGCTTGTAGGTGATTCTGGGTGCACAGAACCCCTCCAAGCTGGAACAGTGAGAGGGAGCAGCTGGCCACAAGCCAGCATGAAAACAGAGGGGTGATGCTTGGTCCTGCTGCAGTCACAGGCACAAAACCTGAGAGGGGAAGGGTGCAGGAGGTGGCCTGGTGAGCAGAACAGGACAGCAGTGAAAGCACGAGGGCACAATCCATCCACAGCTTTTCCACATTAGAAAACGCAACATGAATGTCGTACTTCCTTCCAGTGCAGGTTAATTCACCTGGATGGAGATGACAAACACTTCTGGTTTTAAATAGAAAGTACCTCAGCTTCCCTCCCCCCTTCCTCCAACAAACAAGAAAGGAGCAATAACAAGTGCTATCAAGCACAGACAAGCCCTTCAGCTAGCCAGGAAGCAAGGCTACACACAAGTGGAGCCCTGAGATCCTCCTCCTCCAAAAGCGGGGAGAGACAGAGCTTTCTGCCTTCCGCCTTGGCCCTCCCTGCGTGGTGCCAGGTGCCACCCGGCCACCCTCAGCCCTGCTCCCCATCCCGCTCCCCATCCTGCTCCCCATCCCGCTCCCCTGCCGCAGGCCATGGGACAGCCCACGCAAACACGCTCCCAGCAGAGAAAGTCCTGCCCTGTGACGCGGGCATGGAGCTGCTCCGACCCAGTTGCAGCCGTGAGCTGCTGGCAGCGAGAGGGGAAAGTCGATCGCGACAACATATGAGTGATGTGGGCAAGGACACCCTTTTTGTTATTCAAAGGCTTTCCCAAGTAGTCCCTAGTTTGGGCTTATCCCTGCTGGTGCAGCCACAGCCTGGTGTAGAAATGCCAAAGCTGGCTTTAAGGGCTGCAGCTCAGGCAGGAAAGAGCTCTGTGTTTGGCTCTAACACCCACCCAAAAACCAACAAGGCTGCCCTGAGCCTTTTCTTGCTATCTCAGCTTGGTTTAATCATCTTGGTCACACAGTTAAGGTACACTTTACAAGGATTTGAAAGGGGAAATTTAGGTTAGGTATTAGGAAGGAATTCTTTCCTGTGAGGGTGGTGAGGCCCTGGCACAGGTTGCCCAGTGAGACTGTGGCTACCCCATCCCTGGCACTGTTCAAGGCCAGGTTGGATGGGGCTCTGAGCAACCTGGCTGAGTGGAAGGTGCCCCTGCCTACAGCAGATGGATTTGGGACTAGATGATATTTAAGGTCGCTTCCAACCCCTTGACATTCTATAGTTTAAATCAGCTCAGTGCCAGCCTTTCTCCTTACAAAATCCAGAGCTCAGTGTGCAGGACTGCACTATCTCTCCCAGGAAGTCACACTCTGGATTTCAGTTTGGTGAGACATCCAGGAAACTGAACACAAAGCCTACCCTGCCACAAGCCTCAATTTTTATACTGCCTCAGCTACTCCTGCCATGCTTAGGCTGGCTTCCTCAGCTGCATGTCCCTCCACACAAGAGATTCCCACTGCATATTCCCCTGCAAAGAAACACTCACCAACCTTCATACACCAGCCCAGGCTTCTCTATCGCTGTACAACTCATCGGGGGAGGTGAAGGAGGGGGGTCAAAACTCTTGAGCTCAGGAAGAGATAACACAGGGAGATAAGAAGGAAGAGAGGAAATAATGTTACGTGGAGCCAGCTTTGAGGGCATGGAGAGCAGAAGGAGTTTGCTAAAGGAAAGGACTTAGAGAGTTAGAAAGGTGGTCTAAAAAAGCAAAATAATGTAGAGTCTAGTGCTGTGCTACACAGTGCTGGTAATATTCTGGGAACCAGGAGCTGCCTCAGGTGTCTTAGGCAGGGGAGAACAAAGCAAAGCTGCCAATAGTACCTGACCTCCTGGAAAATGCATCTGAGCTGCTACTAAAGCTTGGGAAACATGAGTGAGACCTCCCAGTCACACCAGTGCAGAGAGTGTGCCCGAGTTTTAACACACCCAGCTTTCACTCGTGGTAGGCACACTCAAGATACACTGAAACTATTAATTATCTAATGACTCACCAACTGAGGGGAGAAAAATACAAGGATACTTTTCCATACTTTTCTTACATTGGTTTCTATTTAAGTAGATTATAATACTTAATGCTAACAAAAGAAAAGTGTCAGAGAAACATGATTTTTGAACAAAATTTCATCTTGGAAATTGCTACTGAACATTTGGCAAAAAGCAAGTGAGGAATGTGGCTTGTGTTGTACATTGCACCTCCCAGAGATGCAATAAAAGTGATTCACTCTTAAGATAAAATGGGGTCACCTGTACAGAAAAAACTCCGTTCACTCTAAGCAGAGGTTAAGTTTATATTCATAAAAGTAATGGGTAAGCCTTGATATTCTGCAGTCTTCTAATATGAGAATAAACAAGAATAGTGTATGATTCTCACTGCTGGAGCTCAGCAGAAAGATTAGTGACATTACCTGGTGAACAGCAGAATTCCCACAGTGAACTTAATGTATTGAGTCACTACAAGTTGCTCTGTGCAGGTCTCTACAAACTCTGGGGCTGGGGACACAACTGACAGAAACATCTGGATCACAAAAGGAGGCAAGAACTTCCCAAATTACTTCCCCTATGACATTTTATGCAGAAGTGGCTGTACACATTCCTAGATGGCATATTTGCCACAAACTCAAGGAGTTCTCAGTTCCTCTTTGAGCAGGATGATTCAGGACCTTCACGGGAGAGATTCTTCAGTCAGCAGCAGAAATCTCCGAGTCTCCTACTATGCTACAGACGCATGAGCCAGAGTCCCACACTGCTGGTTTTGAGTCTCAGATTCAAGAACACTCATGTTTGCGCCAAACCATTCTGACAGATGCAAATGCCCTTAAAACATCAAAGGACCTGGAAACTCACTTGAAAGCTTGGCTTTTCCCAGCCTGCACGGTGGAACCATTTGTGAGCACAGCTGCTGTCACGTTACCTGTACCCGTCCTGAGCACAGTTAAGCTACAGGCAGATAAGGATGAACAATATTCAGCAAACTGAACCGGGACAAACTGTCCTGCCCTGCAGAGAGGGCCTCCAAAGTTACCCTGTCTGATGCTAACACGTAATACAACCTCTTTCACAGCCAGATCAAGTTCCACCTTGAAAATTGTCAGATTTCTGGAAGCTGTCAGAGCCCCACAGAAGATAATACTGGAACATTCTAGCAGTGTGGGATGACTGGCAAGCTAAACACTGATATACACCCAGCCATAAATGTACTGGCAGAATCCTGATGTTGTATCAGTAGGTAAAGTACATCCCATGCAACTAAAAAAAATGCTAAAATACCCATAAAACTGCACTTGTATATCATTCCATGTTAGTGACAGCACAATGTCATCAGCTTTAACAACAGCAGAAAACTGTGTCGTGCTCTGGCTTCAATATTGTACCATCAATTGGACAGAACAAAAAAAACCTGTTGGATTCAGAATCCCATGAGACAGCAACCACAACAATAATATCACACATTCAGCTTCGTGTTGTGTCCTCAGAATGCATGTTCTCAGCCTAGCTCCCATAGCAGTTTTAATCACCTTATGACTCCAGCAATGAGATTTATCTGAAAAAGTGATGAGATTTGTATCATAACCAAAAATATTTGGCAATACAGTAACAATAATGGAGCTTTGTACTGAAAACTGCAGCTAAAGAAAGAAAAAAAAAATCCATCCAAAAGAAATGTAGGGATGTTTGTGGGAAAAACAGGTTTTGGTACAACCCTCCCCTAACCCAGCTTCTCAGAGAACAAACCAATTTTTTCTTGGAAATTTAATTGGTGTCCTTAGATTGAAGAAGCTACAATGAGACAAGTTTGCTATTGGAAGCAAAAAGTATTAGATATAAATAAAACGTTATAAGAAATGGAAATGTGGGAAAGCACCAGCGGGGACCCCTTCCCTTTCCCTTGTGGAAAAATAGCTTCACACGCCCAAAGCCACAGGAATTGTGTGGGTGCTGAATAGGAAGGTACTAATGCAAACACATGGAAAACTAGCTGTTACTCATGGTCTAAGGCTTGTATGGCCAACTGGCACAGGTTTATTGTGCACATCACAACATTTTCTGTTTCTTATATAGTCCCACTTCCTAGAATCATGTGGTTATGTGAGAGTTTTGGCTTACAATTCAGAAAAAAATGGATGTATGGCCTTTAATGGGTGTGGAAAAGGCCTGAGAAACCAAGTATGAATCAAAAATTAGATCTCATTGTCTGTTTATCTTAATTTCTTAATACTAAACCTTAATTTGTGACTAAGGAGAAGAGGGAAACTCCCCCTTCCCTCTCTGCCTGATCCCTGGTTTTCAAAGGCTGGGACTGATGACAGGGCAGAATATTTAGGCCTGATGCAGTGAGCTACATGAGCTATCAGAAACTGAAAAAGGGCAGTGAAATACGCTGTGATATAACTGAGTTAACAAAGATGAATAATCAAATTTGTCTATACCAACGTAGGTATTTGCAGATATTCTGCAAAGTTCATTTGTTTATATTCCATTCCTTAAAAAAAAAAAAAATTCCTTCTGCTGCTGACTGCACAAACTATCCAACACCACCTGGAATTGGATCTTAATAAATTTCAACTAAGATCTGACGTGGAACCCTGAAAATCCAGAACACCAGAAATCCAGAACACCAGAAATCCAGAACAGATCAATTTACTGTGCATCCAGGCTGCTGCCAGTGCTGCTCCCTTGTGCCAGTGAACATGTGACCATGTATGAGCCATCCCAGGGAGTTGTCAAGCCAAAAAAAAGAACAACCCAGGAGCAGAGTGATTTGAGCAGCCATAAAGGTGTGTCACAGAAAAGAAAGTAAAGGTAAATCTGACAGCTCCCTGGAGTAGTTGTATATAGAATCACAGAATGGTTTGGGTTGGAAGTATCTTTAAAGATCATGTCATTCCAATCCCCTCCCATGGGCAGGGACACCTTCCACTATCCCAGCTTGCTCAGAGCCCCATCCAGCCTGGCCTGGAACACTGCCAGGGATGGAGCAGCTACAGCTTCTCTGGGCAACCTGTGCCAGGGCCTCAGCACCCTCACAGGGAACAATTTCTTCCTGATATCCAATCTAACCCTGCTCTCTGTCAGTGTGAGGCCATTGCCCCTTGTCCTGTCACTCCAGGCCCTGCTCAAGAGTCTCTCTCCATCTTTCCTGTGGGCTCCCTTCAGGCACTGCAAGGCCACAATGAGGTCACCCCAAAGCCTTCTCTTCTCCAGGCTGAACAACCCCAATTCCCTGAGAGCCTTTCCTCACAGCAGAGCTGCTCCATCCCTCACACCATCCTGGTGGTCTCCTCTGGCCTGGCTCCAGCAGGTCCATGCCCTCCCCATGCTGGGACCCCAGAGCAGCTGTACAAGCTGCACGAGAGGACAGGAACACGGGGCTGGGCAGCAAAGCAGGAGCAGGAAAGCAGAAACCTGGACTTAGCCCTACATTCTGGTGAAACCACACCCAGGATGCACAGGCCAGTCCCTGCCACTCCAGCGTAGGTGCCTCTCCGTGTGTGACTGCCAAGCACTCCACACACAGAGCCAGCTGCTCCCCTGGCAACCCACACACACCACCAGCAGCAGAGCAGGGAGGTTTCACACCCTCAGTCCTGGCCCTCTGCTAGGAACACGTCTGCTGCCCTCCCAGGTGAGAGGCTGGCACCAAGGGGAAGCAGGATATTCTAATTGGATTTACAACCGTTTCCAAATGAGCCATTGTTTTTATGGTTAAATGTTTCCTTGTCTCGTTATTGCCACTGACTCTGCCATTCCCGTGAACCCACAGCCAGCCTTCTCCCCATAGGAAAGGGCTGCTCTGAGGGGATGTTGCATGGAAGAGAGAGGCAAATTAGGAGACAGCCCCTGTGAGCAACTCTGAAAACAAGTAACAACATGTAGGAGATCCTAGGAAAAGCCCTGGAAACCTCCTCAAACCTTCTGCAAAGTCTAGCATGGAAACACTCCAAAGGTAAGGGGAGGGGAAGTCATTCCTGTGACCCTGTTTCAGATCAGGCTGTGAAAAGTTGTATAAAAGTTGTATAAAATAATGGTGTAAATGCTGTAACTGTTATACATCAATCTTAGGAAATGCTTTTTATAACTAGCTTTACCAATTACTACTGCCTTATTTCAAAGTTTATAGTAGTAATTACAGTAGTTATATAGATGTTGTAGTTAAGATTTAGCATTAGTTCCTAATACTGTCATTAACACAACATATTACAAAAATTGAAAAAAGTAGAGCCCTACAGGTAGAATCTTAAAAAAATTAAGAAATAACACACACAGATGGACAATACTGATATCCCCTATTTCAGTATTACTTCCCCTTCTTTGTCAATGGGCAAAAATTATGTCCACATACTTTCATGTGCAGTACACCTCCAAGTGTGGATTACTTTAAAGCATTAATTTTTATGGCAGCTCAGAAATATCACTAGCATTTCTATGATGCGTTAATTAAAATATTTTCCCCGATTTTAATAATTAAACAAGTTTCAATGCATAAGGAACTATTAGAGATATTTTAATCTTTCCTTCCTCCATTTTCATTTTTCTGCATATGAATGAGGGGGCAGAGTTTGCTTCCCACCACCACCCTTCTAGATTTCCTAAAATAGCACTCCTTGATGGCTGCCTGGCTCTTCACATATTAGCTGAGCAATTAGGATCCTAAGATTGCCCTTTGGTAGTCTTTGAAGACATCAACTCTGACTCTTCTTGACTGGCCTATGGCTTCCTTTTCCCCAGCCCTGTGGCATGTAAAACCACCTCTCTCTTTCCCCTCCCAGGTCCCACCTTATCAGATGGTGATTCTGAGTATAATAAGGTCTGTGTGCCTCAAATTCACCCTGAGCTCCTGACTTCAGTGTGCTGGTGAGGAATTAGAGGATGAGGCAACTTAAAGTGGCCATGAGTAACAGTGGAAAATTGAGCTGATACAATTTCCTTCACCTCTTTTATGACACGGTCACAAAACCTCTGCCTGAGGAATGCAAAGTCCTCGCGTCCCCCAGCCTACGCAGGCGTGCATGGTATATTCTAATTGGAGTGGTGCATACCTTCCCATCCATGAGAGACTTCCCCCAGGAAGCCATAGGCACCAGGCTAATGAAATCGGAGCCTCGGCTCCTTCGCCTTCCCATTACCTGCAACACGCTTTGATCAGCGGGGCATAAATAAACACCTAAATGTCCCATCTCTGCCAAGGTCAATGAGATGCAGCAGAGTTCCTCCAGTGCAGCCTCACAGGTAGCTCTCAGCTGTACCTTCTGACACTGCCCAACCTCACCGGAACATCAGACTTGGCACAGTGCAAAATGCTTTGCTGTGCTTTAAAAAAAAATCACTGGACAGAACAGCAAAGAGAACGGTGTGGTGTCACCACTGCAGTTTGGGAAAGCTAAGAGCAACTGAGTGCCTGAAGGGGAGGGGTTGGGATTGTCAGTGGACTGTGCTCAAAAAGGAGGGAAAAGCCAGAGCTTTCCTTCTTGGAGTCCTCTTCCCAAATGCCCTCCTCTATGGAAAATTTGGTCTTACCTCTGCCAGACAGATGCAACTAAGGAACCCATCTTTCAGCACAAATGTTTGCTGCCTATTACTCAAGCCAGCACCTCAACTCTTCCATGTGTGCCTGCGAAGGTGCAATGACAGCTATACCCACAGCAGGACACACAGCACTGCTGCTTTTGATGCAAAAATGGGCAACACCCCAGCACTCCAAACTTTTGGCTATTCCGGCACTTGCCCTAACAGAAGGTGACAAAGATGCACCCTCCTGTTTTAAGTCTTGCCTCTCCTCACGGCTATGGCTTATGAGCAGTTACACATGGGTGCAGTCACTAGAAATTTCAAGGCAGTGGGGCCCACAAAGGACAGCTGTTATCACCAGTAACATAATCCAGGCTGGAAGGGGAACACACGTTAGGATATCAGGAGCTCTCCTTCCTTCAGTGCCTCGCTGCGCTCATTCACTAAAAGGAGTCTCTACAGAGGACTTGGATTGTAACTGGTTTTGGGCTATTTTTAAGGCAACCAATAATGGTGCCCTCATCCAGCAGAATTTCCAGTTCCTAATTCTAGCTGTTTGCAGCAGTTTCTGCCTCTCTGAGGGTCATCTGTTCAGCTGGGATAATAGTAACCCCTCCTACCTCACAGCCATACTCTGAGGATTAGGCAGGGAGTGGCTGCTCAGTGTACTGAATATGCAAAGCCCTGTTACAAACCCGTATCTGATTGCAACCATAAGCAAAGTCTTATTTAAGCAATCCCTTCCCCAACAAAAATATATCGACTGCTCACTCTGTTCTTTCCTTCCGTGTCTTTTTGCCTCCAAGTTCTTCCAGATAACAAAACACATTACTAAGGTATTTTCCCTTTGTGCTGTAAAGTTGTTCACTATAAATAACAGAGATTTTTCACACAATGTAGTTGTTGTTTTGGCTCATTCTGGTATCACACTTGTACTGGAAGGATCTCACTGCCTAGTCAATTAAAGCCCCACTTCCATAACCTCACACATGTCAGATATTTACAGTTGTCTATTTCTCACTGTGCCCACATTCAGGGGAGACCCTTTTTCCAGTTCTATCATTTATGAACTTGGGACATACAGCATCAAGTATTTCTTGCTCCCACTACACACAAAACTCTATTTCTCTACCAAACCACAATTTAAAACCAAGCTGCTGTTTTTGCACATGCTTTCCTTGACACTTCTGTATTTGTCTCCCACATCAGCTAATATCTTTTTCCCCTTTTCAGTGCACCTTCTTCACTCTTTTTAGCAGTCACAACAAAACCTTTTACAATGCCACCTTTTAAATTAAGCTTTCAAAGGCAACATTCTAGTAAAACACAATTATAATACATCTCAGGGCAGATTTGCTTCTATACTGCCTCGCTGAACGTGAGATTTCTGACCATGCCAGTTTTCACTGCACAAACAATACAGCACATCTCGCCTTTTCTTGTTCTGGTCTCTTCTAAAGCCATTTTGCTATGACTATTAGAGTCAGAATCAATCCATCTTTCCCTTTTTACACTCAGATGTGTATTTGCACGTCTGATATCACTGTTAGCACACACTCAGCATCTGGATAGGTAAAAATGACAGTGGTATGGAATGAAGGAAAAATGTGTGTGGTGTATCTGGTAACACCCACCAGGCAACTCAGCTGTCACGATTTTTCTATACACACAGACACAATTTTTACCTGCTTTTCATGGCCCTGACCCTCCCTTGTGACAGAGAACACACTACAGTGACATGACTTGCATGCCTGGCCTTGCTCTTCCAGGAGAATTGCTCCAGCATACCTCCAAATTGCTCACCTTCCTCTCTCTGCCCTTCTCCAAAATGAAACAGCTCAGTTTACTCATTGTGCAGGGGCAGGAAGACAAGGTGAACTGTAGGAGTGGTGTCAGAGGACAACTGCCTTCCCAGATGGCACCAAAACAAACAGTGTTCACCCTGTGCTTACAGGGACATCTGACGGCTTCCCTTTCAGCCTTCCCCATGTGCCCTGACAGAATATTCCCTCTTCCCAGCTGTGCCCAGGCATGAGAAGAAAGTGACAGTACAGTCATGTATTTCCCATACACAGCACCAGTTGTTATTAAGAAATTACTGGGTGACTTGAGAGGCAAACTCATCTCCCTCAATCACTTGCACGTTTAAGAAAACATGCCACAACCCATAATTTGCTGTAAAAATAGTGGGATATTCCCACTTACCTTTGCCTGTCTCCCCACAGCATCCTCTCTCTGCCCCAGGGTTTGTCACAGGACAGAGCCATGACAGGGTTGTGTGTTGTACTGCAGCCTTGCCAGTGCTACCCCCACTGCCCATCCTGAGATTCTATTTGCCTATACCTGGGACATGCCTTTCCAGGAGAAAACACCTTGCCTAGGAGCTGGACTTCAGTGATCCTTGTGGGTGCCTTCTAACTCAGGATATTCTACAGTCTTGTGGGCAGGGGTAGAGAAGGGAGAGAAGGGAGAGAAGAGTGCATCACTCTCAAAGTACTCTAAGATCTATCAGCTCTATTGTATCCAGACTCAAGCCTGAAATATCTTCATGTACAAAGCAAGCCACAGAAAAAGAGAACAGACAACGAGAAGAGTTACTTGACAAGTAACCACAAGCCATACCAGCCATCAGGACTGAATCCTCACTGTTCTAAATACTGTGCACAGAGACACTGCTCCTATCCTGCAGAGCTGGCAGCATACTCAGAACATCCCTGCTCCCCTAAATCCAGCAATGGAATGGAAACAGAGACACACTGCAACCTTCTCAGCTTCACGAGCAGCCTGGCAGCCTGTAAAACCAGACAGTGATCTCGGAGTACCTCAGAAAGGAGAGTGACTCATATGTTGCAGCTGGATTATGTTTCATAGGTCTAGAGTTACCCTTGGATGCCTGCACTATGGAATACCTACCACAAAAGTTCTACATCTAAACTCAGGCTTAATCTAAGGATTTCTGCCTGGAGCCCAGACCCACTAAAGACATCTGATGCTACAGCATCAGAGCTTTGCTAGGCACTGGTATGGCATCTGTTCTTTTCCTGTGAAAGCTTTACTCTTCCCATGTACTCTTCCCAAGTTTCCACGAGCCCCTCATCACAGAACAGCAATCTGTAGTGAAGATTTAAGGGCCCAGGTAAGACTTAAGC
This sequence comes from Vireo altiloquus, assembly GCA_013396875.1. NCBI lineage: Eukaryota > Metazoa > Chordata > Aves > Passeriformes > Vireonidae > Vireo > Vireo altiloquus. The sequence continues at coordinate 435,693 of VZRF01011443.1, forward strand.
TATTCAAACAATCTGTGCAGGCACTTTTGATCATTACACCTGTAAATATGAGTGTAAAGCACACATACCATATAGCTTACACATCCTGAGCTTTTGCAGCTGCCCAGCAAGATCACGGGCAAAGCATCTTCCCCTTCTGCTCCTCCCACTAGTGGCCTTTGTGTTGGTTTAACACTGCTTTGTGCATCTATTTCTATTATCAAGTGAATATGCAAGTGTAGCCATGGCAGCCACTTTGTGGCAGATGTGAACAGGGACCATGTCCAACTAGTTCCAGGTCTGCTTGTAACCCACACTCATGTCCCCTGATTATCCCTGGGCTTCTGCAACCTGAACAAATCATGCCCTAACATGACCAGGATCCTAATCCCCTACCCTCCAGAGGGGTGTCTTTTGGATTCATAAACTCCACTGATGGATCTGTTAATGAAGCAGGAGCCGTCCCTCCCCTCTCCTCCTCCAGTCATACCCTGCAAGGCTGGGTCTGCTACCAGTGCACAGCTCTGCTCATGGAGGGGATCATCCAGCTCGTGGATCCCACTGGCTACCACCCCAGCCTGGCCAGATAAATATTTGGGAATTTCCATGTACGATCATCAGCAGGAACCCCAGTGCTTAATGACTCTGAGCACCACAGAGGCCATGGGCAGTGAGCCTCACACACTGAGCCCCTGCCTGCAGCTGGGTGTTCAATTTGAGATCACAAAAGGTGGCCTGGTGTCTGAATGTCACACACTTCTCCGTGACACTGCAAATAGGACATGTTTTCAGGAAGGGAATTTACAGCCAGCTCTGCTTTAATGCACTCTTCTCCCAGCAGCAGGTTCCTGTGCTTCCTCCCACCTCAGTTCCCTCCTTGTGTGCTATCCAATTACAGTTTCTTCAGCCACTCCTCCTCAACCTCTCCTAGCATCAGAACACCCTCTATTTTGTACACATTTACATATGTGTCTATCCATGTACATTTGTACACATATCATGGTAATCACCTTCCATCTTCTAAATTTTTCCCACTATCATAACCAATAGCCCTCCCCCTGACCCTGCACTGAACTTGTACTAAAGTCATGGGAATTTATTCTTTGACCTCATCTACCTTTTAATCCAGCCCTCCCAACCATGAGGTCAAAACAAGTCCCCACCACAGGCTCTGTTCCTCATTCTGCAGTGTTCTGCATGGGACTTGAAGGAATGGTGTTTCAACCAATAAATGGAAAATGGATTTTGTCTCAGCAAACCAATTCTACTAGAAGGCCAAGAAAGGTGGAGTCACTTGTTAATGGAAGAGACAAGATTAATGAAGCTTTCCCAGAAGGGCACCCCACCTTGCTCAGCACTGAGCACCACTGAGAACTCACATCGAGAATGCATGAATGCATTAACTTGGAACTTTTCTGCACCACTGAACCCTTCAGAGGTATCAGTGTGTCACAGCCAAGGCTCAGACCTCCTTCTTGTTACGTTAAATGCGTTTTCCCACTCAACAAATTTCAACACACAGTTCTTGACTAAAGACATAAAAGCAGCTGACCTAAACCCAGTCCTGGCTGAACCTAGTTCTCCTCTTAGGCCACGCAACAGAGTTAACCTGTACTGCTGAGTAAATCAGGGCAGCTGCTCTCACATGCCTGCTGCAAAGGGAAAATGAAAAGATACATCGCCTTCCATGAAGATTTAAGGTAAGGTGTGCTTGTGACAACTCTTAGTTTCACCAACTCTTCAGCTTGCCAAAAGGAGTTCCATCCTCTGCCCTTTCTCTTCTGGTGGTATTAGGTGTATGTGTGGTCTCACAACAAACCGCAGCAGGGAACCAGCAGGGATGACAACAGGCAGGCATGACGGCTTCTTTCAACAGCAGTGCCAGCTGAGAGGATTTGTGCAACCACAACCTGTTTATCCAAGCACAGAAATGTAGGAACTAAATGTGTGATTCCCTCTGGCACCTAATCCTGCCTCTGGAAGAAGTGGTCCCTCACCACATTTCTCATGCCCAGCGTCATGCTACACTTCTTCAGCAATCTCTCCGGCCACAAGGCAGGCTGCTCCAACTTCCGTATTGTTTTGTTTAGGGAAGGGGGTTAATGTTCAGTTGGACCAGTGACTGGACTGATCTCAGGCCACTTGGTCACTAGAGCTGACCCTAGGGAAGCAGCAGGAGCCTGCAGTCAGGACGGGATGAGAACTGGATCGTTCCTTTGGCAGCAACCTGTCGTTCTGCTGGGCTGATCATCACATGAAGCCCAGCTCCAAGCAACACAATTTATTCAATCACAATTCCTGGGAAGCCCTGCCTGGCCACAAACACCAGGCCAAGCACCCTCCACTGCTGCTCTAAACCACACTGATCACACTCCAGCTCTACGGCTGCCTCTTCCCAGAAGGAAGAGCTCTGCACAGCTAATAGCCATGGGCTTGCAGTACAACAGGCCATCTTTTAGCTGGAACGTGTCATCCTGGCAGAAACAGGCTCTGTCATCTGGCATGAAAACTTGTAGCAAGACTTTGTGGTTAGGAGCCAGGCTGGACAGATGAAGATAAGAAATTAGCGAGGGTAATCAGCTGTTGGAATAATTTACCCGGGGAACCAGTGCAGCCTATCACTTGATATCTTGAAATCAAGACTGGGTACATTTCTAGTAGAATTTTGGATTCAATGCAGTGATAACCAGATGGGAATGTAAATACCTGCCAGGGGTCAGGGGAAGGTATCTGTCCCCACTTGGTATCAACTGTGTGATTACCTGAGGGAAGAGGGAAATAACCTCTGTGTAGAGCCCAAGTGCCAGAACAATACAGCACAACTGCATTTGCACTGAAGTTGCTTCTGAGTACTTCATTAAAAGATTCAACGGGAGTTCAGTGAGGAGCTGCAAAGCGGAAAGGAATTGCAAAACTTCCCAGGCATGACTACTGAAATAAACTAGCTGTGGATAATTTAGCCAAACAGTAACTAAGCAAACAACATCAACTGGAAAGATACCAGACGACAGAAAGCACAGTAAACTCTCAGAATCAAACATCCTTGGAAAAAAATGTGATTCCAATTAAGAATTTGAAATCCCTTGCGGGCTGTTTTTTAAATTTTGCCTGGGATAACTATGGAGAGTGAATGTTATATGAACACAAACTAATTAAATAAAATAGCTCACTTTAAACAAGACTCCAAAGCAGATTACATTAAAAAGAAAAAAAAAAACCCCATCAAAAACTATAGCATAATTTAGCTCTTTCCTGCTAGAAAGCATATGAAATAAGTGAACCATAAGAAAGGATAAGACTCAAGTGAACAAGTGCAAGAACATCCATCTAAAGTTAGCAGGATGAAATTAAAAAAAAAAAAGGCCTGTAGAACAGATTCTTACCATCAAAATTCATGAAGATGCACAAGAGGTTCCCAGAGGAAGTATTTGTGTCCCACTATTTCAGAGAACAGGAGCACCAACCTCAAGCCCAGTCGCCTGCTGTCATGAGCAACTGGACCATACAACCCCACTGAGATACAGCCAGACCATGAGGCTGCTGTACAGGCAGGATGGGACAAATGTCACCCTCAACCACCAGCTGGCAAAACGAGGTTCTACACAGAAGCCAGTCGAGCTGTTCCTAACATTAACAAAAACTAAGAAGAATTCAGATCTGTTACAACTTCAAGTCTGATTTACGGATGCCTCCTCCTCACCCAGTTCAGGTGTAGTTCTGAAATCTGGGTCACCCATACATTATTCCTCCAGACCAAGCCACCTCCCTCCGGTGCAACCCTTTAAAAGGACTCTGCCCTTATCCAAGCCATCTCCAAGCCATTTAGGTTATGAGAAACTCCAAAACACTAAGGAATCAGGTCACAAAACTTCCAACAACACATTACACACGTGGCTTGGTCCAGGAGGAACAGGCACCCAGCCCCAGGAGAAGCCAACAGGGGCATCCATATCCAGCAGCGCCCTGCCAAAGCCTGCAACAAGCCAACACTGATGAGCTGAGCTCAGATCTGTGACCCCATAATTCCTACCAGGTTTGATGCAGTCTTAGCCAATATCTGGGAATAAACGAAGCATCAAGCAAGGACAGACATGGGTGCCGGGAGGACGATGGGTCAGGTGAGAGCCGTGGGAGCTCGGAATCCCCCCCTGGCAGGCTGGCTGGGGCGCTGGGGTTGCCATCGGAGCTGCCGCGGTGGCCGGGGCTGCGGGAAGGAGGCAGGAAGCGAGAGCAGGCAGGGATCTCGCCTTTCGTTCCTCTGCCTTCCCTCCGTGACAGGCCATAAGAGTCACGAGGCAAGGAGGAAAACAAGGAGGTGTCCAGAGTTCAAGCACGGCACCCCCGCGACTCCCGGGCCGCAGCTCCCGGCGGGAGCTGAAAACCCGGCGAACACCGTGGGATCTCGCTCCTGCGTGGGAGGCACCATTTCTGCGGGAAGAGGCTCCTGCTGCCGCTTGGCAGCCGAGCCTAGGACCGGGCCTGCGCTGCGGGCCCTCCCTGCTGCCGGCAGC